>CM043321.1:19476590-19794090 GCA_023736055.1 Quercus glauca | reverse complement strand
AAAAGTGATTGATTTCTTACAACAAGGTTGTTCCTCTCTCCTACCAACTCTCTACTATCTTTTCTCAAATCTCCCCTTTTGTTCATGGGTTCTTGCCCTTCAAAATATAGCTGCATGTTCCTTTTATAATTTGAGGAATATGGCTAAGTACAAGGACAGGTGTCAAGTCATCATTTCTCTACTTTAGACCTTTGCACAGCTGTTATGTTATCTGCTGACTAGAGAATAGGAATTGTGCCAACGTGGCACTGGGACCCATCGATAGGTGGCCTTGCCCTTGCTTGGGAAACAAGTCCTGGATATTGAGAGGGACATCATGAGTACCATGATTGATATTGGAGAATGTGTGTTAATTGCAGGGCTATCAACAACATTACGGTAAAGTATAGGCATCCCATCCCTAGGCTAGATGACATGTTGGATGAATTGCATGGATTATGTATTTTCACAAAAATTGATTTAAAAAGTGGGTATCATCAAATCAGGATGAAAGAGGGCATGAATGGAAAACTGCATTTAAAACTAAATATGGATTGTATGATTGGTTAGTAATGCCTTTTGGTCTAACTAATGCACCAAGTACATTCATGAGGTTAATGAATCATGCATTGCGTGCGTTTATAAGCAAATTTGTTGTGGTCTATTTTGATGATATTTCGGTGTATAGAAAAAACTTAGATGAGCATATCGATCATTTGCAATGTGTGCTTGTTGTTTTGAGAAAAGAAAAACTATATGCCAATTTAAAGAAATGTTCCTTTTGCATGGACAAAGTTTTGTTTCTTGGTTATACTGTTAGTGCAAAAGGAATTGAGGTGGATGAGGAAAAGGTGAAAGCTATCAAGGAATGGCCCACACCTAAGTCAATAACTGAGGTAAAAAGTTTTCATGGTTTGGCTAGTTTTTATGGCCGATTTGTCAAAGATTTCAGTACACTAGCCGCACCTCTCACTAAAATTGATAAAAAAATCTGTGGATTTTAAATGGAGTAGTGAGCAAGATCATGTATTTATTTAAATTAAAGAAAGGTTATGTGGTGCTCCTTTATTAGCATTACCTGATTTTTCTAAAACTTTTGAGATTGAGTGTGATGCCTCAGGAATAGGTATTTGAGCTGTTTTGTTGCAGGAGAAGCGGCTAATAGCCTATTTTAGTGAAAAGCTAAATGGGGCACCTTTGAACTATTTAACATTGACAAGGAGCTTTATGTACTGGTGAAAGCATTGGTGACTTGGCAACATTACTTTTAGCCAAAAGAATTTGTCATACATACTGACCATGAGTCCTTAAAGCATTTGAAAGGACATGGTAAGTTGAATAGAAGACATGCTAAATGGGTTGAATTTATTGAGACCTGCCCTTATGTGATCAAATACAAACAAATTTTATACTTTCAATTTGTGATTTAGTTATAATCATTGAGCTAAGGTCTGTTACTTATACCTTTGGTTTGCGTTTCAATTATAAACATTGGGTCAGGGTTTCTATCAAATTTGAATTTTAGCTTTCTTGGGCAAATATTTCAATATTATTTGTTGGGTTTAAAAGCATGTCAATTGTGGTTTGCATCATTTCAATAAGGGTTCTCGCCAATCTTGAGGGAAACACAGCTCATCCTGGATCAACCCAGGTTGCTTCTCTACCATCAGTGCCATTTTTTCTTTCTTCAGCACAGGCTTAGTGGCTAGGGTATCCAGTGAGTCAGCGAGCTTGTTCTCGTTCCTACTAACCACTTTGTATTCTATGGAAGTAAAGTGTTCTACAATCCCCCATACTGCAGCTCTGTAAGCAGCCAAACTAGGACTCTTTACTCCTAGATTCATTCAACTTGCCTTATTACCAACTCAAAATCACCAAATATCTTCAATCTTTTTGTGCCTAACCTTTTGGTGGCCTTCAATCCCACCAACAAGGCCTCATACTTGCTTCATTATTAAAGCAAGGAAAACGTAATTTATAGGCAAAACGTATGTTCCTCTCCTAGTTACCTTAGGACTACTCCTATCCCTCCCCCTTGAAATGAAGATGACCCATCGAAATACATTGACCATTCCTGCTCCTCTGTCACCAGAATTTCCTGCTAGGGAGGTGAAAAATCACTTATCCTTGAGAAATTAGCCAATAGATCAGCTACTGTCTAGCCTTTGATGGCGGTTGGTCTGATGCATTTGATATCAAGGCACAACGTCAAGATGGCCCACTGCGCCATTCTCTATGACAACTAAGGGCGTGTCAAAAGATACTTTACAGGATTGCTCTTGGTTACCAACTGCACACAATGCCCTAAAAAGTAATTATTGAACTTTGACATAGCAAAGGCTAAAGATAAACATACTTTCTTAGCAATTGAGTATCTTAACTCTGGTCCCTTTATAAGCCTACAAATGTAGTATACTGGCTTCTTTACCCCTGCCTAATCCTAAGCTAATAATGCTCCCAAGAATTGCTTCGTGTTGGCTATGTACAACAACAAGAGTTTTTCAGGTATAGGGGACACCATTGTGTGAGGATCCGCCAATATCATCTGGATCTTTTTGAATGCTTTTTGGCACTGATTACACCATACAAAAGTTTCTCCCTTCTTTATCTGCTCCATAAAAGGCTTCAAGATCTCAGCTAGACTTGGGATGAATCTTCTTAAGTAAGAAATTTTTCCCACAAATCTTCTCAACTCTTTCAAAGTTGTAGGGGGACTGAGGGCAGTTGTTGCTTTGGCCTTTATAGGGTCCAAATCAATCCCTCTGTAGTGAACAAGAAATCCCAAGAATTTCCCTAAAGATACCCCAAAGGCACACTTAGAGAGGTTCATCCTCAAGTTGTGCTCCCTGCATCTTTCAAAGACTTGCCTCAAATGCAACAAATGCTCAAAAAGATTCTTTACCTTTACCACAAGATCATCAACGTAATCTTCCACCTATTTATGAAGCATATCACCGAAGATTAAAGTCATAGTTCTTTGGTAGGAAGCACCTACATTCTTCAATCCAAAAGGCATCACCCTATAGAAATAGTTCCCAAAAGGTGTCCTGAAAGCTGTTTTTGGGGCATTTGCTGGGTCCATAAAGATCTGATTATACCCACTATAATCATCCATAAAGGAGAAACGTTCATAATCAGCTGCTGCATCTACGAAAATATCAACATTAGGAAGTGAGAATTCATCCTTTGGACAAGCTTTATTGAGATCCAGAAAATACACACAGATTCTTATCTGATTGCCTTTATTCTTCACAGGAACTATGTTAGCTAACCAACTTGGGCACTCAATCTCTTCAATGAATCCTACCTTTAAAAACTTTTGCACTTCAAGCTTTATCTTTTCTTCCACATACAAATGGTATTTCCTTGGCGGTTGCTTCACAGGTTTAGCATTAGGATCTACCTTTAACTTGTTCGTTACCAATCTTGGGCTCAAACCTGGCATTTCTTGGTAGCTCCAAGCAAAAACATCTTTGTATTTTATCAACAAAGCTACCAACTTTCTTCTTTCCTCTTCAAACAAACTCTTGCTAATCTTTACCAATCGTTCACCTTTTTTTCCATCATTCAGATCGACCTCAACAAATTCTTCTTGTACATTTTTAACAATGTCATTCATGCACTCAGGGGCCTCTTTCACCAGCTCCTCAGCTACATGAACTTCCTCTAGCTGTTGTGTCAAATTAAGGGAATTAGGCTCGCCATCCTCCTGATCCCCTTCCTTTAACTGTCAGAACTCGTATATCACCCGGCCATCAGGCCCAATGACTCTTCTATCTTGGAAGGCCTTTCTGGTTCTACGACCTCACCATCACCTTCCTCTTCCACTTCCAAAGCAGTAGGATTAAAAGGAAGAATCCTATTCTTACCCTCAAGCTCATATTCTTGATATAAAGTTGCTTTAGCAAAATGAAGCTCTGCTCTATTAAAAGGTATCTTAGTGGCCTCAATAACTACTTGCTTATTCCTCTAAACGGCCTTCACACATTGATGATATGTAAAAGCCACAGCTTTATTGATGGAAATATGCATGTGCGCAGTGAAAAATTAACGGATCTACTTCATTCGAAATTGATAACATTCACTATGTAAATTTCAGAAAACAAGAACAAGAGAGTGTATCTTGGTGTGATGAATTTCAAAACAAAGATTGTAAGCACTTGGGAATACTTTTAATCTTCAGTCCAATTCCACTAATGTCCAAGATGTGTGATTTCTTAATCAGTAGTATGAATTTGTTCAAGAGAGAATTAGAGAATGTCCAACACTCACATACACCATTTCATGTAAGTTTGTTATATTATAAAATCTGTATGTTTCTTTCCTTATAACTGATTATCTAATTGGGCCAGCCTTTGGGCTTTTCCAATTGAGCTCTAGTATGTGGCTTGGAGTGGTACCAAAAAGGACCAATAAGACACTAGCTCCAATGGACCTTGGGCTTTTCTGTCAACTCTTGACAAGTCCAAAGTTACCATTAATTATATTTAATACCACTATATAAATATAATTGCACTCTAGGCCT
Organism: Quercus glauca; assembly: GCA_023736055.1. Classification (NCBI taxonomy): domain Eukaryota; kingdom Viridiplantae; phylum Streptophyta; class Magnoliopsida; order Fagales; family Fagaceae; genus Quercus; species Quercus glauca. The sequence continues at coordinate 19,789,586 of CM043321.1, read as the reverse complement.
TATCTATAAATTATATCCCAATACTTTATTATACATGCAACCCTTTCATAAAATATTCGTAATAATACAAAATCATAAATGTAGACTGCCACTTTGTAAATTACTACATATTAATCCTTGAGTACCCGGTTTAATCCTTTTAAGTTATTCATCATATATTTATGAAATTCAATTTCATAAATATATACTTTAGTAATTTTTTACCAAAGTGGTTAGGCCTAACTCTCTGAATAACAAACCCATTAAACTTATCTCAAGGGAATATTTTGTATTTCCGTTAAGAAACTATGAATTTCATTTTAAGAATATATGTTCCATCAATACTAAATGTGGCTGCCCAACATACTGAGGTTTTGACCGTTACTTTATATCTCACTCCTGATATATCAAAACAACCTACACCTCATGATCAGGTTCACTATTCTCTCAGGATTAAGAGTTCATACAAATATAAGTCATGAGATTTATTATTTATTTGACAGTCTTTAGAAGAATAATAAATCTCACAGCGGTCCAGTTCAATATGTCTTAACTCTTAAAACATATCAACATATCAACTAGAAGTCTCCACTTCCATGATCAAGACAAATCATCGTAGTTGATATGTTATAGTCTTCGCAAATGAAATGCCCAATTTTATCACCGACTACGAACGATAATTCTGATTTTACAAAGAACTTGTGATTTATATATTCTGTGACTTTTCACATAAATCACATACTATGCATTTCATAAACTATATGATAATATCCAAATATTCATATTACCATTATTTTAGATAATAATAAAACAACTTTATAAATCACAATATTAAGTTATACATAATGTCATACACAATGTCACACTTAATATCATACATAGCATCATACAATAGGATTTAAAAGCACTAATCTTAACATTTATATGCCTTCTTTCATGGATGGCCTAAGATGATGTGATAGGATGTACTCCCTTCCATTACATGCATGAGAGTGGGTGCCCAAATCGACCCAACCCTAAGATCTACACATGCCCAAGGGTACTTTGCTGTAAGGCTCCTATTTCTGCTACCTGTAGTGGTTTTGGAATAATTCTCTCTCTCGGAATACCCAAGGCATTAAATGTTGGGAGAGGTAGAATGTTGGTGGATGCACTAGTGTCTATCAATTTTCTTTTTATTTTAGATGCTCCCAAAAAGGTAGTGACATATAAAGGCTTGTCGCCATCAACCACTCGGTTGACTAGATCTTTATTAGAAAAGGTGACTAAATCCTTTGCTTCTTGATATGCCACTTGCATCAAACTTCCTTCAACAGCTACCACTTCATAATTCCTTTCTATCACCCTGGTTAAAACTTGGGCTACCTTTCTTCTAGCCATTGGCCTAAGACCTAATCCTTCAAGAAATGAGTGTATCTTACCTTCCTGCTGAATTCTTGTTATCATTTCTTCATCTACCAAAGGTGAATGTGCTAAACTGTTGCTAGCCATGTTCTCTGCTTCCTTTTCCATAAAAATCCTCACGACCTATAAATAAAGTCATTGCCACCTCTGCTCTATGCATACTTGGGTCAGCTCTCTTCCCAATTTTTATAACCAAATCTCCTTTGTCTACCCTATCATGGAAGATATTCCTTAAAGCATGGCAATCCATGGTATGGTGATCACACCTCCTATGATACCTACAGTGAAGTGAGCTTCGCTTTTCCTCTTCTGTAGGTTCATGTTTGCATTTAGGCAACACCACTACCCCATCTTTCAACCAAACTTCTAGGATGCTATACAACCCTTCAGTGGACACGGTGAAAGAAAGGGGAATACTACTTCTCTCCCATCTTCTTACCTTTGACTTCTTTTTTGGGTTCCTCCACCACAGTAACTTCCACCTTTTTGTTTTCTCTCCTCTAGAGTTGTCTAGGCATACTCACAGCCTGTGAAGTCGAACCTTTTGAAGGCTTCCTGACAGACATACTTGTCCTTGTAGCTTCTACAAAACTAGAGATTTCCAAGTTTTCAAAATAAGGTCGGTATTTATACAGCATACCCACGATACAAATGTCTACCAGCCTTTCCTCTTCCACAAGGTCATAGCACAGCAAAGAAAGGTCTTTGAATCTGTGAATATACTCCTACAGCCCTTCAGACACCCTTTGCTTTTCATGTTGAAAATTTGATAGCATGAGCTTTTCTTCTAAAGCAAAGAACTTTTTCATGAACTGTGTTGCTAAGTCATTCCAACTTAGAACTTATCCTAGTGCAAGACTAGTATACTAAGTAAAGGCACGGCCTTTTAAGGATTTAGAGAACTCCTTGAGCCTCAAATCATGATCATGGGAGTGAGTCGTCAACGCATCCACATACCGCCTGATGTGCTCTCTTAGCATTCCCTGTCATGCCATCATACTCGGGAAAGATAAGAGGAGTGTAGTTAGCAAGATAAGGTCTTTCAGCTATCTCTTTAGGATAAGGAGGTCTAGTGTCAACGTAAACAACACTTTCTAACTTCTTAGCTTCAAACAAAATGGTAGATATATATCTTCTTTAGTCAGGTAAGGAAATCCTTGAAGAGCTTGAGGTATGGCTGTTTCCTGACGTAGAGACTGAAATTCTGCCCACATAGCAACCTGAGAATGCTGAAGGTCTTCAATAGCAGCCATAATATTCCTGTTCTCAGGGTAACCAGCCTTACCAGAGGACTCTGTGCCTTCAGAATGCATAGATATGTGATCTGTACTTGGTTCTGACCGATGATTTTCACCCATACTAGTCAATATCCTCATAGCTTTCTTCCTTGGAGGCATAGAGAAAGTAATAGCAAACGGAGGTATATAACCTAACCAAAACATAACTAAAAACACACTTAAATAGGAAATAACTAGGGATCCCCAATAGAGTCACCAAAAATGTACGTGCAAGTTAGATTTGAGCTTATATAAGGAAGTAAAATAAGTTATCTAACAGTACATTTACATGAGAAAGCTTGACAAAGTGCTAGCTTTGACATGACACTTGAACAAGAAAAAGAAAGTGATGGTAGGACATGAAAAAGATGCACATTTAAACACGAAGAAGAAAGTACTGATGTAAGAAACACAACATGTACGTGAAAAATCCTAGAGAAAGGGTTTGAGCAAGAATGTAATGTTCTTGCTCTACTCAGATTTTATTATGTGTGAAAAGTGATTGATTTCTTACAACAAGGTTGTTCCTCTCTCTTATCAACTCTATACTCTCTTTTCTCAAATCTCCCCTTTTGTTCATGGGCTCTTGCCCTTCAAAATACAGCTGCATGTTTCTCTTATAATCTGAGGAATATTGTTGAGTACAAGGACAGGTGTTAAGTCATTATTTCTCTACTTTGGACATTTGTACAGTTATGATGTTATTTGCTGACTAGAGGATAGGAATTGCACCAACGTGGCACTGGGACCCATGGGTAGATGGCCTTGCCACTACTTGGGAAAAAAGTCCTGGATATTGAGAGGGACATCAAGAGTACCATGATTGATACACGTGTCTCTGATGTGGTCCAACACGCATTCAACCAATAAGGGGTGTCCTCATAGCTTTTGATTTTAGAAAGTCACTATCTCTCTTTTTGTGAGTGCTTGAGCACCATGTCAAGTGCAAATCTTACTTCCTTCCCAAGGCAGTTATACCTTTAGCACAGACCAAGACAAAATCTCTTAGCCAATGCTTCCTCTTCCTTTATGTTGGAAAATTTAGATCACGGTTGATAGAATTAACAAGTTTTAAACCTAAGTTGTTAATTAGATTTACTATCAATAAAAATTGTTAAAACAAACAAATATCAATATCATGTCAAAATCATGCAGCGGAAAAATAAATAAGACAAAATATGATGACCTAGGAAAACCAATGAAATCAACCAGTTTTACAGTAAAAAAAAACATGGGGAGAAACCTTCCCGAAAAGCAATCCACTATAGTAAAGAGAAGTTTCAGATCTAGTACAAAATCTTTATCCCTAGACTCTACAATCCCCGTAGTTGAACTCACAGCAGAAACCTTCTACCGCTTTAGAACCTCTGAACTCTTCAATATATGAATGCCACCCTTATGATGATGCACGAATCCCAATACGTGACTAACTAGTTCTGCGGATCTCAGTACGCGACTTAATCATCAACTAGAAGAAGATTGTTGGCTGCAAAATTATTCACTTCATCAATAATGAAGATCAAGAAGTATTTGGTTACAAAACCCTAAGGCGCAAAAACGCAGTAACTTCTTTCAGAGAGAATAAGGCATCGATCACCTTTTGCATATGTTCTCCTTGTATTCTATCATGTGACGGCCTCTAAAATAAGCTTTATATAGATCTAGGATTGTGAGAAAAGAAACCCTACACAAATACATAAGCCTAGCCCAAAAATCTGATCTGAAAATTCTAATTTTCGTAACCTCGATAGATAGTATCTGTCAAGCCTCATTAAACCTCGATAGATAGCTAGGTGTCGAGGAGGTGTCGAGGGGACAAGAGCTTTCTCGATCGATCCACCAGCTGTTGAAAAGGTGTCGAGATTACGATAACAATCAACTGAAGAGCTCGATAGATAGCCAAGCTGTCGGGAGGTGTCGAGCTATCTATCCAGCTTTATTGAACACCTTTTCTGCATTTGTTTCTTGGTCCAATCTTCATGGTTTTAATACTAGACTTGAACAACATGTTCCTTGAAGTATTAAACACATCCTAGATCTACCCAAATACAAGTAAAGTGCGTTTTGTCAAAGGATTTAGCCAATTACACAAAATATGTCTTTAACACTTTGCTCACAGCCATTCCACGTGCAAGGTCTAGATTTAACCACTTATGCATTCTCCCATGCCTTAATGGTGTTATGTACGCATGGCATTTAAAATGTCTTGAAATTGGCTTTGCAAAGTTTAACAAAGTTTATCAGTGATCTTCATAATTTCCTTATCAAGATGCAAGATGAAGACAAATTCAAATGAATTTAAATCATCATAAGCTAACTCTGCTTTTGCCCGATGTTCACCACACTTGCATCATCAATTATATTTAGTAAAACATTACATGTTGAAGTAAACATCCTTAATAAGCTAGAAACTTATCTAAAATGTGAACTCCATCGTGTTTCTACAAGTCGTTGTAAAGTGCCAATTTGATTAAGTCCACTTTTAGTCTCAAGCTTTTCAAGATTAATCAAACGTGATATTTGATTAGCATTGGCAACTTTCAATTGCTCATTAAGCTTGCATGAAGCATTTACAGTTTTGATCACCAAAATCAATTTTAAAAAAAACCCACTAATGGGGACAACTTGTCTTGATGCTTTTACTAATGCAAATAGTAAGCGATGTGCAAAACAATGAATGTAGGAAGCATATGAGCAATCATTCAAAATCAAAGCTTGTAATCCATTCCACATACCTCGCATGTTACTTGCTCAATCATATCCTTACCCTTGAATATTTTGTATATCTAAGCAATGTTAAGATAACAAAAAATATATCCCATTCTTTAGAGTTAAAGCTGCAGTGTCAACAACATAAACAAGCCCAAAAAAAGTTCTTTCACAAAACCTTTTGTATCAACATATTTAAAAACCATAGTCATTTGCTCTTTCATGGACCCATCACGAGCTTCATTAACCATTATACAGAACTTTGCATCACCAATTTCTTCCCTAATTGCCTTCTTCACTTTGGCTGAGTAAACATGTAGAATTTCCTGTTGAATCCTAGGTGATGTGTAGGTTGCATTTTTGGAAGCTTTTTCTATTATTTTCGCAACCTTTTCCTTCCAAAAAGTCACAATATCAATGTTTCAAGAAAGTTCCCACGATTAATGTTTCGTCTCGACCTTTAAAAGATATATAGCTTGAAAGGCAAGATGTCGGGCAACATAAATTGAGGCCTTCAATTGCAACTGGTTATTTGCAATTTGTTCTTTAGTGAAATGATCAATCTGTAAGGAGCAGTGCCCTTAAATTCTATTGTATGATACTATGCATGATATTATGTATGACTTAATGTTGTAATTAATAAAATTGTTTTATTATTATCCAAAATAATGGTATTATGAATATTTGGACAATATCATATAGTCCATGAGATGCATGGTATGTGATTTATGTGATTTAGTCATAGAATATATAAATCACAAGTTTTTTATAAACTCATAATTTTATTTTGTAGTTGATGATGAAATTGGGCATTTTATCTGCGAAAACTATAACATATCAACTAAGATGATTTATCTTGATCATGGAAGTGGAGACTTCTAGTTGATATGTTGATATGTTTTAAGAGTTAAAATATATTGAACTGGACCGCTGTGAGATTTATTATTCTTCTAACGACTATCAAATGAATAATAAATCTCACGATTTCTATTTACATAAACTCTTAATCTTTAGAGAATAATGAATCTGATCATGAAGAGGTTGCATTGATATATCAGGAATAAGATCTAAAGTCAAGATTAAAACTTCAGTATGTTGGGCAGCCACATTTAACGTTGATAGAACAGATATTCTCAAGATGGAATTCATAATTTCTTAACGAAGATATAAAATATTTCCTTAAGATAAGTTTAATGGGTTTGGTTATTCAGAGTGTTAGACCTAACCACTTTAGTAAGGAATTACTAAAGTATATATTTATGATATTGGATTTCATAAATATATGATGAATAACTTAAAGGATTAAACTGGGTACTCAAGGATTAAGATGTAGTAATCTTCAAAGTGGTAGTCTACATTCATGACTTTGTATTACTACGAATATTTTATGATGGGGTTGAATGTATAATAAAGTCTTGGATATAATTTATTAATAAGGGCTAGAATGCAATTATATTTATATAGTGATATTAAATATAATTAATGGTAACTTTGGACTTGTCAAGCGCTGACAGAAAAGCCCAAGGCCCATTAAAGCTAGAGTCTTATTTGTTCCCTTTTGGTCCCACTCCAAGCCACATACTAAAGCCCAATTGGAATGGTATAAAAGGCTAGCTCAATTAGATAATCAGTTAAAAGGAGAGAAACATACAGAATTTTGTAAGAAAATAAAATGGTTTGTATGTGAGTGTAGGACACTTTATTATTCTCCCTTGAACACACATATATAAATCGATTGAGAGACCACACTTCTTGGGCACAAGTGGAATAGTAGTGAAAATTAAAAGCGTTCCCAAGCACTTCTAATATTTGGTTTTGAATTTCATCGCACCAAGATACATTCTCTTGTTCTTATATTCTGAAATTTACATAGTACATGTTATCAATTACAAATGAAGTAGATCCGTTAATTTTCCGTTGCGTATATTTTGCATGCAATACAAACATACATTTTTCCAACAATTGGTATTAGAGTGGTCTTCAATTTCAAATTTGTATAACATGTTTTATGAGTTTTGGAATTAGAGACAGTAATTTAATGTTGCTAGAAGATTATACAATTAATTTTCTGCATGGTCATTGAAATTATTGTTTGATAAAAACTGATATTGATGTTATGATGTTGTTTAAGTTTGATGTTAAGTATGTTAAATTGAATTTTAAGGATATAGCATCAATGAAATTCAGTTTTGATATCAAATTCTGTCTATTATGTTCATATGATGGTTGTTTATTCATGAAAAACCATTGAAAACTGCTTTAGAAAAATTTTGAAAAATTCGAGTTTCACGAGTTTCGATCGATCAAAAATTACTTTAGATTGATCAAGGGAAACAGTGACCAATCTGTTTGATTTTATTGATATACGATTGCTAGTCGATCGATCGAATGTTCTTTTTCGATAGATCGAGCAGCAATCGAGTACCAATCGAGCCAAGAAGATTGTTAAGTATGAATTTTTTAATTTTTTCGACCGATTGAGATACACATTCGATCGATCGAAAACTGTGAATTTTAAATTTTTCTAAGTGTTTTCACATGGATAAAGTGCAAGGCTATGTGTGATGAGATTACACATATTTTCTAACAAAAAACTTTTATTTAAAACATCTAGTGGGAGAAAGATACAAGGGTTGGATCTCACGGCCTCCATTATCAGTTCATAGTAGTGTGAGTAAGCACCTCGTCTTGGCGTATATCCCTCACGATTTCAAAGGAGGGTGTTTACTTTATAGTACTACAAGATTGAACTTACCCGTTTAAAGTAGCGTAAACAAGCACCTCGTCCTGGCGTATATGCCTTGCGATCACAAAGGAGGGTGTTTTATTTCATGGTACTACAAGTTTAAACACTATAAGAGGGATGAAATGTGGCTACACATGATTCTAGATAATGGTATATACTAGACTAAGTGTAATATTAACATCCCAAAGGAGCTATGTCATTATTACTTAAAGGCTAAAGGTAATACGACATATTATTAGTGTTTGATAAGAGTTATCATGATAGCACTAATAATGAGAATAGTTCTCAATCAATTATGGTGTTTATAATATACTTGTTACCAAGGAATTATAGACATAGATTGGGTTGTCGTTGCATATATTATATTATGGTTTTATTAAGGTTCTATACTATATGCTTATATGCTAAATTGATAATGTCCAGTATACTTATTATATTCATATTTATTGTTTTCAGATTTAATCATGGCATCATTTAGCCCACTTGTTGCTATTCTTAATCAAAGCAAACTGACTGGATCCAACTATGTTGACTAGAAAAGAAATTTGGACATTATTCTTACTGCTGAAGGGCACAAGTATGTGCTTACTCAACATTGTCCTAACTTTCCTTCATTAGATGCTCATTCAGAGGAAAAACAGTGATATGATCGTTAGCAGAAATCTAATGAGATGGCTAAGTGCTATATCCTAGCATCTATCTCAAATGTTCTACAACATCAAATGCAAGATGCAGAACTAATTTCGGACATAATGTTAAGTCTGAAGGAGATATTTAATGAGCAAGGCCGTTCTGCAAGGCAAGAAACTATGAGGCAAATTTATAATACCAAAATGGCTGAAGGTACTTTAGTGAGGGAGCATTCTCTTAAGATGATCTCTAATTTAAATACACTAGAAGTTTTAGGTGCCGATTTTGATGGAGAATCCTTAGTGGATATGATACTCTAGTCACTACCAGAATCATTCAAGGAATTCAGACTTAATTATAATATGAACAAAAAAAAATTATTCCTTGTCTTAATTAACGAATGAATTGGAAGTGGCAAAAGGCATTTTTGGTACATCCAGTGTTGATGCCAATATGGCTGAAGTTTTTACTTCTCAACCTAAGTTGAAAGGCAAGGGTAAAAAGAGGAAGAAGAAAGACTTCACCAAGCAATATGGTAAACAATTTGCCTTAGGATTTGCTAACAAGGGAAAGAAGAAGGACTATGCCAAAAAAAAGTGTTTCCATTGTAGCGAGAAAGGACATTGGAAGAGGAATTGTCCAAAATTCAGAGCTGCCAATAATAAAGGTATGAAAAGTTCATTCCTTCTTGAAATATGTTTAGTACAAAATCCCACGGATTCCTGGTGTGTGGATTCAAGTTGTACTAACCATATTTGCAATACATTGCAGGGGTTCTAGGAGACCATAAAGCTAAGTGAATGGGAATTGTTTCTTACTTTAGCAGATAGGAGCAAGATTCCAGTTGTAGCTATTGGAGTGTTTAATTTATATTTTGATTCTAGAGTTTTAATATTGGAAGACTGTCTATATGTACCTAATATTTGCAAGAATTTAATTTCTGCAACTTATTTAGGTAAACATGGATATTGTGTTATCTTGAAAAATATGTTGTAATAAAAAAGGATAAAGTGTTTATCTATTCTGGCAATATTGTAGATGGTCTATATATTTTAACTCCTGATAAGCATGAATTATACAATTCTGAATTAGATAATAACTCTCATGTAAAATCATTAAAGAGAAAGTTTCCTTCTACTAATGATGCATATCTTTGGCCTTTGTGTTTGGGTCATATTAATTCAAACAGAATTCAAAGACTGATCAAAAATGGTTTCTTAGAGTCATTAGACTTTGATGGATTTCCAGTTTATGAATCTTGTTTGGAAGGCAAAATGACCTAATGACCTTTTAATGCAAAAGGTAGAAAAGCCCAAAAATTGCTTGAATTAGTTCATATGGATATATGTGGTCCTATGTCAATCCAAGCAAAAGAAGGTTATGAGTACTTCATCACTTTTACTGATGATTACTTAAGATATGGTTATGTGTACCTAATGAGACGGAAGTCTAAAGCCTTTGAAAAGTTCAAAGAGTTTAGGGCTGAAGTTAAGAATCAATTGGGTAAACACATAAAGGTCATTTAATCTGATCGTGGTAGCGAATACTTTCTTAGGGATTTCAAGGATTACTTAACTCAAAATGAGATTGTATCCCAATTGGCTGCACCTAGAACTCCCTAACAAAATGGTTAGTAGAAACAAGGAATAGGACTTTTTTGAAATGGTTAGATCTATAATGAGTTATTCAACTTTACCAGTTTCCTTTTGGGGATATGCATTAAAAACTGCAATGCATATTTTAAACTTAGTTCCATCAAAATCTGTTCCCAACACACCTAAGGAATTGTAGAGTGGGCATAAGCCTAGTATGAAATATCTCCACATTTGGGGATGTCCAGCACATGTGTTGAAAGGGAAGTCTGATAAGTTGGAAGCAAAAACAGAAGTATGCATGTTTTTAAGGTATTTAAAGGAAACTAAGGGTTATTTATTCTATAATCATAAAAATAACAAAGTGTTTGTTAGTACCAAAGCAAAATTTTTGGAAAATGATTATGTGAATAATTTTAATCTTAGAAGTAAAGTTGTTTTGGCTGAAATAGATGAACCTATAAATGAACAACCAATAGATGAAACTAGAGAGGATGTGGTTGTATTAGATACACCACAAGATTCTACTCATGAGATGTCTAGTACACAGGTGCCTCGTCGTAGTGGGAGGATTGTTCGGTCACCTATAAGATTTATAAGTCTGGGAGAAACTTATGAAGCTATCTCAGGAGAGACTGAAACTGATCCTTACACTTATGAAGAGTCAATGAATAGTATAGATACACATCATTGGGTCAAAGTTATGAAATCTGAATTAGATTCAAGGTATTCCAATCAAGTTTGAGATATTGTAAAGGCGCCAAATGGCATTAAACTTGTTGGTTGCAGATGGGTCTACAAGAGGAAGAGAAGGATAGATGAAAAGGTTGAAACCTTTAAAACAAGACTAGTGGCAAAAGGGTACACAAAAAGAAGGTATTGATTATGAAGAAACCTTTTCACCAGTAGTAATGCTTAAATCTATCAAAATTCTCTTATCCATTACTACTCAATATGATTATGAGATTTGGCAAATGGATGTCAAGACTACATTTCTTAATGGCAATCTTGAAAAAGAAATTTATGTGATGCAACCGGAAGGTTTCATAGCAAAGAATCAAGAGCATATGGTATGTAAGTTGAAAAGATCCATTTATGGACTTAAGCAAGCATCTAGATCATGGAACATCAGATTTGATCAAGCAATCAAATCATTTAGTTTCAAACAAAATCTTGATGAACCATGTGTGTACAAAAGATATCGAGATAAAGTAGTAATGTTCCTAGTATTTTTTGTTGATGATATTCTACTTATTGGAAATGATGTAAGGGTAATATCATCAGTAAAGGTTTGGTTGTCAAGACAATTTGATATGAAGGACTTGGGTGAAGCTAACTATATTCTAGGGATCAAGATTTGGCGAAATCGCAAGAATAAGATGTTAGGTTTGCCACAAGCTAGATATATAGATAAGGTTCTAGAACTGTTTAGCATGCAAAACTCCAAGAAAGGATTACTTTCTTTCAGATATGGAGTTCCTCTGTCTGATAACGAAAGGCCTAAGACTCTTGAGGAAAAAAATATGATGAGACTAGTTCTTTATACTTTTGCAGTGGAAGTCTCATGTATGCCATGCTTTGTACTAGAACAGATATCTGTTATTTAGTTGGCATGGTTGGCCAATATCAATCAAATCCAGGACCAAAACATTGGCAAGTTGTAAAGCATATTCTCAAGTATCTAAGGAGAATGAGAAATTATATGCTTGTTTATCGGTGTGAGGATTTGATACATATTGGCTATACATATTCAGATTTTCAATCAGATCTTAATTTCAAAAAGTCCACTTCAAGTTGTGTATTCACCTTAAGAGGTGGAGCAGTGTCAAGCAATCTTGTATTGCTGACTCCACCATGGAAGCTAAATACGTTGCTGCTTGTGAAACAGTAAAGGAAGTTGTTTGGCTCAAGAAATTCCTTTCTGATCTTGGTGTTGTGAGAATGGAGCAAGTTCCTATCACATTGTTTTGCAACAATAGTGGAGTGGTTGCACAATCCAAAGATCCAAAGGATCACAAGAAAGGAAAGCACAGTGAAAGAAAGTACCATATCATTCGAGACATTGTTGCTCGAGGAGATGTAGTAGTAGCAAAGATTGATAGTGCAAACAATCTAGCGAATCCCTTTACCAAAGCCTTACCCCAAAGGACTTTGAGTCATATTTGGAGGAAATGGAAGTTAGATTAGTGCACAACAGGCTTTAGTGCAAGTGCGAGATTGTTATGATTAGTGCCCTTAAATCCTATTGTATGATGCTAAGTATGACATTATGTATGAAATTATGTATGACTTAATGTTGTAATTAATAAATTTGTTTTATTATTATCTAAAATAATGGTAACATGTATATTTGGACATTATCATTTAGTCCATGAGATGCATAGTATGTGATTTAGTCACAGAAGATATAAATCACAAATTCTTTGTAAACTCAGAATTTTAGTTCGTAGTCGATAATGAAATTGGGCATTTTATCTGCGAAGACTATAACATATCAACTAAGATGATTTGTCTTGATCATGGAAGTGGAGACTTCTAGTTGGTATGTTGGTATGTTTTAAGAGTTAAGATATATTGAACTGGACCGCTGTGAGATATTCTCACTCCTGATATAACAAAGCAACCTACACTTTATGATCAGGTCCATTATTCTCTCAGGATTAAGAGTTCATGTAAATAGAAGTCGTGAGATTTATTATTCTCCTAACGACTGTCAAATGAATAATAAATCTCACGACTTCTATTTACATGAACTCTTAATCCTGAGAGAATAATGGACCTGATTATGAAGTGTAGGTTGCTTTGATATATCAGGAGTGAGATCTAAAGTTACGATTAAAATCTCAGTATGTTGGGTAGCCACATTTAGTGTTGATGGAACATATATTCTCAAGATGGAATTCATAATCTCTTAATAGAGATATAAAATATTCTCTTGAGATAAGTTTAGTGGGTTTGGTTATTCAGAGTGTTAAGCCTAACCACTTTAGTAAGGAGTTACTAAAGTATATATTTATGAAATTGGATATCATAAATATATGATGAATAACTTAAAAGATTAAACCGTGTACTCAAGGATTAAGATGTAGTAATCTTCAAAATGACAGTCTAAATTAATGACTTTGTATTACTACGAATATTTTATGAAAGGATTGAATATATAATAGTCTTGGGATATAATTTATTAATTAGGCCTAGAGTGCAATTATATTTATATAGTGGTATTAAATATAATTAATGGTAATTTTAGACTAGTCAAGAGTTAATAGAAAAGCTCAAGACCCATTAGAGTTAGAGTCATATTTGTTCGCTTTTGATCCCACTCCAAGCCACATACTAAAGCCCAATTGGAATGGCCTAAAAGGCTAGCCCAATTAGATAATTAGTTATAAGAAGAGAAACATACAGAATTTTGTAAGAGAATAAAATGGTTTGTATGTAAGTGTAGGACACTCTATTATTCTTCCTTGAACACACACATATAAACTGATTGAGAGACCACACTTCTTGGGCACAAGTGGAATTGGAGTGAAGATTAAAAGCGTTCTCAAGTAATTCTATTATTTAGTTTTAAATTTCACCGCACCAAGGTACACTCTCTTGTTCTTATATTCTGAAATTTTCAAAGTACATGTTATCAATTACGAATGAAGTAGATCCATTAATTTTCTGCTGCGTATGTTTTGTATGCGATACAAACATGTATTTTTCCAACACAATCACCTTTTGTAAATGCTGCGATTGGTTCATCAAATCTTTACACATTTGCTCTGTAACTCTATGAGCCGAGTTAGGATCTTTCCCTATATGACTTTGAAAAAATAACAATTTTTGCCCCCAACTTTTTTCCATTTTCTAAATCCACCAATGGTGAATGCATTTTGTCCCACAAGCCCATTTGACTTATGAAAGATAAAACAGGGTAAACAATAAGCTGCATCTTTTTTTGGAGAATATTCAAGCCATGTTGAATGATATTCAAACAAAGAAGCTTGAAAGCTACAATTGTGTTGGAAGCTACAATTGTTTTCCCCGCTTTTTTTGTATGTATCTTGACAAGGTTGGAGTAGACCATTTTTAATGTAAGCCCGTCGAATGTCGTCACTTTGATTAACATGATATTTCCATTTTTTTTATGTGTTCTAGGATCATAATCCAAAGAATCAAGATTAACCTTTTGAAATTTTGTTTGAGGTATATGGTCATTTTCTAGAATTGGGATATCAATATTTTCTGGAATTAGAACATCAACATTTTGTGGAATCGGGGAATGAATATTTTCTAGAATTGGAACATCAGCATTTTCCAGAATTGGAATAACAACATTAGTTGTTGGCAATACTACATTAACTTCCAAAGAATTTGAATCTTTTCTTTTGAAAAAATTAAACATTGTAGTTGATTTTCTTATGATCTACAAATAAAATAAGAATTATAAATATTATCTCACAAACAAACTAGTTGTTGTTACTAAGTAAAGAAGAATACTAGAATCTAAGTAATATGCATGATGCATTTAATTATAAATTTAGTATTTCTCACTGCTTTTCAATTTATAAATTTATCCAATTTCAAATTAATAGTTATAGCATTATGAGTTAACAATAAGTGCAAGTGAATCACTGTTATTTTAATAAATTTGTGTGACAATTTATTATATTATATGATTTATCTTTGTCTTTTGTCTTTGTATCTTTGCCTTTATCTTTTTTTTTTCTATGACTCACCCAGTCCCACTACCAACACTATGAATTTATTATGCACTACCAACAAACACTTTACCATTTTTATTCCTTGAAAGTTGAATCACTATTCCTAATTATTGACTTGTCATTTTATTGCCCAACTACCACACAACAAACAGTCAAACATTGATATTTTCTCTAATCTCTAGAGACTCTACTCTCACTCTCTCTCTTATCTATATAATATAAGAGAGATAGTCACAAACACAGAGTCACAAAGCCAAAAAGCCAAAAAATACCACAAGCACAGATTCACTCGTCGATAAAAACACAAACACCACAAGCACATATTCTGAGATTTACAAACATTATATTAGGTTTTCAAGGAAAAATTAAATACTTGAGTGTGAAGTGTGAAGTGTGAAGGCTGGAGCACATCAAGCCAGCGACGGTGTCACGGCGAGATAGGTGTCACGTGTTGGGTGTCGTGTGGATCTGCGAGATGGGTCTCGCGTGGTGGCAGTGTCACGACGTGGACGGTGGCAAGATTTCAAGCTCTCACCTCTTAGTTTCTCTTTGTCTCATTTTGGCAGCTTCACGACGTGGGCAACGGCAAGGTCTCTCTCAGTCTCTTGCCTCTCACTCTCTTTGTCTTGCCTCTTAGTTTTTCTTTTCTTTTTTTCTTTTGTTTTTCTATTTGGAGTCTTTGGACTACTGGGTTTACATTTTTGAATTTACTTTTTTAGATTTACATGTGGGCTGGCCGGTTGGGTTAATGGTTCACAATTTTGGAGGGGGCCCAAGCTACAAAGTAAGGGGGGGCCAAGTCTTTTTTTTTTTTTTTTAAATTAACCTACTAAAAAAAATTGGGCCAAGGGGGGCCCAAGCCCCCACCTGTGTCCATCCCTGAAGGCACGTGGTAACTCTTGAGTGAGAAAATTAAGATATAATTTCTATTTGAAGAAGAATAAAACTATATACACAAAAAATGTATGTCATACAAAGTTAATCTTATTCGTATAAAAATTTTGATCACACACAAAAATTAGCATAGCTATTTAACATATGAATACCTATTTTACTATAATAGTTTCTTAGTATTTATTTGCTAAAGGTAATATATCCACTCACTAAAAACTTTTATGAATGATAACGAATATCATCATCTTCAACAATAAGCAACTAAGTTTTGGTAAGGAAAAAAAAAAAAGATAAAAAAAGGCATATGTCATCAAATTTTCCATTAAATGAATTATAAGTTTCAAAGATTTAAACCTAGGAAATCAATGTTCTTTAGATAATAAATAAAATACCTTATATCATCATTCCAACTTTCCAAGCATTACTACCATCTAAAACTCAAAACGTGAAGAAAACCTTTGAAAATGTTAAAATTTAGTAGGAGTATTTCAGATATTACACAATGAAATGTTCTAAGAATCATAAGCTTTCATTAGAGTTAAACTATGAGAATAACAACAAATGCTGCGTCCGAAGAGAACCTGGCCGGTCCGAAGGGATCCTATCCAACGGATCTCCCCAGAACTTGATCAAGTAGGTACGCCGAAGATTCCCCTGCCATAGCTGAGCTTTGGGCACGCCTAACTGCGTAGATATCATGAAGTATCTTCCAAATAAAGCTGCCACCACCGCATTTAATGCACTGCAGCAACTTTCCTGGCCGCATTTATGTGGAGAAGACACCTGAATAGTGCATCCTCAATCACCACCACTCACTGCAGGTTAAAGCACGCCTCTGATGTGACTAGTACTCGAGTGGATGCCTGGATGAAAGACAAGTGTGCGGTGGAGATGAGAGAAAAGGTGTATATATAAGGGAAACAGGCCTCACGGAGAGGGGGGGAGAAAAAATTGTATTCACGAAGCTTTTGAATGTTAAGCCTCTTCGGACCAAGAAGATTTTTGTTAAACGCTAGCCTTGATCCTTTCTTACATGGTTTTGCTTGTATGAACCGTTGCTAAATCCATAACCAGCCCAGTTGTTTAACCCATTCTCTACAAATTTATTGTTGGGAATTTGTTGGGCTCACAATACAAAGAGCTGGTACCTGGCCCAACAAATTTGGACCCTACAATTGGCGCCGTCTGTGGGAAACAGCTTGAGCAAAGGTGGGAGCAACACCTCAGAAACGGCTGAACTAAAGAAAAATCCGATGGAGTCCGGATCATCTCAGCACACCGATCCTTTTGTTCATCTGGAACGGAGACAGGATCGTGAAGGCAACGTACACACCAATCGCGACGGTCAAAATCGATCACATGGAGAGAGCCACATGTCCCATGCAGAGAAAAACCAAAGCATGCAGTTGGAGATTCAAAGGCTAAGAAAAGAACTGCGCCATGCAAAGAGGAAGCGCGTCTCCTCATACTCTGATGAGGATTTTGAGGAAGAGCGAGACGACGACTACGGGCGGAAATCTCGAACACCAGCCAGTGAACCCTTCCCCTATGAGGAAGTGTACCATCGTGAAAGGAACCTTCAGAGCCCCTTCCCACGGGGTGCAGGGAATGATGCTATGAGCAAAACTCTGGATCAAATCTCCAAATCCCCCTTTACACGTAACATCGAGGGTGCCAGACTTCCCCGGCGTTTCCACCAGCCCACATTCACCATCTACAATGGCCGGACCGACCCAGTGGAACATGTGAGTCATTTTAACCAGCGGATGGCAGTTCACTCCAGGGACGAGGCCCTAATGTGCAAGGTTTTTCCATCCAGTTTGGGACCAATAGCCATGAGATGGTTTGATAGTCTAAAAACAAACACTATTAGCTCTTTCCAAGAGCTAACTCAGGCTTTTGGATCCCGTTTCGTCACCTGCCGAAGGGTTCCGCAATCCGTGGCCTCTCTGTTATCCGTTAGCATGAAAGGGGGTGAGACTTTGAAGTCATATTCAGATAGGTTCTGGTAGACGTACAATGAGGTGAAGGAAGATTGCGAATTGGTGGCCATCAGCTCTTTTAAACTGGGCCTCCCCACTGAACACCCCTTGAGAACGTCCCTAACACGCAAACCCCCCACCAGTATACGTCAGCTGATGGATAGGATTGACAAATACAAAAGGGTTGAAGAAGACCAACAGCAGAGCAAGGGAAAGGATAAGGTTATCCCTCATGAGAGGAGGGATTTCAGGTCGGACCGGCAGAGTCACAACAGGCCGAGAAAGGATTGGGTCGGACAAGACACAGCGAGCTTTCAGACAGTCAGCGCAGTTTTCCGTGAACCAGTGCACTAAGTCCTGGATAAAATAAAAAATGAACCGTTCTTCAAAAGGCCGAACAAGATGGTCGGAAACCTTGAAAAGCGCAACCACAACCTTTACTGTCAATATCACCTTAACCATGGGCATACTACGGAGGATTGCAGGAGCCTGTGGGACCATCTGGATTAGCTGGTCAGCGAGGGCAGGTTAAAGCACCTTCTACACCACTCATTCGGTCAGGGAAATCAGGCAAACGCGGGGCCTAGGAGAGGTGATTCTGTAAAACCTCCCTTGGGGACAATCAATGTTATTTTTGCCGCACCAGGAAGGACGGGATCTTGCCCATCCAGGGTATTGTCGGTCGCCCGGATGCCCCCGGAAAGAGTGAATAGAGAGCCGAAGAGACACGAGACGAAGGATCCAATATTGGGCTTTTCGGATGAGGACAAAATCGGGACTATACAGCCGCATGATGACGCCCTGGAGTCACTCTGAGAATAGGTGGATACGACGTGAAGAGGGTGATGGTGGATCAGGGCAGCGCCGCAGAAATAATGTACCCAGACCTATATAAGGGGCTGAACTTATCCCCCGAAGACCTGACTCCTTACAGTTCCCCTTTAGTCAGTTTCGATGGTAAAGTGATCATTCCAAAGGGCCAAATCAGACTACCTGTGCAAACCGGACTTGAGACGGTAGAGGTAGATTTTATAGTGGTGGATGCCTACTCACCCTACACAGCTATTGTGGGCAGACCCTGGCTTCATACCCTCAGGGCCGTATCATCCACACTCCATCAGAAGATTAAGTATCCGTCCGAAGGAATAGTCGAGGAGATCAGTCTACATCCAGGCAATGTCTAGTGGTAGCTATCCAGCACCAACCTCAGGCCTAGCCCTTAGACTGTAACGAAAAGTTGTAACAATTAAAGCCATCGGTGCTGGACGCCGAAGCCCTGGCCGAAGAGGCAGAGTGCGAGAGCTTGGTAAGGGTGGTTGTCGATAACGACCCAAAGAAGTTCTTTCAAGTCGGATCCATGCTACCCCCTCAGAAGAAGGAAGAGCTAATAGAGTCCTCAGAGCCAACGTTGATGTATTCGCATGGGACTCCACGGAGGCCCCAGGAGTAAGTCCAGAGTTCATTTGGCATCATCTAAACGTTAATCCCACCATTATCCCCAAGAAACAACCGCTCCGGCGTCCGTCACAGGAACACGCTGACGCGGTCAGGGATGAAGTGATGAAACTCAAGCAGGCAGGAGCTATTAAGGAGATCTTTTACCCCGAATGGCTGGCTAACACGGTGGTGGTAAAAAAGAAAAACGGAAAATGGCGGGTGTGTGTGGACTTTACCGATCTCAATAGAGCTTGTCCGAAGGATCCATTTCCCATGCCGAAGATAGACCAACTAGTTGATGCTACTGTTGGACACCCTAGGATGAGTTTCTTAGGCGCATTTCAAGATTATCATCAGATACCTCTGGCTCTGGCAGATCAAGAGAAAACAGCTTTCGTAACCCCTGTGGGGAATTACCACTATAAGGTAATGCCGTTCGGCTTGAAAAATGCAGGGGCTACCTATCAGAGGATGATGACCAGAATGTTTGAGCCACAGCTGGGCAAAAGCATGGAAGTTTATATCGACGACATGGTGGTCAAAAGCAAGATCATAGGTGAACACATTGGGGACCTTAGAGATGTCTTTGAAATTCTGAGGGGACACAGATTGCGCCTGAATGCCTCCAAGTGTTCGTTCGGTGTTGGATCAAGCAAGTTCCTAGGGTATATGGTCACTCACAGAGGAATCGAAGTCAACCCTGATCAGATAAAGGCCATCAAGAACTTGCAAGCTCCTCGGAACCCCAAGGAGATTCAGAAACTGACTGGGATGACCGCTGCCCTTAACCGATTCATTTCCAGGTCGGCAGACAGGTGTAGGCCTTTCTTCTCATTGATTAATAAGTGGAAGGATTTCGACTGGACGGAGGAATGTGAGGATGCTTTTCGGAAACTTAAGGAGTACCTGGCTAGACCTCCCATCATGTCCAGTCTCGAGCCAGACGAAGTCTTGTTTGCTTACATCACTGTGGCTCCTAATGCTGTAAGCTTGGTACTAATCCGAACAGACTGCGGTGTGCAAAAAACAGTTTATTACGTAAGCAAGTCACTTTAGGAAGCTGAAATTCGTTATTTGCCACTAGAAAAGGCCATTCTAGCTGTAGTACTCGGAACGAAGAAGTTGCCACACTATTTTCAAGCTCACACCGTCATAGTCCTCACCCAGCTTCCGCTCAAAGCAATACTCCGAAGTGCAGACTACACAAGAAGGATTGCCAAATGGGGAACGATACTAGGGGCTTTTGATATCAAGTACATGCCTCGCACGTCAGTGAAAGGCCAAGTCCTTGCTGACTTGGTCGTCGAGTTCACAGAGCCCCATTTAGAGTATGTGACACCAATGCTGGGCACTGAAGGAAAGTCCGTTGGCATGGTTTCTTCACAGGGCCCCTTGCCCTGGGAAGTGTATGTAGATGGCGCATCGAATCAGCGAGGCTCAGGAGTGGGGCTAGTGCTGATATCCCCTGAGAGAATTATCATTGAGAAAGTTTTGAAGCTAGATTTCTCAGCAACAAATAACGAAGCAGAATATGAGGCTCTGTTAATGGGAATGGAGATGGTGCGAAGGATGGGAGGAAAGTCAATTGAGATGTTCTCGGACTCAAGGCTAGTCGTCGGCCAAGTGTTGGGAGAGTTCGAGGCGAAGGACGTAAGGATGCAGGGATACCTAAGCCTGGCTAAGTCCCTACAATCCGAGTTAGAATCCTTCAACCTGCGGCACGTCCCCAGAAGTGGCAATACACATGCCGACTCTTTAGCCACCCTTGCCACCTCTTCGGCACAGGAATTGCCAAGGGTTATCCTCATCGAGGACATACAGAGACCTACGGAGTTAAGAAAAAGAGCGTCCCAAGTTCATTGCGTCGGAACCAACCCTTGTTGGATGGATCCCATCATCAAGTTCTTGAAGGACGATGCGTTGCCTGAAGAAAAAGGGGAAGCGGACAAAATACGCAGAAAAGCTATGAGGTTCTGGTTGTCTGTGGATCACAAACTGTACAAACGATCCTATTCAGGCCTGTATTTGTTGTGCATGCACCTTGAGGCGGCTGAGTCACTGTTGGAAGAACTGCATGAAGGGATCTGTGGGAGCCATACTGGAGGGAGATCCTTAGGTCACCGAGCCATTACTCAAGCCTATTGGTGGCCAAATATGCAAAGAGAGGCACATGAGTACGCTAAAAAGTGTGACCAGTGCCAACGTTTTGCGCCGAGCATACATCAGCCCGGAGGTACCCTTAATCCACTATCCAGCCCATGGCCTTTTGCTCAATGGGGGTTGGATATCGTAGGCCCATTCCCTAAAGCAGCAGGAAACAAGAAGTACCTTCTGGTCGGAACAGACTACTTCACCAAGTGGGTTGAAGCCAAACCTCTAGCAAACATCAGGGATGTGGATGTGAAAAAATTTATCTGGAAAAATATTGTCATGCGGTTTGGGGTCCCCCGCACCCTCATATCGGACAATGGACTCCAATTCGACGGCAAAGCATTCAGGAATTATTGCAGTGAGCTGAGAATTACAAACAGATACTCCACCCCTGCATATCCCCAGGGAAATGGGCAAGCGGAAGCTGTCAATAAAGTCATAGTTAATGGATTGAAGAAAAGGCTAGACGAAGCAAAGGTAGATGGGTGGAAGAGTTGCCTCACGTGTTGTAGGCATACAGAACTACGCCTCGCAGGTCCACTAGAGAAACCCCATTTTCGATGACCTATGGGGCTAAAGCCGTGATACCTCTAGAGACTGGATTCCCGACATACAGGACAAGCTCCTTTGATCCGATCAGCAACGTCGGGCAGCTGGAAAAGAGTTTGGACCTAATTGAAGAACGAAGGGAAAATGCAATGGTCCGACTGGCACATTATCAGCAGAAACTAAAGCAGGGCTATGACGCCAATGTAAGGCTGAGACCCCTGGAGCCTGGTGATTTGGTCTTAAGGAAGGTAGTAGGCAATGCAAAGAATCCAGCTTAGGGAAAGCTGGGGCCG
Source organism: Quercus glauca (assembly GCA_023736055.1). Lineage (NCBI taxonomy): Eukaryota > Viridiplantae > Streptophyta > Magnoliopsida > Fagales > Fagaceae > Quercus > Quercus glauca. The sequence goes on along the minus strand of CM043321.1, from coordinate 19,767,231 downwards.
AACTGGGAAGGGCCGTATCGCATCACTTCGAGGGCTGGCGTTGGAGCATACTTCCTAGAAGACCTGGATAATCATGTAGTGCCCCGGCCATGGAATGTAAATAACCTCAAAAGGTACTACTATTAAAAGAATTCTTCTTTCAGTCATGATACCATTTAGTTACGCTATATTTACAAGTGTTTAAACTTAAATCCGATCATGCCTGTAGTCCTCGGACCAGATGATTTGGGTTAGTTAACACTCCTTTACGATTCTCATAAGTGTTTAAGCTTAAATCCAATCATGCCTGTAGTCCTCGGACCAGATGATTTGGGTTAGTTAACACTCATTTATGATTCTCATAAGTGTTTAAACTTAAATCCAATCATGCCTGTAGTCCTCGGACCAGATGATTTGGGTTAGTTAACACTCTTTTACGATTTATAAGTGTTTAAACTTAAATCCAATCATGCCTGTAGTCTTCGGACCAGATGATTTGGGTTAGTTAACACTCCTTTACGATTTACAAGTGTTTAAACTTAAATCCAATCATGCCTGTAGTCCTCGGACCAGATGATTTGGGTTAGTTAACACTCCTTTACGATTTACAAGTGTTTAAACTTAAATCCAATCATGCCTGTAGTCCTCGGACCAGATGATTTGGGTTAGTTAACACTCCTTTACGATTTGTAAGTGTTTAAACTTAAATCCAATCATGCCTGTAGTCCGACCAGATGATTTGGGTTAGTTAACACTCCTTTACGATTTGCAAGTGTTTAAACTTAAATCCAATCATGCCTGTAGTCCTCGGACCAGATGATTTGAGTTAGTTAACACTCCTTTACGATTTGCAAGTGTTTAAACTTAAATCTAATCATGCCCGTGGTCCTCGGACCAGACAATCTCGGTTAATTCTCATCCGCGTTATTAGTCCAACCTAGTGTTTAGCGAAACACAAACTTAAGCTGAATTACGTCAACTGTTGTTGCCTCGAGGCCTTGTTTAGTGATGTTTGAAAGATCACTGTGATTAGTAGTTGATTATTAGTTATCAAACTATCATTGTTAACCATAATGACAATCTAACATACACCATAAAAGCCACAAGGAACAAAAGAAAAACAAACTGTTTCATTCATTATAAAGGTAATTTCGTTACAAAAGTGGATGGCAAAGGGTCCTAAATACTATGCAATCTAAGCATTCTAAGCCTTATTCTGAGGCACTGGGTCAGTCTTCGGCTGATCGCCCGCATCTCCGGTCTGAAGGGGTGCCTGGCTTGTCTCAGTTTGGACTGGGGGATCCTGACCGGCCGAGGGAGCCTCCGAGGCATCTGGTAGATCACACATATCAGGGTGATAGTAGATGCTCTCAGGTTTCCTTAGGGCAGACTCTGCGGGGACTCCAGCCGCATCAAGGCCTTTGCCCCATGTAATCTCGCAGTAATCTCTGCAAACCTTGGCAAACTCCTCGGTCAGCCTCGCTTGGGTATCTTGCACCCCCAGGAGGTAGGCAACCTGCTTCTCGGCCTCAATTGCTTCCTTGGCCAACTGAGCGTCCTCCTTGGCCAATTTAGCAGCGTCCCTGGCCATGTCTAGCTCAGCCCGAAGTTCTTTCACCAACGCCCTCTCCGTTTCCAGATTGATTTTTGTAGTATATAGCTTCTGGCGTTGGTCTTCGGCTTGCTTTTCGGCATTCCTCAGGCCTGCCTCCACATTCCTCTTCGCCTTTGCCTCCTCCTTCAGTTCCTCGGAGATGCGGGCGCAGTCGTCTCTTGCCTTGCCTAATGCCTTCTCAACCTCCTCCCTAGATCGAACCTCAGCTTGCACTTGAATATCTTTATTTTTATTCCATTCTTCGGCCACGTAAATTTGCTGGGCGATCTGCATGGCAACCAAAGAATTTTACGTAAAGTTGCGAACGCACATAAAGACTACAAAAAAAAACACCACTTATCTTACCATGCCTAAATCCCTCTTTAGGGACAGAAAGAGCTCCTGTTCGCTGAAGCGCCGATAGGACTCCATGTCCCTCAGAAGGAGGAGAGGCTTCTCCAACGCTTCTGCTATATGCCCAGCTTTCCCTCCAGCATAGTTTCGGAGAGAGGCATCATATGGGATGGCTGCGCCATCCAGTGTTAGCTTCAGAGACCACGCCTGAGTCTTTCGCCGCACGTTTGCGGCTAAGTTCTCTTCTCTACTCTCAATAGAAGAAGCCCGTTTACCCCTCGTATCATGGGTCGTCTTCTGCTGCTTGGGACCCTTCGGAGGGACCACTTCCCCTTCCTCAACATCTGTCACCTCTGTCACTACCCTCTTCTTCTTCAGATTAGGCAGCGCTTTTAGACCGGGATCTCTGGGGGCTGGAGGAAGAGGAGGGGGGTGGTGGAAGATTGGCCTTGGGCTGGGATGTGCCAGTGCCCTTGGCCACGTCCTTCGGCTTCCTGTTTTTCAACAAGTTCGATAGGCTCTGCATATCCTCTTCTTCTGAGTCGTCAGGCACGGCTATGTTTAGGAGTGGAGCAACTGAGTGCCTATCGAATGCCTCGTCGGCAGCCAAAATCTGAACCTCCTCCGAGGTTTCCTCGTCAAACTTGAACTGGTCGATTTGCTCGTCAAGCGAGGGGGTCGACGAGGCTACTTTTTCTCCCTCTACTCTTGGCCGAAGAGGGACCCGCTGAATAGGGTGGACGAGCAGTGGAACGCCCTGTGGGTTCAGATGCGGCACGGGTGCAAGGTCAAACGGGGCTAGAAAACCTTTCTGACCAACGTCGATACGGTTAAGGCGAGGATCTCCAAGTGTAATCGCGTTGCCAACTGGTTGGAAGTCTTTGGTCTTCGGAGTATAGCCAAGGATGAGATGCACTGCCCTCAGCTGCCCGTCTTCGCTAGCAAATATCTCAGACCGAAGAAGGAAGTTAAGTGCTGCGGCGTTGGTGAGGCTCAGCCGAGGAGCGACATGGTCTCTATCTGGAACGTCAAAATAGAATTGTCAGAACGTGAAATACGGTAAAGAAGAACAAATTATTGAAGACAAAAACCCTAAGTTTATTGTGAGGAAGCCTATATGGGGGATATCCCACCTGGGTCTCCTGGCTGAGTAGGGCAATGAAGCCCGTCATGCCATGCGCCCGAGACGATCAGAAAGTCGTCTTTCATCCCTTTGTTGGACTTGGGGAGGCAAGAGAAGAGCCTGACTTCATCGGATTGGGATCTAAGATAATATCCCGACCCTTGCTTGGAACGACATTCGTACATATGTACCACGTCGAGCCAGGAGAGCCCCAACCCCATATGGTGGTTCAGATCATCGGTTGCCCCTAAAATCCTAAATACATTAGCCGCACATTGTTCAGGGTAGAGTCTATGGTTCAGGAGGTAATCTCTGGTGACCCGACCCATGGGGATAGTCATCCCTCCCTCCAAGAAGGCGATGATGGGGATCGCAACCTCGCCCTCTTTTCGGTCTAACAGTATCCCATCCGAAGAGCAATATCTTAAGCCTACATCTTGGGGAATGCGATATATCGCCCTAAACTTCTCTAGCTGGGAAGGACTATCCACTAGATGTTCGAACCTACCCATTTTCAATTAAGATAGGGAGAAGTGATGTGGAGCGATGGTGGGGAAATGAATGTCCAAACGCTGAAGAAGCAAACTGAAAAGAATACGAAAACCTCAAATGAAGAACTTACGCAGAATCGAGTTTGAGGATGTCCTTTAGCCTTGTGGGAGAACCGTAGCGGATCCTGGTACGAATCGAGGTAGATGACAGAAAAGGCTTGGAATTCTGAAGGCTTGAGTTTGCTGGAGAGTGAAATGTGCAAAGTGAGAGAATAACCCCCTCTGGGACTTTATATAGAGGGAGGCAAGGGGGTGGGACTTACCCCGCCCAAAATTTTGGGAAAAAAATCTTGTCCGTCGATTTAGTGACGTGTCATTAGATCTCGCAGACAAGACGCCGCCTGGCGCCATTAATGAAGCCTCGGAAACGACACAACCGCAGCGGCAATAAAGAAGGCGCCTAGATTTACGCGCGTACACGTGCGGAGATAGAAATTCAACTGTTATCCAGGAAAATTTCAAAACCCCACTTTTTCTCTTCGGATGAGAGGGAAAAATTGGAATTTTTAGGGGCTATTGTGGTGAGAAAGCCCAACGCCATACGTTGGGCCTGAGGCCCAGTTCGAATACAACTCTCTGTCCGAAGAGGTTAAAAGTATCGACGCTTTACCATCCTGGTGAGGGTGCAACCAATAAGGGACAAATGCTGCGTCCGAAGAGAACCTGGCCAGTCCGAAGGGATCCTATCCAACGGATCTCCCCAGAACTTGATTAAGTAGGTACGCCGAAGATTCCCCTGCCAGGGCTGAGCTTTGGGCACGCCTAACTGCGTAGATATCATGAAGTATCTTCCAAATAAAGCTGCCACCACCGCATTTAATGCACTGCAGCAACTTTCCTGGCCACATTTATGTGGAGAAGACACCTGAACAGTGCATCCTCAACCACCACCACTCATTGCAGGTTAAAGCACGCCTCTGATGTGACTAGTATTCGAGTGGATGCCTGGATGAAGGACAAGTGTGCGGTGGAGATGAGAGAAAAGGTGTATATATAAGGGAAACAGGCCTCACGGAGAGGGGGGGAGAGAAAATTGTATTCACGAAACTTTTAAATGTTAAGCCTCTTCAGACCAAGAAGATTCTTGTTAAACGCTAGCCTTGATCCTTTCTTACATGGTTTTGCTTGTATGAACCGTTGCTAAATCCATAATCAGCCTAGTTGTTTAACCCATTCTCTACAAATTTATTGTTAGGAATTTGTTGGGCTCACGATACAAAGAGCTGGTACTTGGCCCAACAAATTTGGACCCTGCAATTTTGATTGGTAAAGAATTGACACCTCAGCAATTGTAAAAATATTATGACGAAAACAAGATGTCTTGACATTTTCACAAGAGAAATGTTACGTTCACAACAGTTTCACAACAAAACATTAGTATGTTGTTACAGGTTGTTATTGATAGGCGAAATAGTAATTTCATTGTTAAGTTTAAATTAATACTAATAACAATTTACCACCTATAATTTGTTATAAAAGTGTTATGAAAAATGTTGTGGATATAACACTTCTTTTTTCACAATACTTTTATTTTTAGTTGTGGTTAGATCCAATATGATATTTTATTATTTTATTTTAACATATAAAAAATTAACACCTTAACAATTATGAAAATATTGTGACAGGTAACAGCTCATATGTATATAAAGAAATAAAAAATAAATAAAAAGCAAATTCAATTGTGATATTTACCAAAAAAAAAAAGCCAGCGACAGTGCGACACAGTGCAAATATAATAAGGGTCATGCTAATGAGTGCCTTTATGGCAATGGTTAACAATCCATTTTAGGAAAGTTTTGATACCACTTTTATGGAAAATGAAAAAAACTGTCAAAACATTAATTACTTTTTTTTTTCCATAAAAAACTGTCAAAAAAAGGGTCAACCAGGACAGGGGTTGAATAATCCAAAGTAGAGAAATTAATTAAATATTGGAACTCTATGAGAACAACAAATGTTATATATTCTTTGATTTCTTTTGTAATATCATACATTAATGCTTCATTACAATAATGCAAAATTCCTCATTAGACATGGTGTTAGAAAAAGAGAAATGGTTTGACACAGCAACCATTAAGAATAGTTCCAAAACAAACAGACACAGAGTGACGTCCAATGTAGTAACCACATCCGGAGTGGCAATTCATCAATTTCACATGGCCCATCATTCACACTCTAATAAATATGAGCCGTTGCAACTTGCAAAATTATAAAGGGAAAAAAAATGTTAAAAGTATTACAAATTTTATTACATAAAGTTTACAAATGGATGAGACCACAGTCGGCTCTACCATATAATCAAAAGAGGCATTCGCCTAAGGGCCCAAGTAAAAAAAAGGCCTCCTAATTTTAATAAATACTGCTATTTCTTTTGTTGTAATAATATTAGTTAAGCCCAAATATTAGCCAATAAAAAAATATTTTTTATAAAAAGAGAAATTCTACATTCACAACACTTTTCACAATAAGGGTTTGTTTAAATTTTGTTTATTTTGCTGAAACTGAAAACTTTTTACTGAAAGTACCTTAGAAAAATGTAAAAGTTAGCTGAAATACTACTGAAATAGTATAGTAAGACCCATGAATAATACCAAAAAGTGCAGTGAAGTCCATGAATAGTAGCAAAAATAAGCTGAATAGTAAAATAAATTGGCAAAAAATAAGCTATCCAAACACAACCTAAATTTGAAGTGGCAGGTTATTACTAGTTGTTATTGGTAGTTAAAAAAGTAATTTCAATGGTTGGTTCAAATTAGAACAAGTAACAACTTAACACCTAGGATTTATTGTAAAAATGTTATAAATGTAGGACTTCTAAAAAAAAAAAAGCAATACACAAAAAATTTTACAACATTTTTCATAACAATTAAGTTGGCAAATTTTTACTAGTTCTCATTTAGGTCCACCACTAACATCACTTTTCACTTACCATTATTAACTTACAGCATTAACAGATGTGAAAAGTTTTGTCAAATTTTTTGAAAAAAAAAAAAAAAATCTAAGTGTTCATGTTAATTAGTAATTTTACATCTAAAAAAAAAAATAGAGTTTAAGCAATATATATATATATAAATTTTTTTTTGAGGGGTATGAGACAATAAATATGAATGGTGAGATTCAACCAACTTTATTAATGAATATTTGAATTGTCTCATTATGATTGATAACATATCAGTTTGTAAGTTCAATATATCTATCATATTTTATTTTCACATGAAGTGCTACTTTTCTTTTCCATTAAAATAGGTTGTGTTTCTAGAATTTTTTTCAAAACAAAAAGAGAAATGCTAGATCCGCAATATTTTTACAACAATTTCTAAGTGACAGATTATTATCCAAGAGTGGTGGCTAAAATATGTGATACATAGGCCAAATTGTAACAAATAAAAGTCTTACTCTAATGGCCTGTTTGGATGGAGGGGGGAAGGAGAGGGAGTGGAGGGGAGTAGAGTAAAGTTTGCTAAAAATAAGCTAATTTTGTGCTAAATCTGCTCTACTCTACTCTACTCTCCCTCCCTCCCCTTCAATCCAAACGGATCATAAATAGCATGTTTGGTGTTGGAAAATCTGGTTTTGCATCTCATACAAAACACACTGTAGAAACAACAAACATGAATCTATTTCATTTATGATTGGTAACTTGCATTATGTAAATTTCAGAATTTAAGAACAAGATTGCGTACCTTAGTGTAGTGAAATTCAAAATAAAATATTAGAAGTATTTGGGAACACTTTTAATCTTCACTCCAATTCCACTTTACGCCCAAGAAGTGTGGTCTCTCAATCAGTTTTTAAGGGAGAATAACGAGTGGCTTCACTAATACATTCACACAATTTCACAATGATGTCTTTCTTTTTTCTAATAAAAAATTATGTATGTTTCTCCCTTTATAACTAACTGATTATCTAATTGGGTTGGCCTATTGGGCCTTTCCAATTGGGCTTTAGTGTGTGGCTTGGAATAGGACCTAAATGGACCAATAAGACACTAGTTTCAATGGGCCTTGAACTTTTCTGTCAACTCTTGACAAGTCTAAAGTTACCATTAATTATATTTAATACCACTATATAAATATAATTGCACTCTGGACCTTATTAACAAATTATATCCCAAGACTTTATTATACATGCAACCCCTTCATAAAATATCCGTAGTAATTCAAAGTCATGAATATAGACTGCCACTTTAAAGATTACTACATCTTAATCCTTGAGTACCCGATTTAATCTTTTTAAGTTATTTATCATATATATATGAAATCTAATTTCATAAATATATACTTTAGTAATTTCTTACCAAAGTGGTTAGGTCTAATTTTCTGAATAACAAATCTGTTAAACTTATCTTAAGGGAATATTTTGTATCTCCGTTAAGAGATTATGAATTCCATCTTGAAAATATATGTTCCATCAATACTAAATGTGGCCGTCCAACATACTGAGATTTTGACCGTTACTTTAGATCTCACTCGTGATATATTAAAGCAACTTACACCTCATAATCAAGTCTATTATTCTCTCAGGATTAAGAGTTCATGTAAATATAAGTCGTGAGATTTATTATTCATTTGACAGTCATTAGGAGAATAATAAATCTCACAGCGGTCTAGTTTAATATGTCTTAACTCTTAAAACACATCAACATATCAACTAGAAGTCATCACTTCCATGATCAAGACAAATCATCTTAGTTAATATGTTATAATTTTCGCAGATGAAATGCCCCATTTCATCACTGACTACGAACTAAATTCTGAATTTACAAAGAACTTGTGACTTATATCTTCTGTGACTAAAGCACATACTATGCATCTTATGGACTATATGATAATGTCCAAATATTCATGTTACCATTATTTCAGATAATAATAAAATAACTTTATTAATCACAACATTAAGTCATACATAATGTCATACATAATATAATACATAGCATCATACAATAGGATTCTAAGACACAAATCCCAACAATCTCCCACTTACCCTAAAGACTATTGTGCACTAATCTAACTCTCATTCCTTCTAAATGTGACTCGAACGTCCATTGAGGCAAGGCTTTGGTAAAGGGATCTGCTAGATTATTTGCACTTTCAATCTTTGCTACCACCACATCTCCACGAGTAATAATATCTCTAATGATATGATACTTTCTCTTGATGTGCTTTCCTTTCTTGTGGTTCCTTGGATCTTTTGATTGTGCAACTACACCACTATTGTCGCAAAACAATGTGATGGGAACTTGTTCCATTCTCATTACAACAAGGTCAGAAAGGAATTTCTTGAGCCATACAGCTTCCTTTGCTGCTTCACAAGCAACAACGTATTCTGCTTCCATGGTGGAGTCCGCAATACAAGATTGTTTGACATTCCTCCAAGTTATGGCTCCACCTCCCAAGGTGAAAACACATCCTAATGTGAATTTTCTGAAATCTAGATCCGATTGAAAGTCTGAATCTGTATAGCCAATGGGTATCAAATCCTCACTTCTATAAACAAGCATATAATCTCTCTTTCTCTGTAGATACTTGAGAATATACTTTACAGCTTGCCAATGTTTTGGTCTTGGATTTGATTGATATCGGTTGACCATGCTAACTGAATAACAAATATCTGGTCTAGTACAAAGCATGGCATACATGAGACTTTCTACTGCAGAAGCATAAGGAATTTGTCTCATTATATTTTCTTCCTCTTGAGTCGTAGGCCTTTAGTCATCAGACAAAGGAACTCCATGTCTGAAAGGAAGTAATCATTTCTTGAAGTTTTGCATGCTAAACCGTTCTAGAATCTTATCCATATACCTAGTTTGTGATAAACCTAACATCTTATTCTTGCGATCTTGCCAAAACTTGATCCCTAGAATAAAGTTAGCTTCACCTAAGTCCTTCATATCAAATTGGCTTGACAACCAAACCTTTACTGATGACATTACACGTACATCATTCCCAATGAGTAGAATATCATCAACATAAAGTACTAGGAACATTACTACTTTATCTTGATGTCTTTTGTACACACATGGTTCATCAAGATTTTGTTCAAAACCAAATGACTTGATTGCTTGATCAAATCTGATGTTTCATGACCTAGAATGCTTGCTTAAGTCCATAAATGGACCTTTTCAACTTGCATACCATATGCTCTTGATTCTTTGCTATGAAACCTTCCGGTTGCATCATATAGATTTTTTCTTCAAGATTGCCATTAAGAAATGCAGTCTTGATATCCATTTGCCAAATCTCATAATCATAATGAGCAGCAATGGATAAGAGAATTCTGATAGATTTAAGCATGGCTACTGGCGAAAAAGTTTCATCATAGTCAATACCTTCTTTTTGTGTATACCCTTTCGCCACTAGTCTTGCTTTAAAGGTTTTAACGTTTCCATCTATCCCTCTCTTTCTCTTGTAAACCTATTTGCAACCAACAGGTTTAATGCCGTTAGGCGCCTTTACAAGATCCCAAACTTGATTGGAATACATAGAATATAATTCAGATTTCATAGCTTTGACCTAATGATGTGCATCTATATCATTCATTGCCCCTTCATAAGTGTAGGGATCCGATTCAGTCTCTTCTGAGATAGCTTCATAAGTTTCTCCTAAACCTATAAATCTTATAAGAGGCCGAATAATTCTCCCACTACGACGAGGCACCTGTGTACTAGTCATCTCATGAGTAATATCTTGCGGTGTATCTAATACAGCAACATCATCCTTAGTTTCATCCATTGGTTGTTCATTTACAGGTTCATTCATTTCAGCTAAAACAACTTTATTTCTAAGATCAAAATTATTCACATAATCATCCTCCAAAATTTTGGCATGTGTGCTAACAAACACTTTGTTATCTTTATGATTATAGAATAAATAACTTTTTGTTTTCTTTGAATACCCTAAAAACATGCATACTTCGATTTTAGCTTCTAACTTATTAGACTTCCTTTTCAACACATGTGCTGGACATCCAAAATGTAGAGATATTTCATACTAGGCTTACGCCCACTCCACAATTTCTTAGGTGTGTTGGGAACAAATTTTGATGGAACTAAATTCAAAATATGCATAGCAGTTTTTAGTGCATATCCCTAAAAAGAAACTGGTAAAATTGAGTAACTCATCATGGACCTAACCATTTCCAAAAGAGTCCTATTCCTTCTTTCTGCTACACCATTCTGTTGGGGAGTTCTAGGTGCAGTCAATTGGGATACAATCCCATTTTGAATTAAGTAATCCTTGAAATCCCCAAGAAGGTATTCACCACCACGATCAGATCGAATGGCCTTTATACGTTTACCTAATTGATTCTCAACTTCAGCCCTAAGCTCTTTGAACTTTTCAAAGACTTCGGACTTCCATCTCATTAGGTATACATAACCATATCTTGAGTAATCATCGGTAAAAATGATGAAGTACTCATAACCTCCTTTTGCTTGGGTTGACATAGGACCACATACATCTATATGAACTAATTCTAGTAACTCTTGGGCTCTTCTACCTTTTGCATTAAAAGGTCGTTTGGTCATTTTGCCTTCCAAACAAGATTCACAAACTGGAAATTCATCAAAGTCCAATGGCTCTAAGAGTCCATCTTTGATCAGTTTTTGAATTCTGTTTGGATTAATATAACCCAATCGCAAGTGCCAAAGATATGCTTCATTAGTAGAAGGAAACTTTCTTTTTAATGATTTTACATGAGAGTTATGATCTAATTCAGAATTATATAATTTATACTTATCAGGAGTTAAAATATAAAAAACATCCACAATATTGCCAGAACAAATAAACATTTTATCCTTCTTTATTACAACATTGTCTTTTAGGATAACATAATATCCATGTTTACCTAAATAAGTTACAGAAATTAAATTCCTACGAACATTAGGTACATACAAACAGTCTTCCAATATTAAAACTCTAAATTCAAAATATAAATTAAACACTCCAATAGCTACAACTGGAGTCCTGCTCCCATCAGTCAAGGTAAGAAACATTTCCCCTTTGTTCAATTTTCTGGTCTCCTGAAACCCCTGCAAAGATTTGCAGATATGATTAGTACAACCAAATCCACACACCAGGAATCTATGAGATTCTGTACCAAACATGTTTCAAGAAGGAATGTACTTTTCATACCTTTATTCTTGGCAGCCTTAAATATTGGACAATTCCTCTTCCAATGTCTTTTTTCACCACAATGGAAATACTTTCCTTTGGTTTTCTTTCCTTTGTTGGCAACTCCTAAGGCAACTTGTTTACCATCTTTCTTGGAGAAGTCTTTCTTCTTCTTCTTCTTTTTACCCTTTGCCTTTCGACTTAGGTTGAGAAGTAAAAGCTTCAGCCATATTAGCATAAACACTAGAAGTACCAAGGATGCCTTTCGCCGCTACCAACTCATTCATCAATTCAGACAATGTATAAATCTTTTTGTTCATATTATAGTTAAGTCAGAATTCCTTGAATGATTCTGGTAGTGACTGGAGTATCATATCCACTTGGGATTCTCCATCAATATCGGCACCTAAAACTTCCAATGTATTCAGATTAGAGATCATCCTAAGACAATACTCCCTCACTGAAGTACCTTCAGCCACTTTGGTATTATAAATCTGCCTCATAGTTTCTTGTCTTGTAGAACAGTTTTACTCACCAAACATCTCCTTCAGACTTAGCATAATATCCGAAGCTAGTTCTACATCCTGTATTTGATACTGTAGAACATTTGAAATAGATGCTAGAATATAGCACTTAGCCATCTCATTAGATTTCTATCAATGATCATATCACTGTTTTTCCTCAAGATGAGCATTTGATGATGGAAAGCTAGGACATGGTTGAGTAAGCACATATTTATGCTCTTCAGCAGTAAGAATAATGTCCAAATTTCTTTTCCAGTCAACATAGTTGATCCAGTCAGTTTGTTTTAATTAAGAATAGCAACAAGTGGGCTAAATGATGCCATGATTTTAAATTTGAAAATAACAAACATGAATATAATAAGTAAACTAGACATTATCAATTTAGCATATAAACATATAATATGGAACCTTATAAAACCATAAAATAATATATGCAACGACAAACCAATTCATGTCTATAATTCCTTAGTAGCAAGTTTATTATAAACACATTAATTGATTGAGAACTATTCTCATTATTAGTGCTATCATGATAACTCTTATTATACACTAATAATATACCGTATTAGCTTTAGCCTCTAAATGATAATGACATAGCTTCTTTGGGAGGTTAACATTACATTTAGTCTAGTGTATACCATTATCTAGAATCATGTGTAGCCACATTTCATCTCCCTTATAATGTTTAAACTTGTAGACTTGTAGTACCATGGAATTAAACACCCTCCTCCTTTGGGATCGCGAGGCATATACACCAAGACGAGGTGCTTGTCCACACTACTTTAAACAGGTTAGTTCAATCTTGTAGTACTATGAAGTAAACACCCTCCTTTGGGATCGCAAGGCATATACGCCAAGACGAGGTGCTTACCCACACTACTATGAATCGATAATGGAGGCCGTGAGATCCAATCATTGTATCCCTCTCTCACTAGATATTTTAAATTAAAGGTTTTTATGATCAAGAAACATAATAATGCTAGAAACCCTTGAAAACATAATCCTAATCTCATTAGGAATAAATTTCATAAAATGAATACTTTAATCCTAGCATTAATATATATAGATATATATATATAATGTAATATAAACCCATATTACATTATATATAATATAATATATGGATTATAACATGTAATATATGATTATTACATTACATATAATATACGGATTGTTAGAATCCTTTATAAACAATTTGCATGCCATCAAGGATTTGCACTCCAAGCCAATCTAGGAAGTTAGGCTTTGAATCCTAATATCACTTCCCTAAAGATAACTAACACATGCAAAGCAATTGAATGCTTGAATAGCCAAGCGGTGCAATTACTTGGTTCACGCACATGACAGTTATTGCCTTGAAAGTGATATAAGGCCATGAAAGTGTTATCCCGTAACAGTGCCTTGGTCCAAATCGTTAAGTTTTAAACTTCTATCTTGACAGTTATCTAACAACATTATCTAGAAGTCTATGGCCAAGAGAAATTCTTTTGAAGATGGAATTCCATATTAATAGAAATTCTCTTCACATTAACGCAAAGTCAATCACCTTCTCTTAAAACAAATTATGAAATCAAAAATCCTAAACGTGATTATATAGAACAATCACTACAGATTCAAGAATCCCATAACACTAAGAAAATGATTTTCTTTGGTTCTAAAACTCAATCACATGCTATACAATCATGATATGAAAACCTGGCTCTGATACCAATTGTTAAAAAAATCTGGTTTTATATCTCATACAAAACACACAGTGGAAGTAACAAACATGGATCTATTTCATTCATGATTGATAACTTGCATTATGTAAATTTCAGAATTTAAGAACAAGATTGCGTATCTTAGTGTAGTGAAATTCAAAACAAAAGATTAGAAATACTTGAGAACACTTTTAATCTTCACTCCAATTCCACTTTATGCCCAAGAAGTGTGGTCTCTCAATCAGTTTCTAAGAGAGAATAACGAGTGGCTTCACTCACATATTCACATCATTTTACAATGATGTCTTTCTTTTTTCTAATAAAAAATTCTGTATGTTTCTCATTTTATAACTAACTGATTATCTCATTGGGTTGGCCTATTAGGCCTTTCCAATTAGGCTTTAGTGTGTGGCTTGGAATGGGACCAAAATGGACCAATAAAACACTAGCTTCAATAGGCCTTGAGTTTTTCTGTCAACTCTTGACAAGTCCAAAGTTACTATTAATTATATTTAATACCACTATATAAATATAATTGCACTCTAGGCCTTATTAATAAATTATATCCCAAGACTTTATTATACATGCAACCCCTTCATAAAATATCCGTAATAATTCAAAGTCATGAATATAGACTGCCATTTTGAAGATTACTACATCATAATTTTTGAGTACTCGATTTAATCCTTTTATTTGGATGGAGGAAGAAAGAAGAGGGAGTAAAGGAAAGTAGAGTAGAGTTAATTAAAAATAAGCTAAGTTAATTTTGTCCTAAATGTACTCTACTCTACTCCCTCTCTTTCTCCTTCAATTCAAACAGGCCATAAAGATTTATTATAAAAGTGTGGCAAAGATAAAAAATAAAAATAAATAAAAAAAGAGTAGAATTCTCCTTTTTCCAGCGACTCTTGGCATAGGCCATGTCAGCCAAAGTTTGAGTTTGGGACCCACGTGGGTGTTCGAAGGAAGACCGTTAAAATAATCCTCCAATCAATAAAATGATATTATTTATGCATACAAATATGTGAATGAGTTAGGCTATATATTCATAAATAACAACATTTTATTAGCTGAACACCCATTGGTCCTTCCTATCAAGGAAAGGAGGGCACGCGAAAAGCACGTCACATAAACAGAAACTTTTTTTTTTGTATTTTTCCGTCTCTCCATCCAAACACTACT
The DNA here is from genome assembly GCA_023736055.1 of Quercus glauca. Lineage (NCBI taxonomy): Eukaryota > Viridiplantae > Streptophyta > Magnoliopsida > Fagales > Fagaceae > Quercus > Quercus glauca. The sequence goes on along the minus strand of CM043321.1, from coordinate 19,752,113 downwards.
ACGAGTACATGATCTACTGGGGCAAGTTGTGTCCAGGTGCATTCCAAATCCAAAATGTACGCACCAACGAAAAACAAGGCTTCAAAACAGGACTACAAAACTTTTTATTTCTACTAGCTAACAAACCCATAATTATTACTATTATTATTATTATGAAATTAATACTTTCTTCCATTCCTTCTATTATTGGTTTCGTTCGGGTAACATAAAAATCACTTCACTTTTCTCTCTCTGTTCTGTTCTGTGTTATCAAATATCAAGCAAACAAGCAAATTAAGCCAGGTTTCAGGTTTGGAATCTTTCTCTTCCAGCTGGTATCCTTTTTATCTGTCCCTTTCTTTCATTTGATGGGTGATGCCAAGTTCTTTTAATGGAAAATGTACACTTTATTATTATTATTTTCATCAATTACAAGGCTTCTCTTCTTTTCGTGTGACATTACAAATACTTTATGATCATATATCTACCAAGCCCACATTGGATTCATTATTCTTTAGGATAAAGGAACTTTTAATAAAGGGCATTTTTCAGTTTTTGTGTATTCCTTTTTATTATTGTTCAAATAGATTCAAAAAAAAAAAAAAAAAATTCTTATTTGCATTTCTGTTGAATTTCATCAATCCAAATAAAAGAATAATAGTTACCCAGGAAGGTAAAAGTAAAACAATGGAATGTGAACACAGCACCAACACCAACCCAATCCATATTTGCTTTGTCCTTTTTCTTAAAAATTTTATTAATTTTTTCACCTTTTCTTCCCCTCGTCTGTGCTGTATATTATAAGAAATGAGTTTTATTTTTATTTTTATTTTTATTTTAATATAATATTCAAGTACACTTTTTCACAGTTGTGTTGCTAATTTGCTATTAATGATTTAACGTTTGATTTTTGGGAAGGAACAGAAGAGAAGTTTGTGATGTCTACTCTGAGCAATTCAACAAATATATTTTGGCTAGAATCTCCTGTTGGGAAGATTGATAGGCAAAAGTTACTTAATCAAAAGGGGTGTGTTGTATGGATTACAGGACTCAGCGGATCAGGTTTACTTTTTTAAGTCGAATTTCATATTACTTCCAATCTTCGTAGGAAAGTACCATGATATCTGTGTGTTCAGAAGAAATTTGTGGTATGAGAATCAGAACTCATTATGTCTATATAATCATAAGTAATTTGTGGTATTTAGTAGATATGATGTCTATACTTTATTTTTGCTACTTGGGCATTGAGTTTGAAACTTTTGTCTCTTATTGTCTTGCATATAAATTAGGCTTACATTTACTGTTGGTTGCTATTGAGCCTCTATGATTTTGCATTGCTTTTGGATTAATTTTATGACTTTTTCCGAATTAGGTATGACCGTGCAAACAAGCATGGATAAGAAATTAATACGCTTCTTTGAGAAGGTGTAGGTAGCATCCAGTGAGGACACAAAATCTGTATAATGTTATTAGCAGGCCAGCATGCTTGTACAGTTCAACATCCATTTGTCCATAGAATGCGCATAAGTATGATATGGATGCTGCAATGCTTTGAAAGAAAATATGGCATAAGAAATCAATTTGCTTCTGTGTGAAGGTATGAGTTGCATATATTGAGGTCACGATTTGGGATAGAGGCCAATTACTGCTCCTGTGAGAGTAGCAATATTATTGCAGTCAAAGGAGTTCGTGAAGAATGCAAAAATGAATATGATCAAAATCAGGCTGATGGCTTATTATTCTAGTGAGAATAAAGGTGTTAATTAGAGCTGAGTGTTCAGTGGTTTTACATACCAATCCATGTAGGTCTGATATGAGGCTTTGTCATTGCTGTTACATGTCATTTAACTGGAACTGGACATTGACATTGTATCATTAATTTGCTGGCCCAACTGTGGTCAATAGTTTCGATAGCTGAATTTGTGATATTGTGTTGTTAATGCTAAAACAACTGATTTTATACAAATCTTGTTATAAATGAAGATGATATAGTAGTTGGAAGTGTGTTTTAGGCTTTCGAAGCTTGTGTTTGAGTCCTGGGACCAATCTTTTAATTTTAGGAGCTTGAATCATTCTAGCATCAATCTTTTAGTTTCATAATCATCAGTCATCCAATATGAATAGGCTGGAAATTACTATACTGGACCAACTAAAAACCCGCAGTTTGGTTGGTTTTAACTTCTAACTGCTTCTATTGTTATTTTGGTCCACAGCATGACATGGTCTCTCTTTTGAACCAGGCCACCAATTACCAATGCCTCCAGTCTAGCTGGTCCATAGATGATAGCTATGGCTTTTACTGCCTAAATTTATGAACACAGATTGTAGAGGGGCATGGAACCGCTTATTTACCAACATAAAATTAGCTGAACTTCTGCTCTTATAATTGCATTTTGCATTTTAAGCTAGCTTTGGAAGAATCAATATTTGGGTCTTTGAGTAGTTGATGAAATTCTACAGGAACAGTAGAAATGTATGCTAGGAATCTAGTTTATTATGGTTGGATCAAATTTTTGAAACCCACATTGTCCTTTTCATCAGTGAGAGGTTTTATGCAGCAAGTCAATTATTAAGGTCACCAGGAGGCTAGGCTTAATGTCCTCTTTCCCTTGGCAACTGCTAACATTTTTACCCTTGGCTTCTTCATTTTTTCTCAAGATATGTTTTTGTGTGAATTACTCACTAACAATGGAATTCATAAAACCATCAGAAATGTTGTCTACTTACTAGCCTGATAAGTATCATTACATTGCCAATAATTTTGAGAAGTGAACAAGTTATTAATATGATGTCTCCTTGATTTCCCTATGATATTGAAAGATTTGAGGCTAGTTCTAGCATGCTACACTGGATGTAGTTGCTATGTCTTGCTGAATCCTTTTGTCCAAATTGTTCAGGAAAAAGCACACTGGCGTGCTCTCTAAGTAGAGAACTCCACTCCAGGGGAAAGCTGTCCTACATCCTTGATGGAGATAACCTTCGGCATGGACTAAACAAGAACCTTGGTTTCAAACCAGAAGATCGGACTGAAAATATACGCAGAGTTGGTGAGTATTTTCTATATACAACAAACTTTTTCTGGGGTTTGGGTTGGGTGAGCTGTAAGCTTGAAAGTCAAATTTTTTATTAGCAGATTCTGTACTTTTTAAGGCATATAATAGACATGTGAACTAATGTTCAATATAGTCTTCACTGGTACATGCTCAATTTCATTTCATTAATTTTTTTATGTATATTGTTGAAGGCTTGTATGACCAACAGAAACATAGAAACTGAAAGAAGTTGGATATATATTTTCGTGGCTTTCACAGTAAATGTTGCTCCAGAGTTTGGGTTTATATTCCTAGTGATTCAATAATTTATATCAACAATTGGATCGGTTGGAAGAGTTTCTTGATAGAACTAGATAAATTTGATTACCATTAGTTATAGAATAGGTTTTATTGCTTCTGAAATGATTTTGACCTTATCCGCCTGCTTCTATGGATCAATGATATGTAACCAACATTAGTCACTACATGCTGTGTGTGTTGGTAAAACTGGGAAGAAAATTCTTGCCAGCTCTAATCTGACGAGGGCCCTAGCAGCTAGAATGTACACAGTAGACATATGTGAGTAAATATCAACCTTTATAGACTTGTAGCTTTAAATATAATAATTTCAGTAGATGAATGGAATAGCAAAACTTTTTGCTCCAATTCTGCAGTGATAATGCAATAGGGATTCAAAAATAAATAAATTATAACTGTAATGTTATCTCTTAATGATAGAAATGAGTGTGTACTAAAGGTTTATTACAATTGGTAGGCTAGCCTTTGCACAACTATATTAGAGCATGAGGTATGGTTGATAAACTATAATTTTATTATCTAATACAGGGGAAGTTGCAAAACTCTTTGCGGATGCTGGTTTGATCTGTATTGCCAGTCTCATATCTCCGTATAGAAAAGATCGAGATGCTTGCCGTGCGATGTTACCAGATGCGAATTTTATTGAGGCAAGGCTCCTTCTAATGGTTATTATTATTATTACTTGGTTTCTGTTCTTGTAAATTGGAATTCAATTTGACTTGTATGTAAACAGGTTTTCATGAACATGCCTCTAGAATTATGTGAAGCGAGAGATACAAAAGGCCTCTACAAGCTTGCACGTTCTGGAAAGATCAAAGGTGTGCTTTGTGAAACATGCTTATCATGCTGCTTTAATACATTAACACGGTTGTCTGCTTTCAAAACTCAATTCCCACACCCCCCCCCCCCCCCCCCACCCCCCCCAAAAAAAAAAAAAAACCCAAAACAAAAAAGAAAGGGTACACTGTCTGTTATGTGATTAAACTAAAAATTATGACATGGATTCATCCCAACAATTGCAATGATAAAAGGGAAGAAATTAAATTGTTATACTGAATGTGGGTTCTAGTTAGCCATTAGCAAAGTCTTGTAATTAAAAAAGAAAAAAAAGTAAATCTCTTTTCATCGAATAAGGGGCTTGAGTTTGAATCCCCCCTGCACCAAAAATCAGTTGGTGTCTTGTTCTAATGATAAAAAAAATCATCTTGGTGTGGACGCTATAATTTTAAATTCTATCATATCTTAAAGGAAAAATTGAAAATGTAAAGAGTTTTAGTTATTTTTCAAAGGCAGCATTGTTTGACTTCTATTATAAGCTTTCTGTTCAATGCATTATGAGTTTGCAAGGAACTCAAGAATGCATGAAGTGAAGCTTACAGTGTGAATACTGCTCCCATACCAGAGTGCCTTGCTATGATCTGGGTCCCAATCCATTAAAGTTGTCTTATCAATTTAAGCATGGGATATGATTTCTTTTCACTTGAAGTCTTATTTACATCTTATGTATCAGCAACTTCTATTTTCATCATCTCATGACCTTATATGAGCATCCTTATCAGCTGACTTGAATCTTTGTTTGGTGATTCTGTAACTTGGTGTAATTGAAACTGACCCTCATAGTTTTCTTAAGCCACAGCCCGTGGTAAGGGTTTTTATCAAGTTATTCTGGTACCCTGGTTCATGAGTTATTTCATTTCTTATTGTGCCTTGCATTGAATCTGTTCTGCAGATCAAAGTCATCTTTATTTAACTAGCCATGAATAATGAGGTTCTTCTAAATCACCAACCAGATGCTATTTCAATCCCTGATTTTTTTGAAAATTACATAGTCATGGTTCTTTAGCATGGGGAGGGTACTGCAGGAGCACCTAAAATCTTTATCATTAAAACTTATATCTTGTCTGGTGGGTCTTATGACCATACCATAGGTTATCTTGTTGGTTATATGATTATGAAATCACAGTAGCATTTTTTTTCCTTACTCTACATACTTTTCAAAGAAGTGATCCTAAATCAATGAAAGTAGTAATATAAGATTACTTAATTTTATAAAACTTTCATTTCAAACTTTGTTGGTAGGGATGATGATGAATGTTGAATCTTCTTGTCCATTACCAATTGGTCCTCTTCATATGACCATATTATTTTGCAGGTTTTACTGGGATAGATGATCCTTATGAACCACCATTGAGCTGTGAGGTATGTCTTTATTTAGGGATGGAAACTAATTGTGGCCGTGTCCTTATGAATGTTGAGCTTTATCAAATGTGAAACATCATTAAATCACAGGCATCTTTCTTATTATGCTGTGCCTTCGTCTTATGTGTATCAAACTGAATAATTTTACTCGCTTTCCAGATTGAAATACAACAGGAAGATGGGGTTTGCGCTGCACCAGGTGCCATGGCTGGGCAAGTAGTGTCTTACCTGGAGGAGAAAGGGTATCTTCAATGTCAGTGATTGACCACACTACAACTAATGTTCGTGTGATCTCTTGTAATTGATTACTCAAAGTATATAGGATGTCATTTCAAACACATGGTAGGCTGCTTTAACACACCTTCAGGCTATGAATAGAGAATAGTGGGCTCATACATATCTGAACATTTTGAAGTGAAGAATATGTCTAGATTGGTAGGGTATGGGAAATTTGGGATCCATCCTGTTAACTTGTGACATCTAGTCATAGCTCATTACCAACCATCATTTTTTGTGGAACCCAGGGGAATCTTAGTTTCAGGTTATCCAAAAATGTGTCAACTGTATGTTGGAGATTGTTCTACAAAGTACACATAATTATGTATATCATATTTACCTCAATTTAAAGTTCACACAAGTTTCTTTTAGTTTTCTGATATGGTTAGTGTAGTGTTCCTTGGTTGGCTTGCAATGAAAAAAAATAAAACGTCAAAGCATAATGCAAGACAAAGCTTGTCCATCAGTTTTGCAATATCATCTGCACTTGATTCCTTTGTTCTACTCTAATTGGAAAAGTAAAGAAAACGAAATTGCTGTGTTGTTTTTTGAATCTAGTGCATCACAAAACCCTTTTTTTTTTCCACTAGCTTCAATGTTCCCAAGATTTTGGGGGCCTTGAGGAACTAAGAAGGATATTTAAGACACAGGAGGTAATGCTAATCCACTATATGAAAGATTAAGACAATTTTAAAATTTTTAATAGAAAATGAAAAGTTTCCAGAAATCAAAATGATTAAGCACTTGAAATTATTTAGTTAATAGTGAACATATCCCTGAGAAATGCTTCTTTAGTTCATAACAATACTGCACCCTTAGGACATCTCAAATTTGAAAATTCTTCTGTGCTCCACTTCCATGTGTCTTTCCTCTATATTTCTCGGTCGTGGTAGATTTTGAAGTCTCAAATCTGTTAAGTTCGGTAAGAATCTTTTTATAGTTCTTCCCCACTCTTAAGAATCTCATTGGCATCACATTGGGTCACTCATGTATTTAGCCCTTGATATATTCCCCATGCCAAATTCAGATGGTCTTTTGATTGCATTGTGATCCTTCAATTCTTAACTCAACCAAATACATCAAGACTCATGGTAGAAATCTATATATATATATATTAATAGGCAAAGCTGAAAGAAAATCCAATTAAATTTCAAATTGAAATTCAATTGGAACCTAATTTTATGCCATGTGTCTCATCTAATCTAAGCTTTTAAATTTTTGTGCCAAGTGAGCTAATTTAGTGTAGAAAACAAGGAGTCCAATGTAAATAAATAAATATATATATATATATATATATGTTAGATTGTTTAGAATCAAAATTGGATTTTGTCTTTGTTAGTTTTTCATACAAATTAAATTGTTTAGATTTTTTTTTCCTGAACCAATGAGTGTATTGTTCATATTGTTTCTATTTAGATATTTTGTAAGTTAAGATCTTGAGCGTAACAAACTGTAATTGAGCTAAATGATTTCATGCACTAATCCCCATTCAATTTAGGAGATACTACTGAACCAATTTATTCTTTTATTTTGTGTTGTATTTAGTAGAATTTCATGAATAGTGATAGTGAATTGATATTGTATATGTAGTGTCCAATAGTGATTTTTAAAATTATATACATAATAGTGTAATGAGAAACTTGGCATAACAAATATCATTAAAATTGCAAGGAAAAATGTCTTGGTCGAACTAATGTCATATATATTTAATAATCCAAACTAACATCAATAGCATTACTACAATTCATCATTTTTGTGTGTAAGCACGAGTTACTAGTAATGTATAATGTGAGAACTCACCCATCTCTGAATTTCAAAGATGCATGCCACACCATCGGCATAGTTGAGCCTGAGCCGAATGATACCTCCCTATACCTTAAGTGCAAGGCATAACGCAGGGGCGTCCATATCCAAAATAGTATATATAAAAAAAAATGATGCATGCCACAACACAATTTGTATTATCATTCATGTCCATGTTTTGAATAGTGAATGAAGTTAAAATTTTGAAACTAATTCAAGTTAACATTAGCAAGTGTAGAAAGAATGAAAGAACAAAAATTAAATATCTTATTCAAAGTTGAGCTTTGCTTCTTCTCTTTTTCATATAATTCAACCATTGAATTTTAATTTGTATTAACTCACTTCCTAGTTGAACTTTCTAATCTATAAATAATTTTGCAACTTTAAAATTTTTAATTTTTATAACTATATTCTTGTTATTTTATTTTATATATATTTTTTCTAGTTGATGTGATCAACCTCCTATAATGAGGTAACCTACAGTAGTGGCTCGGGCACAGTAATTAGAATTTTATTGTTGGGTAGGTCTTGAGTGTGGATATTTGAAAGCTGACGCTATTTCAACTTAAGGACTATTGTCTTCAATGACCTAAAATCATTGATTCTTTGGGTAGGGTTAAAGTTTAGTCGCCCTCTTATCTTTTTTTTATGAGGAAAAAAATTCTTATAACAAGGTTCAAGATTTTGTTATTCTGCATAACAAAAATGTATTAAAAGAGAATACAAGGATATGCAAGACAAGAAGCGAAAAATAATGTTGATTTTTTTTTTTTTTAAAAGCCCAAGTGAAAGAAGAAAAAGTAATGTTATAGAAAATATCGTATTTTCTCTCACATATCTTTCCACTTGGGCCCTTCACAAAAAACAGAAAAAAAAAAAAAAAGCAAAAAAAATAAAAATAAAAATAATAATAATAATAATAATGCAAAGAAAGAAAAGATTGAGTGTCTTCACTTCTCCTTAATGTTACTATTATTTTTACTAAGAAGGTAGGTAGGTTGTTAATTTGTCACCATGAAAACTTGTTCTTATTGGGGGAAAGAAAGAAATGAAAAAGGAAAGAAGGAAACACCTTATTAAAAAAAAAAAAAAAAAAGGTAAAAATACATCCTACATCTTAGAACTTTGATCATTTGTCATTTTTAGTCCACTGAATTTAAAAATTGTCATTTTAGTCCATTAACCTTGAATAACTGTAATTAAATAAATTAGCAAAATAATCTCTAAAACAATATTTTATTGTTTAAAATGTGAAACAACATCATTTTAAGGGGTTAACAAAAAATTTTAAAGGGCAATGGATGGAAAGACTAAAGTAATGGCATATCAAAGATAATGGAATAAAATGATAAATTTTAAACTTAATAAACTTTAAGGGCATGTTTGGTAAACTATAATAAGCACTGTAATGTATAGCTATTTCTATGGTTTAGCTATTTAATAGTTTAATTATGTTTTTATTATATAGAATATTCATTCTTTATGAATAACTATTCTTTAAAATTAGGAGTAACTATTCTTCTCTAAAAGGGTTGTAATAGTTACTTCTTAGTAGATGTAATAATTTCTAATATTAATATATTTTCAAATAAACAAACTTTTCATATCCACCCAATAATTATGGAAAAAAAATATAATAAGAATATGCAATCCAATAGTGAATTTGTTAATAAGATTCACATCTAATAAAAAGAAGAGTGAAGTTGTAGTTATTAATTACAACCAAGTTTGTAAGCAAAAATATCTAAATAGCCTTTATTTTTAAATTATATAGCCAAACAGTTGAATTTTCAAACTATTTAGTAAAATACCACTGTTTTAAACTCAACAATTGACATCAACAATGCCAAGTTCCTATCGAGTTCCCAAAGACTGATATTTTCCTAAATAGTATGAAAAGAGGATTGTTTGACTACATAATTTAGAAATTAAAGCTATTTAGTAATTTTCTTGTTAACGGGAAGTTGCATTCTTGAGCCATTCAACATTTGCACTTAAATCAGTTATGAGAGCTATGTAATTTTTTGTTTTTGTTTTTTTTGGTCTGTTAATAATATAAATAAGCAAAAGAAGAATGTGGTGGCCGGTTTCTTTGGCTTGTAAGCCGGTCCCATAGTTTCAGAATTAAAAAAAAAAAAAAAAAAAAATCATTTGGTTCATTTTCTTTTTTTTTTCTTTTCCATTTTTTTTTACTTTATTCTATTCTCTCTTTGATTTTCTACCTTTTTTCTTTTCTATTTTTTTTTTAGATTTCTTCTTCTGGAGATGTTGTATAACTTATTTGGGTAGTGAAAGTCTTTTGAGAGTAGTCGAGGAAGATCATGAAACACGTATTGAACTGGTTTTAAATGCTAACATTTACATTTTCCTTCATCATGAGATTTGGACAATTACTATGAGATCATCTTAATCCAAAACCATAAGCTAATGAGTTTATATATATATATATATATATATATATATATAAGGTTGGGTTCAAGTTACACCTGGTGTAACTCTAAGGAATGTTACACTATTCAATAACTTATTATTAAATTCATATTTTAAAAAACCAACCATTGGATTACATATTTTATATGTTTTCAACATGCATGCCTATTTCCATACCAAACGGATATAATTTACCATTCGATTCATAAACTCATCTTTTATGCATTATTTTAAACTATAAAAACTTAAATTTAAATAATTGATTGATGACATGACTATTGATCTCTGATCATCTTGAAATTTTGTAAGTATGGAGAATATATGAAGATAATGTAATCCAACAGTTAGTTTTTTAAAATATAAATTCAATACTAAGTTATTGGGTGGTGTAACATTGCTTAGAGTTAGGGAGTGATTATTGGAAAACCATACCTTGAGTTTTGTTAAGTTTATGATGTGTTTTTTTAAGTCCAAAAGTGAAAAAAAAAAATGTTTTACTCATTTAAATGCATGATAGGAAGGGCAAGCTTAACTAGCCTCTATCGCTGGCATTCTGCTGGAATCTTCTCAGCTCACTGATGTTGCACAGCTAGGCTATAAACCATACAAAGATAAGTGATGTTGTTGCCATATCTTTAAATCTACATCATTGACTCCATGCTTACTTCACCTTTAAATACAAATTACTCTATTTCAACTACTATTACAACTACTAATCAAAACTATCATATCAAACACACATTACATATTTATTCAACTATTATCTTTATTTGACCATTATCGTGATTCTTAGACTTTGGCTTTAATGGCATTGTAGGTTTAAAAGTACGCCGGTAGCTGTTGGACCACGTGGCCCAATGTTGAGTTTCGGATGCAACTCCCCAAAAAGAACCCGGGCCTAGTAAGGTCATCCCTACAACGGACCACACATGGCTAAGGAACCAAAAAATGGCTCCGAACATTTGGCGACTCCACTGGGGAGTTGCATGTATTGTCGTATCATGCCCTCAAAGTCTAGAATCACATGTCATAAAGGAGAACTTGACTCCCAATACTCAAAATCACTTGATCCAGCAGCTTGCGGCGCTGAGTCATAACAATATTATCTCATATTTATTCACGGAAATACTATTCCACATGCCTTTCTCTCTACCATTCAAGCAGCTCCAAGGCTACAACATGTTTAATATGAGTTTATTGACTCCATAAAAGAAACTCTTTCACCACTTCAGCCATAGAGGGCCTCAGCGGTAGAAACCCCTCTTATTGCTGGAGATATTCACTATTATCCATCATCCTAGCCACAAAGGGCCTCAGCAGCAGAAAACCCTCTTACCACTAGGGATATCTCTTATCCATCATTCCAGCCACAGAGGGCCTCAACAAGAGAAACCCCTCTTCCCGCTGGAGATATTCACTATTATCTGTCATTCCAGCCATAGAGGGTCTCAGCAGCAAAAAACCCTCTTACCGCTGGGGATATTCACCCTTATCTGTCATCCCAGCCATAGAGGGCCTCAGCAGCAGAAATCTCTCTTACCGCTGAGAGTCTCCGTTATTATTTATTATTCCAGCAATAGAGGGCCTCAGCAGGAGAAACCCCTTTTCCTGCTGGAGATATTCACTATTATCAGTCATTCCAGCCATAAAGGGTCTCAGCAGCAGAAAACCCTCTTACCGCTGGGGATATTCACTCTTATCTGTCATCCCAGCCACAGATGGCCTCAACAGCAGAAACCTCTTTTACAACTAGGGGTCTCCATTATTATCTATCATTCCAGTGACAAAGGGACTCAACGGCAGGAACCCCTCTTACCACTGGAGATCTTCTCTATTATTTGTCATTTCAGCCATAGAGGGCCTCAGCAGCAGAAATCTCTCTTACCGTTGGGGGTCTCCGTTATTATCTATTAATCCAGCAACAGAGGGCCTCAGCAGGAGAAACCCCTCTTCCCGTTGGAGATATTCGCTATTATCAGTCATTCCAGCCATAAAGGGTCTCAACAACCAAAAACCCTCTTACCGCTGTGGATATTCACCCATATCTGTCATCCCAACTGTAAAGGGCCTCAGCAGCAAAAATCTCTCTTACCACTGGGGGTCTCCAGTATTATCTATCATTCCAGTGATAGATGGACTCAGCAGTAGAAGCTCCTCTTACCGCTGGGCATATTCATCTCTTCAGCAAGAGAGATACAGCTGGGCAGATCTATTATTATCCAATAGTCCAATAAGAAATGGTCTAATCAACAACAACCTTTTTTACCGTTGCACATATTCATCTCTCCAATAGCAAAGGGCCTCACCAACAGATTACCCTTCTTTGGCTGCACTATTACCCAGCAGTTCAACATCAGGGGACTTTATCAGCAAACCCTCATACAGTTGGGCAAATTTATTATTATCCAGCAGCCCAACAACAAAGGGTTCGATCAACAATAAGCTCTCACACATTGTTATCCATCACTTCTGCAGTAGCAGGCTCATCAAGCAGAGAGCCCTCATTTTGCTGAACAATCTATTTTCTTCCCCAGCAGTTCAATCAAAAAAGCTCCCAGCAGAAAACACTTCTTCAGCTGGATGAATTATTACATCTCAAATTCCTATTTACCCACTCACCAGATACAAAATGCTCAAATAGTTCCCACAAATATTCCCTCTATACAAGCCCATAAATTGCCTTGGGCCTTCTCACAAATATTACGCATTATAGCTCACATATTATCCGACTTGGGTTTTCACAAAAATACTCACCATATGGCTACAATATTGAGTCACAAGATTACACTATTTCCACAAAAAGACCGACAATACCATTTATTGCTACACGGCATCTCTAAAGTCCGGTACGATCCGGCATCTCTAAAGTTCGATACGATCCAGCACCTCTAAAGCCCGGTACGATCTGACACCCCTCTAAAGTCCGGTACGATCCGGCATCTCTAAAACCCAGTACAATCTGGCATCTCCAAAGCCCACTATGATGTGGCAACTTCAAAGTCCACTACAATTTGGCAAATACAAAGTCCACTACGATGTGGCAACTTCAAAACCCACTAAGATGTGGCAACTTCAAAATGGCAAATACAAAGTCCACTACGATGTGGCAACTTCAAAGCCCACTACGATGTGGCAAATTCAAAGCCCACTACGATGTGGCAACTTCAAAGTCCACTACGATGTAGCAACTTCAAAAGCCACGATGCGGCATCTTTACAAAGCCCGCTACGACTACGCGGCAATATTTTACAAAATTCCAAATCATTTTACAAAGACACTATTTTACGAAGCCCAAATATTCACTTGGCACTATTTTACGAAGCCCAAGTATTCATTTGGCACTATTTTTACAAAATCCAAATATTTATTTGGCACTATTTCATAAAGCCCAAATTATAATTTGGCACCTATTTACAAAAGCCCAAATATTATTTTTGGCAACTACTCATAAAGCCCAAATACTAATTTGGCACCTATTTCTACAAAGCCCAAATGCTATTTTGGCACCCATTTTACAAAGCCCAAATATTATTTTGGCACCTATTTTACAAAGCCCAAATGCTAATTTGGCACCTATTTTACAAAAGTCCAATACTATTTTGGCAACTACCTCTAAAAGCCCAATATTATTTTGGCAACTATCTCTAGAAGCTCAATATTATTTTGGCAACTATCTACAAAAAACTCAAATACTCAAAATCCCCAGTACTATCCTAGGTAATATTTTATCAAAAGCCCAAATGCTAGTTTGGCAAAATTTTACAAATACTCAAGAGCCCAAGTACTATCCTTGGCAATATTTTATCAAAAGCCTAAATACTAGTTTGGCAAAATTCTACAAATACTCAAAAGCCCAAGTACTACCCTTGGCAATGTTTTATCCCAAATACTTGGCAATACTTTACAAAAGTCCAATACTATTTTGGCAACATCTTATCAACAACCCAAAACTACTACTTTTTTGACAAATAATTATTTCATGAAAGCCCAAATATTATTTGGCAAATAATATCATATTATGCTCAAAAGTCCAAAGTTAATACTTTGGCAACAATATATTTCAAAAGCCCATGATTCAATTCGATGGCAAAACTATGTTATCAATGGAATTCGATCCCATATTAAAAGCCCATGGCAATTACTTATCAAAGCCCATGGTAAATCTCATGGCAATTATCTCCATTTCACTAAAATCTCATGGCAATTATCTCTATTTCACTAAAATCTCATGGCAATTATCTCTATTTCACTAACATACAGGTTATCATTCGATGCCTACATTCAAGAAGTGGAGAACTTTGAAAGAAAACTTTCTTAATCCATCTGGGATCATGCCAACATTTTGTTACATTACTATTTAGCCTATTTCCATTGCTACATGAGGAATCTTTGCTGAAAAATGTTCTCATGAAGAATTAAGGATCACTCTTGCTGCCCTCCACAAGCAAATATCAAATCCAAGTCCTACTTGAATACATCTAGCAATCTCATGGCACTATTCCAAACTACCTACTGCTGTATCTTCACATCACACAATCTATCCAGCTGCTGCAAAGGTCTGAAAGTTACTGCATCATTAAAAGCCTTGCACCGCTAGAAAGCAAGATGAGTACTCCACAATCCTTGTTACTGCTAAATCATGACCCAGCGAACGATGAAAAATGCAAGAAGCCAATGGCCATTAACTTGCCAAGAATCCACCTACTGCTAGGAAAGATGAAGTAGTCTCCAAACTATCTAAGTCCAACAAAGAATCATCTATCAACATTGTCAAGTGGCACCCTTGATTCTTACTTAAGGGCAACAAGAGGTTTAGCTGAACTTACTACCCAAACATAAGGTGAAAGCTGCCACCATACTATTCTATTGCTGGATCCAGACCATCGCCATCAATTTGGTATTTTTTATCTTACCGCTGGGACTCATGTCAGCCATACTTTCCTAGAAGCTGCCAATACTATTTCCTTCATAGAAAGATCAAATATTTTCAATCATTATCATCTACTCAATAGTCATTACATTCAGCAAATTAGAAAGTTATCCAGAATGATGAATCGCATATTCAAATCAAGAAAAGATTACTCCAGCAGTAAATTGACACACACCCAGCAACTAGCCTGGGCAGACAGTACAAAACCCAGTTACTCATGTTCAGAACTCCAGCAGATCCATCAATCTATACAGATGTCTCTAGCAGACAGACTTACTCATCTAGCATGCTCAATCAAGCAATCATCACACAAGATCATTACCACAAGTACCTACATTATTTCAAGCAGCAAAGTGCCAAATTCACTGCTACTTGTCCAAGGCCTCTTTACACTTGAGGGCTTGGTCTTATCAATCCAAAAGTTCCATCTATGGGGATATTTATCACAACAAAGTACAACAATATCACTAGAGGCATTTCCACTATACAAGTCTATTGGTCCAACGATGGCCAACTTCTTTCAAGAACACATTACTTATCAATTTGGCACTCTCACAAAATTACAAGCAACAAAGGGAGCTCTATCCCTTGAATTACTATTATATCAAGCTGTGGCAATCCCGCGCACTCTCTTCTAAGCTGTGGAAGTCCCACACACCCTTTTCAAAGCTGTGGTAGTCCCACGCACTACACTATTGGAATCATAGCGGTCTTATGTATCACACCGCTAGGATCTTTGCAAACGTCATCTTACACTTGGGGGCTTGGTCTCTCACTATCTATTTGAGAGGACTACATATAAATCTACATGAAGACCAGCCACTCTACCAATTAAATCAAAGCTACTACTCTAGCTATGGAACTTTCTACTACATTGAATTTGTACATGCCCAGCATCACTTATTTCCTTACTCCAGCAGTACTATCAGATCCAGCAACATGATCATCACTTACGACTCTATCAATACAATCATAATCATATAGCTAGTCCTACAAGTGGCCATTCAATCTCTATGCTTCCTAAGCCAACTCTTCCAATAAGGACGAAATCTTAATGGAAAGCTCATATTATCTTGGCCATCTCAATCAAATTTCTTCAAGAACTGACTACAATCAACAGTATCAGTAAAATATTCATTTCCTATGATGTCAAAATACATTCTGGACTGCCCCAGTCGTAAATTCAGTATTCAGACTTTCAGCAGCAACAACTTCAATGCTTCAGCTCTACTGGATTAAGAGCAGTATCCTTCCCAACTGTAGCATCAAAAGTTCTGCTCAAAATATTTCTAAACGGACCAACCGCGGTCGTAATTACAAGAATAAAGTCAGCTCCAAATGCATCAACTTCAACAAACTCAATCATGATTAAAGCAGCACAACGCTCAGTTGCAATCCTGATTAACTCCAACATTACGCACCCAGCTGCAATCCTGACCAATTGCAACATTGCCTTACTGCCTTCGACCTAGCAGTATCATCTCCAGTAGTCAATAATCTTGAACGACCTCATCTAAAAAGGTCTTCAAGCAAACCCATCATTCGTGCATGCCCTTGCAGTACAAGCCCATGCACTTGGGGGGCTAATGTTGACGATCGTTTTTTCGGCCCACGTGGCATTACTTCATTGGCAACTCATGCCACATTAAAATATTATTGATTCTTTGGGTAAATCTATTTAAAACCCAAAGTAAGCTCATATCTCACTCAACTACATGGATTGGGCTCACATGGCCCACGAGATCCTTACTTCAAGAGGCGGATCTATGGTCCACGTTTCCTCTTCATCAATTGGGATCATAACCCCACGACATTATCAACATCAACATATGGATCGGGCTTAAGTAATGAATCAAAACTCACAGCCCATATTACCTCTCTTACACTCATGGCAAGCGGCTTCTTCAACAAGAGCTCATATTTACACAAAATGACAATGAAACCCGAGGTACGTCATCTCACCTTTGGCTTATGATCCAAGCTCATAAGTCTCTTTGGGAAAACTTTGGGAGTCGTGGTTTGGAGGGCCAAGATGTATGTTCAGTAAAGCTCCAACGGTTTAAAGTTGATAAAAGAAACATGTTGCTTGGCGTGTCTTCTTCAACTCCCTAAACTCTGACGAGTCCGTGTGTAGCGGGTAACATATGGTAAGCATCTCTTATCACGTAGCACTTAAAATGATAAAATTCTCCATTGCTCTTTTCCTAATGCTTAATATTCATCATGTGACAAATGCTCAATATCCCCAGCCATCTAACTGCTGGGCGAATAACTGTTCATTCAACTCAAACACATGGCTTTATCTGATTGGCTATCTTTTATCTCTCTCTATATACAAAATATTCATGATATCTCTGATATCCAGCTGCTGTCTTTCACAATCTGACCATATATTTCTATGCCAGCTGCCAGAGCAAAAGCATTAAATACTCCCCTTACTCACCAAGTTTATGTCACAACACAGTGAGACATTGACCAAATCTCTAAAGTTTTATTCACTTTCAACCAATCCTTCTATTACTTGCTAGAAATGTGTTGTAATGGAACCTTGCACCAAAAAACACAAACACCCGAAAAGGAAACATTTTCAGCTGAACCCTAGCAGTGTATTTAGCACTTGACACCTGGCTGGAAGTGATATCATCAGCCATTTAATGCTGAAATCCCAACAGCCAGCTGTTATACCTAAAATAGCAAGATACCCTTCAAAGAGATCTTACCATTTTTTAGCCAAATCCATAAAGAAACTGCTGAATGACCTTTCCAGCAGTCTGAAATGACCCATCTGACCTCATTGGTTTTTGCTCAAAGCAAACAGCTTTTTCATGATAGCTATCACCTCTTTTCCTGACAGCTGGGACAGCCTTTTCAGAACAGCTATGACAGCTGACCCAGCAGATTGAGCATTACTGATTTTTCCTCATTTGGCTAAAACCAAAACCAACTATTGAAACTACCTTTCTCTTGCTAAAATGCTTTCCTTTTCTGCTACCTTTTCCCCAGCATCTCTTACATGAAACAACAAAAATATCTTAAAGCTAAACATACCATTTTTGGCCAAATCTTGAGATGGATTCTCTGAAGATTCATTGCTGTTTATGATAGATTTTGGCTGAGATTATTTGCTAAAATCCCCCTAAACTCAGCTCAAAAGGGAACCCTTCATCAACACCTAAAGGGGGACACCAATGGAGAACTCTCTCATAAACTTCTCTTTCCCTCTAATCATCTTTTGAATCTCTTAATGAAGTGCTGAACTTCTGAGTTTTTATTTTCCAAATGAGGAACTAAACTCTTCAGCCCTCAGCTCACAAATGCCCTCCATAAGCCCTCATACATCCTCCAGCAGAAAAACCCAGCAGTAAATCTCAGCAACTTTGCTAAACACACTACAATACTATTACTCTCACATACTCATCATCTCACTCTCCATATTCTGAAAATACATATATCTTGCTGCCCATATCTCTAAACATCTTTTTATTCACTTCTCTTACATAATCTCATACACACTTACTACACCATTACATACAACACACCACAACTTTTCTAAGGTCCACTCTCATACTTTCTCACTCTGAAATTCTACTATTTTGCTGCTCATAAACATATCTATGTCTTTACCATCTCCACACTTCTCAAGAAATGTCAAGCACTCATACTAAAAGCCCTTCTCATGGAAGGCATGAACTTCTATTACTAAAGCCCTTCTTCTAGAAGGTACCATGATCTCATATCAAAACCCTTCTCTTAGAAGGTACAACTACTTCTTACTTGCCCTTCTCTTAGAAGGCACAACTACTTTTTATATGAAGCTCTTCTCTTAGATGGCACAAATACTCCATGAAAAACCCTTCTATGAATCAAGTGCCAAGGTTCGGAATGTGGTGCGATATGTGAGAGTCTCTTCCGCAAGGTTTAAGAAGTTTCAAGAATGTGTTGAAAATGAGAAAATCAAAGCCAAATGTTTGTTGTTCCTTGATGTGCCAACAAGGTGGAATTCCACTTATCTCATGTTAGATTGTGCTTTGAAATTTGTGAGAGCATTTAACAGGTTGGAAGAGGGGATGGACATTACAAACTTTATTTTTATGTAGCAGAAAGGAATGGAAAAAAGCCTATTGGTTCTCCTAACTATCTTGATTAGGAAAATGTCAAGATTTTTGTGAAATTTCTTGGCATATTTTATGAGGCGACATTTAGATTTTCTAGGTCCTTGATTGTCACTTCTAATATATACTTCCATGAGCTAATTAGCATTGAAGATTGTTCGGGGGCCTTTTTCGGTGGCTTGGCCACGTGTGATCCGCTGGATTAGTGACTTTGCTAGGCCTGGGTTGTGTTTGGGGAGTTGCGTCCGGAAATCAACATTGGGCCACGTGGTCCAATGGCTACCAGCGTATTTTTAAGCCTACAAAACCATTAATGTCAAAGTCTAAGAGTCATGATAATGGTCGAATAAATATATAATATGCGTTTGATATAATAACTATGATTAATAGTTATAATAGTTGCTGAAATGAAATAATATGTATTTAAATGTGAAGTAATCATGTACTCAATGATGTATATTTAAAGATATGGAACTAAAGTCATTTATCTTTGTATGGTTTGTAGTTCCAGCTGTGTAGCATCAATGAGTTGATAGTATTCTAGTAGAATGACTCTAGCGGTAGAGAGGCAGTTTACCATGATAACTTCAATATTGAAGGGGGAAAATGGGTGCAATTGGAGGGAGAGAGAGTATGTCCAGCTGTGTGCAAAGGCTGGTTAAACTTGCCCCTCTTATCATGCATTTAAATGAGTTTAAGTTTTGATTAATAGTTGTAATAGTAGTTGGAATAAAGTAATATGAATTTAAATGTGAAGTAATCATGTACTCAATGATGTAAATTTAAAGATAAGAAAACAGAGTCACTTATCTTTGATGGTTTGCAGCTCTAGCTGTATAGCATCTGTGAGTTGATAGGATTCTAGCAGAATGACTCCAGCTATAGAGAGGTAGTTTGCCACGATAACTTCAAGATTGAAGGGGGAAAATGGGTGCAACTGGAGAGAGAGATAGTATGTCCAGTTGTGTGTAGAGGCTGGTTAAGCTTGCTCCTCTTATCATGCACTTAAATGAGTTTTCCCTTAACAATGCTCTTTTAGTTGTTGTGAAGTTATGAATAGTGTTGCTTTCTATGAGAAGAGCTTTTGTATGGAGTATTTGTGCCTTCTAAGAGAAGGGTTTTACGTAAGATAGATTTGTGCCTTCTAAGAGAAGGGTTTTGATATGAGATCTTGGTGCCTTCTAGGAGAAGGGCTTTAATAGTAGAAGCAGGGCTGGCCCAAGCATTTCAGAGGCCTAAGACAAAATTTTCAAATAGGGCCTTTATGTTATTACTTAAATAATATTTAATTAGCATTTTATATAATAATTTTTTTTAAATCCATTCTTTTTACTCTTTAATATGATTTTTTTTTATTTAGAAAATGCTAAAGTTATAACGAATTTTACTACAAACTGATGTTGTAATGAATGTGATTAATGACATGAGACTTACAAAAATACTATAAATATTATAAAATTTACAACATGAGAATTACAAAGATATATTATCAATCACAAATCATTCAAAAATGCATTCAATAGTTTGTTAAAATCTACCTATCATATTCATTGTCATATCAAATTATAAAAGTTATGGAGACCACCACACACCCTTGGTGCAGTGATCACTCTACAAGTATAAGTTCTAGTAGGGTGTGGGGGGCAATGGCTGAGATTTAAGTCTCTATAAGAGAGTTTTGCACATATATACATTTAGATTATGTTAGAGTATAATTTTTATCTAGTATGAAAATAATTAAATAAATAAAAGTTATGTAGTAAAATTTATAGTATTTTTAACATTTTCCTATTTGAATTACTTGTGATTAGTAACACGTCTATTTGTAAAACCTATTTATTTAAATTTGTCTTATCTCTATCTCTAGCATTACTTAATTCTTTGAGCATTCTTAATAGTGGAAAAAAAAATGTAAACTAAAATGTTTTAATATCTCCCAAAAATATTTATATATATATAAAAAAAAATTGCCTCTAAATTTGGAGCCTTCTCTAGTAAGGGGGCCCTAGGCAATGGCCTAATTGGCTTAAGCCTAGGGCCGGCCCTGAGTAGAAGTTCATGTCTTCCATGGGAATGACTTTTAGTATGAGTGTTTGATATCTTTTGAGAAGTGTGGAGATGGTAAAAGATATAGATGTTTTGTGGGATGTAGTATTTGTAATATGTATGGTATATGGAAGTACGAGAGATACGGAGGTTAAAGATAGTAAAAATATGAGATTATAACTGCTAGAGAAGTTGTAGATATTGCTTTCCAAGAGGAAAGATTTTGTAAGAGAAGAGTATGTAGAAATGTTTAGATATTTGGAGATAGGAGCAGTAAGGTAGATGTATTTTCTGAACATGGGGAGTGAGAGAATGAGTATGAGAAGAGTAATGGTGTTGTAGTGTGTTTAGTAATGCTGCTGGGATTTTCTGCTGGAGGATGTATGAGGGCTTATGAAGGGCATTTATGAGTTAAGAGCTAAAGAATTTAGTTCCTAATTTGGAAACTAAAAACTCAGAAGCTTAGAACTTCATAAAGAGCTTAAGAAGATAATCAGAGAAAGAGAGAATAGAGAAGTTTATGAGAGAATTGTTCTTCTCTCCATTGGTCTCCTCTTGAGGTGTTGATGAAGGGTTCTGTTTATAGCTGAGTTTAAGGGAGTATTTTAACAAAGAATATCAGCCAAAATCTCTCTCAATTAGCAATGAATTTTTAGAGAATACATCTTAAGATTTAGCCAAAAATTGTATGTTTAGCTTTACGGTCTTCTTGCTATTTTTGGTAAGAGCTGCTAGGGAAAAAGCAGCAGAAAATGAAAGTATTTTGGCAAGAAAATGATAGTTTCTTTAGTTGGTTTTGGTTTTAGCCAAATGTGAAAAATCAGTAATGCTAAGGCTGCTGGGTCAGCTGTTACATCTGTTCTGAAAAAGCTATCCCAGCTGTCAGGAAAAGCTGTGACATCTATCATGAGACAGCTGTTGCTTGGGGTAGAAGCAGATGAGGTCAGATGTCAGGTTGATGGGATTTGAGTATTAAATGGCTAATGATGTCACTTCCAGATAGGTGTCAAGTGCCGAACATATTGCTAGAGTTCTGCTGGAAGTGTTTCTTTTTTTGGATGTTTGTGTTTTTGGTCCAAGATTCTATTACAACATGTTTTTAGTAAGTAATAAAAGGATTGGTTAAAAGTTAACGAAGCTTCAGAAATCTAGTTAAGGTCTCATTGTGTTGTGACTTAATCTTGGTGAGTAAGAAGAGTATTTAATGCTCTGCTCTGGCAGCTGGTAGAGAAATATATCGTATGATTGTGGCAGACAGCAACTAGATATTAGAGATATCATAAATATTTTATGTATTTGGAGATTAAAGATAGCCAATCAGATTAGGCCATGTGTTTGAGTTAAAATTTAGTTGAAAGTAATAATGTAGTTTATGTAGAATAATATAATGAAGTTTCTAAATTTGTATAGGAACAGCTGGAGGTTGAATGAATAGCTATTTGTTCAGCATTTAGATGGCTGGAGATATTGAGTATTTATCATATGATGAATATTAAGTTTTAGAAAAAGAGTAAAGAGAAATTTTATTATTTTAAGTGCTATGTGATAAGAGATGTTTACCATATGTTACCCACTACACACGGACTCGTCAGAGTTTAGGGAGTTGAAGAAGACACACCAAGCAACATGTTTCTTTTATCAAATTTAAATTGTTGGAGTTTTACTGAACATACCTCTTGGCCCTTCAAACCACGATTCCTAAAGTTTCCCTAAAGAGACTCATGAGTTTGGGTCATAAGCCAAAGATGAGATAACATACCTTGGGTTTTGTTGTCATTTTGCGTAAATATGGGCTTTTGTTGAAGAAGCCGCTTGCTATGAGTGTAAGAGAGGTAATATGGGCCGTGAGTTTTGATTCATTGCTTAAGCCTGATCCATATGTTGATGTTGATGATGTCGTGGGGTTATGATCCCAATTGATGAAGAGGAAATGTGGACCATAAATCTGCCTCTTAAAGTAAGAATCTCATGGGCCATGTAAGCCCAATTCATGTAGTTGAAGGAGATATAAGTTTATTTTTGGCTTTAAAGATATTTACCCAAAAAATCAATAATATGTTGATGTGGCATGGGTTGCCAATGAAGTAGTGCCATGTGGGGCGAAAAAAGAGTCCTTAACAATGATCAATTGCAACAGTTGTGTAATGTTGTTGGGGATCCACTTTTGAGGAGTATGGCGATAGAGGTGAAAAAAAAATATGATAAGTATGAAGTACAGATAATATCAACTTGATGCTTTTTGTTGCTGTTATTCTTGACCCAAGGTATAGATTGAAGTATGTCAAGTTTTGGTTTAAGGAGTGGTATGGAAAGGACAAGGGGGATGCGATGAGCTCTAAGGATCGGGATGCATTGAAGAGATTGTATGTGGAGAGAGTGGGTTAAAATGGAGTTTTGAGTTCTAGTGGTAGTGGTAGTGGTGCTTCATTGTCTAGGGACTCCAGGCCAAGTGTTGGTAATGCTTCATTGTCTGATCGCATTAAAAGCTATAATAATAGGTTTAAGCAACACTTGGAGGACGAGGACAGTGTGAAAAGCAAATCTGAGTTGGACAGGTATTTGTTGGAATCTTTTGAGGACCTTACTGTGGAAGATTTTGACATCTTGATGAGGTGGAAAATGAATTCTTCTAGATATTGAGTCCTTTCCCATATTGCTCGTGATGTGTGGTTATTCCTGTCTCTACAGTTGCATCCGAGTTTACTTTTAGTATGGGGGGCGTGTTTTGGATTCATTTCGTAGTTCAGTATCTCCTAATACAGTTGAGGTCCTTATTTGTACTCAAAATTAGTTGAAGGATGCAAAGAAAAAAAGACCAATAAAGATTTGGGAGTGCATGTATAATGTGGAGGATATGGATGGTTTTGCGAATGATACTGGTAAAAATATATATATGTTTGTGTTGGAGGATGATGAGTGATGTGCTACTCTTTGCTTTGAGTTAATTAGTAGTTAGTATTATGTAAGTATACTTACTATTATCATTCGTTTGTGTTAATTATAAACATTTTATTGTTCATAAACGTTTTATTGTTATTAACATGTGTTTATTTTGTTTTGTTTAGTATTTTGTAGGAATTCTAGAATGATACATAGTGCACAGAGTTACTGGATAAAGGACTTACAAAAATTAGCATTCTTTTACCTATATGCTAATTATATTTGTACATATTATTAGTAGTGGACTTTTCACTAATGGTGATTATTTAGGTATCATGGGTGTGATTATCATTAGGGATACAAGCATTTAGCATTCTTTTGCCTAAATGCTAATTTAAATTGTATATATTTCTTTCGGCATTTGTGGACAGCGACAAATGGTTCTGTAATACGTTATTAAGTGGATACATTAACACTTATTGTTCTTGACACTGATACACACAGTGACACTAATGATATTATATACTACATGATAGTATTTTGGGAGTTGAACTCTTATTGAGGCAATTTCAAAATGTTTTTGCATGGTGAATGAAATGAAAAAATTTGGACAGTTTGTCATGTGTGAAATTGTTTGGACAGTGTGCTGTATACAAAATTTGCACAGATTGTTTTTGTGAATTAAATGATGAAATTTGGATCATTATTGTAGGCTTTGGGAGAACAAATTTTTGCACATATTGTTTATGTAAGCCAATTTGGATCATTACTATTTGGGTGAATAGATTTTTTTATGTGAACAAATTTGTTAAACAATTTTTTTATGTGAACAGATTTGTAGAACAGATTTTTTTTATGTGAATAGATTTTTTGCACAGGGTTTGGATCATTACTGTTTGGGTGAACAATTTCTTTTTATAAAGTTTCTGTTGAATGGATTTTTTTTATAGGTTGAGCAGATTTAAAAAAAAAACAAAAAACAAAAAATAAATTGTTAATGTTTCAAATCAAACCGACCAAACCGCACCGCTATAAGTCTAAAAATCGACCCTAATCGGTATGCATCGGTTTTAATTATTACAAAACCGATCCCTATCGGTTCGGTAACAAATTTGAAAAAAAATCGAGCCGACCAAATCGTGCACACCTCTAAATGGAATGGGTAGGAGGGAACAGTTTTTCATTATCTCTGAAATTGGAAGGAATGGAAGGGAATGAAATTAGATTTAATGAATTTTTTTACTAAAACTCTTAAAATACCTCTATATACTCAGCTATTTATTTTAAAATAGGGGTCTAATAGTAACATTTTCATAAAATGATTTCATTCCATTCCCTCCATGTTACTCACAAACAAGATTATTTACATTCCATTCATTTTCATTTCTTTTTAATCATTTATTTTAAAACATCCAAACAAGGTTACTTAATTTCATTCCATTCAATTCTTTTTTATTCCTTTCTCTTGCTTAATACATTCTATTCTATTCCCTTATGATCATTCTATTCCATTCTATTTCATTCCATTCCATTCTATTCTCTTATGACTCCTAAACGAAGTCTAACGTATTCTGAGAGAAATCCTAGCCTCCACCTATATAACTTGTGATTTCAAAAAACATGAAAAATGAGATATTGATGCAACTTGTGTGTGCATAGGGTTCTATACCAAATGAAGTCTCTTTATTGTTGTACACGTAAACAATTAGATAGGATATTTATGTGGCATAAACACAAATATTAAAACATAACTTTTATTATATATAATAAAAATATATGAAATACATGATATTTGATATTGCGAGTTCTAGTTAACTAAATTCTTGGGGGAAAAAAAAAGAGTAAATCTCTGTACTTGGATTGAATATGGGTTTGAACTTTACCAACTCTAAAAATGAATTGATATTTTGGCTTGATAATAATATTGCATTAATTGAAATTTTATAATAGATAAAAAAAAAATACTAGGTGTCTATTTGGATAGTTTATTTTTTATCAGCTTATTTTACTATTTAACTTATTTTTGTTATTATTTATAGGCTCTATGGTATTTTTTGGTACTATTTTTGGGTTTTATTGTATTATTTTAATACTTTTAGCAAAAAAATTTATGTTTCAGCAAAATAGACGAATCCAAACATACCATAGATATTAAAAGAAAATGATAAAGAAAGAAAAAATAATCGAGGGTAGGTGTGGGCGTGGGCGTGGGCGTTTTGGGTGAAGAGATGAGGACTGTGGCATCGCCGTGGACGAATACCCTCCTATTTTCCCGCATTAATGGCAGTAGAAATGCCCTTAAATCTTCTCTGAATTTACAGTTTCGCCACTCGAATCCCACGTCCAACTCTCCTTCAACTCCTCCTCTCGCCATCGCCATGGCTGCTTCATCTCCTCTATCCACAACAAATCCTCATCCTCAGGTTAATATTTTATTTCGTCGTTTATCATTTTCCTCAAAATAAATTCACTTATTCCGTTTGGTTGCCGAGAAATTGAGGGAAAACTTGTTACAATTGTCCCTACTGAATTTTGTTTTCAAATTCTCAAAAATTTTGACTTTCCTGTCAATATCAGCTTCTAATGAAGCTTAGGGTTTTATTTTCTGTTTTAATTGAATTCTCAAGAATTATTTAATGATATTAGTATTTTCATCTTGTAATTTGTATAATGAGTGGTTGATGGATTATTTTGAAAATTAAATAAAAGAAAATTGTAACAATAATTGATTGATGAATAATTGAAGCTATGCAAATAGCAAGAACACTCCGTGTGATCAAATCCGAGCTAATGGTAATAATGTTGTTGTCTTTCTGAAACAGACTGTGTCAGCTGGAGATGGTGACAAAGATCACTCTAACGTGTTTCAACTCATTCAAGCACATCAGGTTTTGTGTGTGTGTGTGGGTTTGTTTCCATTTTATATCTGTTTCTGAATTACGCGTGTAAGAGCTCGCTAATGCTTGAAACTTCTATGTAGGAGTGGAAAGATTGTGGATGGAAAAATGCATTTGGATTTTGTTGATTTTGAGTTGTTGTTGTTGTTATTACAGGAAAAAGCTGCTCGGCTTCCTCCAGTTGATGAAATTCGAACTGTGCTTGATCACAGTGTGCGCGGAATGCTCTCTACGTTATCTCAGGTTTTTGAAACACCTTTTTGATAAGTTCAGGGTTGTTATTTCGTTTTAGTGTTGATTCTGATTGATGAAATTAGTATAGATATTCACTGAATCTTGGACAATTCTTTCAATGTAGTACAGAATCTCATGACTTCTACATGAGTTAACCATCAATGGAAATCTGACATCTTATTTGGCAGTTCATGTTTTAATGTTTTATTTGAGCTCTAGCTCAAATATCACCTCCTCCCCTTGTAAGAGAGTAAGATGGAGAATGAGATTACGAGTTCAAGACCCATCGGGTGCATGTGTTGTAACTAACCAATAAAGAAATGTTGTATTTCTCAATAATGGGATCACTTACAACTTAACTTTGAGGGCTTCTTTTTACTGGAATGATGTAACAGATTTGTAGAGTTGTGATTATATGGGCTTCCCACCTGATTGAATGAAAATGACCAATTACAACAACAAAAAGTCTTAATCCCAAATGACTAATTAATTATAACAAAAAGTAAAATATAATTCTAATATGCCCACATTTGTTATTAATTATGCTGTTCCTACACATTTGAGTTAGGAAAAATCAGATTGAGAAAAACGAAACAAGTTAATCTTTAAGAATGAGTTTTTTCTCATGTTAATTGGATTTATGTGTGTTGGAGCCTCAAGATACTTTTCTTGCAGCACAGAGGAGTCCATGACTCAATCTGTTAATCTTTAATAATGAGTTCTTCTCTTTTTTAATAATAAAATTGATGTGTGTTGGAAAGCCACAAGATACTTTGCTTGTTGCGCAGAGGAGTCCATGACTCAATCTTTTCTTAGCCCCCACAACTTGAAATTAAAGTAAGTAGCTTGAATTATTGAGACCTTGGATGTCAATGTCACAGATGGATGCTGACATAAAAGCCAATTGGTCCCAACAAACAAAAGCCCATTCGAAATTTGGATTTTGCTACTATAACTTTTTGGTATAATCAACTCTTATTCCATTTCTATGCCATGTATGGAGTTGTGTTGGTAGTCATTATTTTACTGAAATTACACTATCCAGGAAATAATATTCTGGTAAAATAAAAATTACATTGCTTCATACATAACATAGGATTAATATCGGTCTTACATTATTAGTCACTATGTGGTTATGATGTTATAAGCTCCTTTGATATACTTTAAATGTTCATGGCATCTTCCTGTTGGTTGATATTTTATTGTGCTACTCACTTATATATATATATAAAAAATAATAATAATAAAAAATAAAAAAAAAGATGTTTTATTGTGCTACTAATTGTTCTGCCAATTTTGTTGACCTTGGCTAATCTTTATTCTGAATTCCCTTTCACGCGCAGAAGCATGAGGGCTATCCATCAGGGTCGATGGTTGATTTTGCCTGTGTTGCAGATGGATCTCCAATATTAGCAGTCAGCAGCCTGGCAGCTCATGCAAAAGTTTGCCCAGTTCCAATACTTTTTTTTTTTTTTTTTTTTTTTTCTGGAGAATTATAAGGTTGATGACATTCCAGGATATAACCTTCATGTTCAATTGCAAAATATCTCTCTTTTGAGAAACTGAGAAACATGATGCATAATATATAGGGTTAAAGAATGAGACTGTCTTAGTTGATTGATAATAGATAGTGAAGGAATCTTCTGAATGCTTCCCATAAAGATAAATGCTTTGGTAGAATCGGATTCTACCAATGCATGTCATATATGCTGGATTAGGTTAGAAAGCTAGGTCATGATTTATCATTCTTCACATAATATTCTGGTCCAGGTGCAGGTCCATGTACATACAGCATATAAATATACCTATGCTTATGTGTGTGTAACTGTGTTAACCATAGCCATGGTATTAACTTTACCATTTTATAAAGCTTGCAAGTTGCAATCTCTTCTTTTTGATTTAGAAAGTTCAGTCTACTCCGAGTCCCATATTGCTATTTTATGCAGGACTTAACAGTAAATCCCAAGTGCTCATTGCTTGTTGCTAGAGATCCTGAGGACAGGACTGATTTAGTAATCACTCTGCATGGTGATGCTATTTCTGTAAGTTATAACCTTCTCAAGTATTGCATTGTATCTTAATTGGTTCTGTTTCTATTCTACTCTGTTGTTTTGTGTTTATGTTTCTATTCTACTCTGTTGTTTTGTGTTTATGTTTCTATTCCACTCTGCAAGGACTTCACATCTTTGTTGTTAACAATCATATAGGTTTCTGAAAATGATATAGCTGCCATTCGTACTGCATATTTGGCAAGACATCCAAATGCATTTTGGGTAACTTTTGCACTCTTGTTCTCTAGCATTCTTCTCCCCCTCCCCCCCCCCCCCCCCCCCCCCCCCCCCAAAAACAAAAAAAAAAAAAATCCTTAAAGTAAGTGGACTACTAAATCAATACTTTTGATTTGAAGGTTGACTTTGGTGACTTTCAATTTATGCGCATTGTACCAAAAGTTGTACGGTATGTTTCAGGGGTTGCCACAGCTCAGTTAGGATCAGGAGGTTGGTGAACCGTAACAGTCTTTTATATTTCTTCTTTTGATCATAGTCCAATTCTTCTTCAAGTTCTTAATTTCTTGAGAGGGACAGGGGGATTTGATACCCTGCAGGTCACTTATGCTTTCTGCTAAATTGTTATACTCTTATTATTTTTTTTAATCTTCTTTCCTGTTCTCATTTAATGTATGTTTCTTTTGCTTCTACTTTCAGAGTTCAGTGGAGAGGAGTACAAATCTGCAAAAGTTGATCCAATAGCCCAGTTTTCTAAGCCTGTTGCTGTATGGGATTTAATATTTCGTGATAAAATTTTCTTTTTCTTATCAAACTTAAGCCATTTGTATTCCTTAATTAAAACAATATTTTTCCAGTCTCATATGAATAGAGATCATGCTGAAGATACAAAAGTCATTGTGCAACACTGGACATCAATTCCGGTAATCCGAAATATCGCTCTTACTTTGAACTGGGAAGCAGATGAATTTTTTTTTTCTTTCTTTTTGTTTCTAGATCAGTGTAGGATATCTTCTCATCATTTATACACCCAAGACTGCCCTGGCTGGAAAAAATTAAAAGTGATAAGGTCCAATAAATTGGGTGCCGTATGGTTACACCAGAATCTATTGAGTCTACCCGTGTGACCTGGGTGTATGATGTGCATTCTTCAATTGCCTGGATGTGTTTATGATGCCATTTTAAAGAAATGAAATACACTTACATGCCCTCCCACCCATATGTGGGCAAGAGAGATAGAGATGAGTTTGATTCACTTCATAAAAGCTGGAATTTGATTTTTCGGCAGGTGGACTTTGCTTACATGCTGGATTTGGATAGCCTTGGTTTCAATGTTAAGGTATTCTTTATGTTTAACAATTTGTTTTTCGTAGCTGTTTATATTTTTGAAAACTCATTTTTTTCTTTTGTTAAGCTAAAGGGGGCTTTACTATAGTATTTGATCCTTTTTTTTTTTTTTTTTTGGGTCACTCACGTTAAATAAAAATTGACTTTTGAATTATAAAGAAGTCGTTCATTTTCTGTTTTGAACTTTCTCTTGTTTCTTCTTTTAGGCTGGTTATCAAGGGACAAATTTCAAGCTTCGAATTCCTTTCCCTAGGCGTGCTGAAGATAGAAAGTGAGACATTTTATTTGAGAAACGCTTCACATGTGCTCTTCTGCTTTTGTTTCACTCTAATTATTTGAGTTTATGCTGCAAGGGGTCTAGTTAATTTGATAGTAGACAGTGGTCATGGATAAAAATTGATACCAATTTATGGAATATCAAATGATATGCAACAATGGAAAAGTGTTGCTTTTGTACCCCACAAGAGCAAAGGGGCATACCCCAGAAGGACCAACATGCCACCACCACTCCTAAGTTGGGGAGGTGACTAGTACGTTACATGAACTCGTGAAACCAACTCAAAAGGACCAAAGAAACATTAAGTGGCCCTACAGATATCCTCAGAGATACACCATTTTTATACCCATAATATTTTATAACATATAATGACAACAGATTTCCAAGTCTCCATAGAGTGTCATGTAAACTGTGGGTCGGAGAAACTTATTCTTCATATTTTGGGTTCCGTACTATTGTCCTCTGTTCACTTGGAAACATACACAGGAGTGTGGAAGAAGGTGTACCATCCGCTGCAATGTAATCATTGCTGTATCCCTTGTGGTATAGCAATAAGAGAGGTCACTGCTTCTTGCAGTGTGCTTGTTGTTTCCCTTTAATTACAGAAATCCTTTTCTGAATACTGTAATATTTTGAATTTGCTCAAGCTGAAATTTGAAAATTTTCCGCCCTTTTCATTGAGAAATTTTGTTTTGACCATGCATATACTGTCTCTAGTAAAAGATAATAGGTTAAAAATGTTGCTAATATAATATTTGGCTGCATTGTTTGAGCTGAATTAGTTTCTTTCAGCAAACTAATATCTTCTTGTATCTTTCTAGGGATGTGAAGACTCTTGTAGTTGAAATGCTTCAAGCTGCTAAGCCCCTAGCTGATTGATTCCAGAGTAGAAAATAACAGATTTGTGGACAAAGATATTCTCATTATGTTGGATCATGCAGCACTTCACAATTGCCTTCTGTGTACATGGACAAATTTAAATCGTGGAAAACATGTGAACAAAGATAACTCTGGTGGAAAGGTGACAATCAAATTGGTATACTTTTAGCTTATTTCTCTTATATGCTCTAGAAGTTTTACTTTTAGCAGCTGCTGTGGTTAAATGAGTCACGTAAATAACCAATAAAATCAAAACTGTTGGTATGAGATATTCAAAGAAAATAACATTAAATGTTTCATCTTCTTTTGATTTTTGTGTGGAATTGTATAAAGAATTCTGTCAAGTAATCCAGTTGTATTTGAAATATATATGAGACAATATCATAGTGTTTATATATCCCCGCACTTGTTTCAAGCTCAATTGTTTTCATGAGCATGCATTTGATGGACCTGATGGATCTTTTATTTTTTATTTTTGAAGAGATGATGGATCAATTTTATACCTGGAAGAGAGTATTTAATTTGGCCAACCTTCACCCTAGAAAGTGTGATCGAATATTAGAGTATCCACAGCAGTGGAACTATTTTTTTAGCTATTTAGCACCTCAAAAAATTACTTTATCTATTTTACCTACTCATTTTACAAAACATTCCACAGCAGTGGATCTATTTTAGCTTTCAACACAATAAAATAATATAAACATTACAATAAAATAATATATCTACTACAATAAAATAATTCACCCCACTGCCAAAAAAAAAAACCACCACAAATCGATCATTGAAGATTCTGAAGAACAATAAGCAAACCCAAAACCCCAGCCACCTCCACCGCCACCCACAACCACCTCCACTGTCCACAGGCCACCATTAACACAACCTAAATCCATCAAATTTGCAACAAAATCATCTCAAAAACCAACCAAAATCACACATAAAAACAACCAAAATTCAACAAACCCACAAATCCAGCAACAAAAAAACCCAAGAATAACCAACAAAAAAAACCCACGCCACCGCCACAGCCAATAACAACCACCCACAGTAATGGCTTGGCACAACCCACCACCACCATGAACACAGACCACAAACACAACCCAATCAACAACCCACCACCACCACCACAAACCCACCTCAACAACCACCACCCACAACTCTGATTTAAAAAAAAAAAAAAAAAAAAAAAAAAACCACCACCACCAGGCTTGGGTCGTCGGCGGCTTGGGACTTGTGTTGGCAACGGCTTAGGACTTGGGTCACTGGCGGCTTGACGGGCAGTGGCTAAGGAGTGGTGAGGAGTTGCGAGGAAGAAAGAAATAAAAAAATGAAGGTAGAGAAGAGGAGGGCTGGGTTCAGTGAAGAAGAAAGGTGAAGTAGAAAGAAAAAATAGAGAAAAAATGGCTGAAGAAAGGAACAAAAAATTTTTTTTTGAGAGAGAGAAGTGCTGGGTTTGGTTCAGTGAGGAAGAAAGAGTGAATGTGAAAAAGAAAGAGAAGAGAAAGAAGGAGAGAGAAAAGCTTAATTTCATAAAAGAAGAGAGAGAAACCAATTAAAATATATATATATATATATATATATATATATATATATATATATATATATTTACCTTTGAGCTATAGTGCACCTCTATCTTTAGATGTGCACTGTAGCGGAGAAGCTAAATTTTTTAGCTTTACCTCCACTGCTGCGGCTCTGTTTTTGTGATTAGTGGTGCTAAATAGCTATATTTTTAGCAATATAACTATTTAGCACCACTGTTGTATCAGGTGTTTGCGTGTAAGCTAAAGTTGAGGTTTGATTTGATTATAGTTGTATGATGGCTTCCATGAATAATGTACGGATATCATTGGCATCAATATTAAGGTCTTTGGTAATGTAATTATTACTACTTTCCAAAGACTCATTTGTTATCAGCTGTGGTTATGGGGTTTAACCTACGTACTTGATTCATATTTTGATCCTATTGCTGTTTTTCCTATGAAGTGGTGTAACGGTATGAGTGAAAGTGAGTGTTGCGGTATCAAAAACTGTCTTTTGTGGCAAGAAATTCATTTAACCTTTTTTTGAAAAAAATCTCCTTTATTCTGTATTTAGTCGAAGAATTTTGAGCTTGGTTCTCAGAACCGGACCGGACCGGGAGGTCGGACCGTGAGAACCGAGAACCGTAATGAAAACCGGTTTTTTAAGCCTAAAGAACTGGATTTTTTGTTAATTCCGTGAACCGCTAAAACCGGGGTTGGACCGCACGAACCGATGAGAACCGTGCAGTCCAACCCCTTAGCAATTTTTTTTTTTTTTTTTTTTTATAAAAACAACTTAATACAATTTTATTTTACTTAATTAAATCATCCATCTCTTACAAGGAATAAAAAAAATTATAATTAAAATCCTTCAAAAATATTCAACTTTACTTCAAAAATTAATCATAAATTTTAATATTTTCATGGTTATTATTTTATTTTGTTAATTTTCTTATTTAATTATTTAATATATGCTTGAAAATCATTAAATTTCCCTTACATATATAGATATATTAGTCAAAAATTCTAGTTTTATAAATTTAATATCTATATTTAGGCTTTAATTAATTATTAAATTAATTATGACGTCATTACGGTTCGACCCCGGTTCGACCTCGGTTTGACCTCAAAAACCTTGAACCTCTCCCTTTTACGGTTCAATGAACGGTCCGGGTCTGAAAACCTTGATTTTGAGGTGAAATTTTACTCCAAGTTGTAATTTGGAAATATAAAATGTTGATCTCCTCGATTTGGGTTACCAAAGTAGTTGAATGAAAATTTTCATGGAATTTTGAAAATGTCAAGTATCTAAATCCCTAGTTTAAATTCTATGGGAAGAGATGCCATTTCTAAATTTTTCTCACGCTACTAATCTCAAATAACCTATCGTTATGTCACGACGCAGAAGTAATTTAAAGAGCTGTTAGTGTAATTACAATGATGATAGTGTTGGGACAAGATGAGAATATTGTAAGCCCCAGAGATGGTCCTTGTACGTAGCATTTCTCTGCAAATATAGGTCTCTGTTGCTTGTTTGTAGGAGAAAGACGTTGGCATACTTATCATGTTACCGTTGTAATCATTAGTTAAATGAGCCCTAGATGGTGAATAACATTATTGCATTCTCGAAGGTAAATGAGCCCTAGATGATGAATAGCGTTATTGCATTCTCGAAGCCCCCTGTTACCGAGAATTCTTACTTGATTACAAATTTCATCTTTCTTTGTTCTTCCTAAATCCTTACAAATAGGCGAGGACACCATGTAATTTCCAAAGTGGTATCAAAGGCTGGGGATAGAGCATCAGGATCAGCAACTTGAGCAAAATGTTAGTTCCTTGGTAATTGGCTAGCAAGAACTAAATCTAATGGAGTGTATTATGGAGCTTTCACTAGAGTCAACACCAGCCATTCTTACGGAGATGAGGAAGCAAGCTCTAATGCTCAACACAATAGACATGTGCAGTAGTGTCTCCCACTACACGAGACTCCCATTGAAGATCAAGTTGCTCTTGCTTCCTTCCCTTGGAGGGTGAAACTCAAAAGTGATATTAATTGCTCAAACAGGAGAAGGGAGTGACCCTGTGGAAAGAGTTCAAGGAAGGGCTACATGTGTGTTATGTTATCCAA
The DNA here is from genome assembly GCA_023736055.1 of Quercus glauca. NCBI lineage: Eukaryota > Viridiplantae > Streptophyta > Magnoliopsida > Fagales > Fagaceae > Quercus > Quercus glauca. The sequence goes on along the minus strand of CM043321.1, from coordinate 19,716,820 downwards.
CACAGTTCTTGGACTACTTTGAAGAACTCTGGAAACTACAAGAACATGGTTCGGTGAAAGATTATCAGGCATAATTTGAGAAGCTCTTGGCCAAGGTAAGTTCTTTATCACAAGACCGCCAAATTAGTTGTTTTGTCAAGGGCCTCAAAGATACATCAAAATGGATGTGCTTACTAGACGATGCCACTCTCAATTTCTATTTGAGTGGCATGACTCCGTGAAGTGATAAAACGTGATAATCCCCTGAAACTCCTAGCACTCTACCACAAGATGGACCTGGAACTAAGGCTCCTCCACTCATTAGTACTAAGCTTAGAGAATGCAGCAAGAAAGGCTTGTGTTACAACTGCATGACAAGTTGAGTCCAAGCCACACACCTAAGAGCATTCACACCCCAAATGTCAAATGTCAAATGCCAAATGCCAAATGCCAAATGTATGCATTTTTTTAGCATTTAAGCCCAAAATCCCCTCCATCAGAACTTGTAAAAGCCAAGTATTGCAAAAAAATTTGCAATAATGCTAGGTGCAATTCTACATGTAGAATTGCATTGTAGCGATATTGTAAAAAAATATTAATATTTTATTCTATTTTTTAATTCCTGAAATTTCTCTCTCCTCTCCCTCATTATTTCTCTTCTCTTCTCTCTCTTTCTTCTCTCTTTCTCATCTGCTCTCTCCTATCTTCAGACCTAAACACCATCCTCCTCCCAAATCCAAATTCACACATCAATGATCAAACCTAAACAAAACCACATCAAAGACACCATCAGACACCATTCTTCTCCTCTCTTGTGTTTTGTGTTTTGTGTTCTGGGTTTTGGGTTTCTTTTTTTTTTTTTTTTTTTTTTTCCTTGTTGTGACCGATGCCTATATGGCTGAGATTGCTTCATTTTTTTTGGTGGGCTGCAATCCGGGTCGTGTTTTGGGTTTTGGAGTTTTAGGTTCTTTTAAGTTCTGGGTTTTTTTTTTGTTGACCAATGCATAAAGGAAGAGGTGTGTATGGCTGAGATTGGTGGGTTTCTCGGTGGAGATTGGTGGGTTTCTGGGTTTGAATTGGTGCTGTGTGTGGGGCTTTGTTGATAGCTCTGATGGTGGCTCCGATGGTGGGATTTTGGCTTGGTTTGAATTGATACTTTGATCGGTGGGTGATTTGGTGGATTTGCTGCTTTGTTCTTCACTTTTTTTTTTCTTTTTCTTTTTCTTTTGAGAAAAATCTTAACTGGGTTTTTGGTGGTTAAATAATGGGTTTTGGTGTGGTGGTGCTTATTGTTGGTGGTGGTGTGGCTGAGAGAGAGAGAGAGAGGCAGTGAGGAAAAGTGACAGAAATCTATATATATATATATATATATATATATATATATATATAATAGCAGAAGACTTTCAAGGAGGTGTTGCCACGTTTACAGCTTAAAGAGCGATGCATTATATTGTTTGGCCATGCTACAACACCGGTTAAAAGCGAATCAATGCATTAAAATACTGTTTAGAGCCCTCTGGGTATAAAAGGAAATTGACTGCTTAAGACAGGAAAAAGAAAGATCGCTACACGGAGAAAGAAAGGAGAGAGAGACCGAGAGAAAAGAGAGACAGAGAAATAGAGAGGCAGAGAAAAGATTTTCCCTGCCGATGAAAAAGAAAAAACAGAAGCCCATTGATTTTCCCGTCAGATTTTTTCATCTAACTGTCCGTTAATTTCTTTCACCAGTGAGTTTTAATCATCGATTTAAGTTTTTTTATTAATTATGATTAGGTTTTGATATTTTGTTGGGATTGTTTTCGATTTTGGTATTTTAATTAAGTTTTTCTCTTCGCTTTTTAGTTTGACATTCTCATCTGCGCGCCCTCAAGTTCAACCAGGTACCAATTTCGAATCGATCAGATTCTAGATCACTTAGATCTACTTTGATTTTTTTTCGTTTTTGTCAGATCTTCTGCCGTCATCGTAAGCCTCCACTCACTACCCGACTATCGGAATCGCTACTGATAAAAGTTATGTTTTAAATTTAAAAATTTAGGGTTTTTGGTTTTTAAATTATGATTTAGATTGGTATTTTGGGTCAGATTTGATTTTGATTAATAGATTGGTATTTTGGGTCAGAAATAGATAGAGGCGATGAAACAGAGAAAGGCGATGAGTACATGGAGAAAGAAGCAGAGAAAGAGAAGAGGCGATGAAATCAAAAACTTTCATAAAACAATTTTGCAGACCCAAAACCTTGGCAGAACGGTAAACAGAGAAGGCACGGAGTGGGGACTGGGTAGAGAAAAATCTGCCACCATCAGAGAGATAGGCCGTGTACCCATAACCGGTAAAGTTAATGTTTTTTGTTTTTTTGTTTTTTCCTTTTCCTTTTCGTTTACAAATCTAGGAATTGAATATAATATAGGTTTGAATTTCTTGGTTGGATTGGTTTAGATTTAGACTTTTTAATAATTTACTTAGGAATTTGGATTAGAATAGGTTTTGTTTTGCCTATTTGGGTTGCATTCGTTTTGGGTATCTGCCTACATGCATGGCATTTCATTTATGTTTTTTTTATTTAATTTTTTTATAATTGATATATATTTCATTACCTCTTCGATATATTTTGGTGTCCAATGTTATCTTTGTTCGTTTTCCTGCAGTTGCTGGTAAAGGTGCATTCACTGATCACAGTGATTGAGGTATAAAATGCATTAGAATGAGTACCAAAATTAAAGGTAAGTTTTTACAAATTTTCCCTTTTATTTTCCCGGTTCTTAATTTAGAATCTCAGTTTTCTGTTATTAATTGTTGTGTTTGGTTTTGGGGACACAACTTCAAAGCATAAAAACCTAGAACCATCTGAAAACCAAAATTGCAAGTTTTTTTTAATTTTCGTTTTACTTTCTGCTTCCAATTTGTGCTGTGTTTTCTTTATTTCATATTTTTCTTTCTTTTTTGGCTTTCACTTTTCACGAAACAGAGGTCTCTTCTCACGAAACCTTGCAGCAAGTTGTTCTCCCAGGTCCAACACAGATTCTGATGTGTACCTCTCATTTCTTTCAAGACTTTGTTTGCTCAAGTAATCAATTTTATTGCTCTTCTAACTCATTATTATTCTCAACTTTATTCCCATCATCTATTAGATTTTCAATTTTCATTTGATTTGGAATTTGTCCTTCTCAAATTGAAGTTGCTGATTTATGCCCAATATGTTTAGAATGGGAATTTAATCTAAAGTTAATTAATATGCACTTGAATATTGTCTAGGCAACTTTGGTTAGATATGGGCTCAAATTGCAAATTTGGAAGTACTAATACATACGTGTTTAGGAAGTTTTTTTGTTACATTTGAATTTTACAATGATTCATTAAGTGTTGTTTCTTTTACATGTACACAAGCTGTTTGATAAAATTCTTAAGTGATGTTTGTTGGCCTTTTTTATTCTCTTCCCCAGTGATGCTATTAGCCCAAAACACCGACTCCTTCAAGGTCACTCTTTTCCTCCCTTTTCGACAAAATTGCATAACATAATTGTGAATCGTTTTAACTTTTATTTGGTTTTACTAATTCTATTATTTCCAAATGGCTTTTAGTTCAAGTATTGTTTATTGCAAAAGTCAATTTGGATTATAAGACTAAAATCTGCACCTAAGAATTAGTTAAATTGTTTGTTCGTTTTTCAGATTTCAATTTGCTTCCAATAAGGTTCCATTTCTTTATTTTAGCATGTTTTCTTTCCTTTTTTTTTTTTTTTTTTTACTCTTTTTTATTGTTGTGTTTGGCTGCAGAGAAAGTCTTTGATATTTTCAAAAGTATAATATGAGATTTTTTGATTGGTAGGTGGTTGACAACTTTCATTGTGATTTGATGGTTGGGTTGTGTACATGAAAGCTTCTTAGAGAGCAACTTGGCTATTGTTGGTGGCAGTGTACAGCTAATGAGGAAGGATTGTCAACATAATAAAAAGTTTCCACCTGTTCTTGAGTGTCAAAGGATTGTGGGCTGTTTTTTATTTTTTGGTTTTTATGGGTTTTCTTAATTCTTTCATGTTAAAGTTTACTGCATTGAGTTTAGCAATGCTAATGAATTTTTTTGGGGGGAGGGTTTGTATATAATATGATTGATAAAATTTTTTCAATGAAGGAGTGGTACTGGTATACTATATAGATTAAAAAGAGTTGAAGCTGTAGTTTCCTTTATTTTAATTTTTGTTTGTTAGCCCACCAAGGAGAATAAATTTAATCTCAAACTATTGATATTGAACCATACTTTTATATTGTTATTTTGTTGTGAAAGTTTAATACGTAGAACTAGCTTCTTCTTCTACTTCTTTTTTGTGTGTGCATGTTATCTCATTTATAAAATCTACTAAAAATTGAAACTATCTATGTTTGGTATGGTTTTTGGAGCCTAGATAAGCCTGCTGTGAGGTAATAACTTTTTAAAATAAAAAAACATAAAACAGTGAGAGATGCTTCTGTCACTATCTAATTGTATAAAAAACATGTCCCTACTATGGAGTTGACTTATCACATGAAACTATAATTTGTGTATACACCAATTTTACTCTATCTTTCACAAATAATATATGCTGTTGATGTGCAAGATACTGTTTGAACTAAACAGTATTTGTATACACCTCTGTGTCAGAGACAACAAACTTGATGGAGCACCCAACTCTGAACCAGCAAGAACTGGTCTCAATCTATCAGAAACCACAGCTGCTGTAAGTTACTGATCAGTATAGTTCATCTCCAGCACTGTGTGGGCCTGCAATCAGATTTTACATATCATGCATCAGTTAACCATCAGTGGTAAAGTCTAAATAGGCACATTGAATTGTTAGATGTGAGATTAGAAATATATGAGAGATATGTGGACAATAAAGTGATTTGAAACAGAACATTATATTTGGAAGCTAGAGAAGCCCACACACACACGCGCACACGAGATAAAAGGCTTGAAAGAACAGAAGTATTAAATACAAAGCAATCATTGAGATGGATGATTTTCTTTTTTATTTTATTTTATTCGGGTACTTCACAATTAAATGTCGAGATGGATTGGGAAGTAGAATATAAGAAATCAGTTGAGATAAAAGATGGTCGAGAAATACTGGCTGGGTATTTCCAGCAATAGCCAAAGTATGTTACCTTATCCTAAGCTAAATAACCCAAAGAAACTCCTTAATAATCAGTTTTCCTTTTTGAGGGGGTGGGAAAGGGGGGGAGGGGATTAAACATTGAAACCTTGACACCAACTACTCAAAAGAATCAGGGGACTGAAAATGAAATTTTCCTTAAAGCCACATGGAAGTTCTTGGTGAACTTCTGCCTGCAAGCTGAGGCATACATGAGCTGTCAATCATAAGTTAACAGAAGAATTTTAAGTTATATGTGTTCAACTATCTGCATAAGCTCCTTAGAGGTATAGAGTATGGATATATACACTTCACATGAAACTATAATTTGTGTGTACAACAATTTTACTCTATCTTTCTCATATAATATATGCTGTGATGTACAAGATATCTCAGATTTAGTAGTAAGAAGAAGATTACTAATTTTGTGAAAATCTTAGCGTCAAAGAGAAAAATGATGAAGTGTTTGGCTCAGCTGTTGTTGCTGTGGTTTAATTCTTACCAATTATTATATTACTGTTTGAACCTAACAGTATTTGTATTGATTTTGTTAGCATATTAAGGAAGTTATTTACTGAATATGGTGTATATATAAGTGCAAGAGCTCTTAACTCTCCCTTACCATTCAGCTAATAGTGAATAGGCCATTCTGATTTTATTGTTTGGAAGCTTTTGGAATTTTAAGTACATAAACTAATTTTATTAGTAGAATAAGTACATTGATGCCTCTATGCCAGGATTGAGATTTCCTTGATCTATTGATACATGGGTGAAGAGGGATGTTTGATTGTAAATCTGACTACTTAAAATGAGGGGTTCATTTTTGTGATCACATGATTATTACACTTCTTTTTTTTTCTTTTGCATCCTATTGATCTTATTCTGAACTAAATTTAGTGGGATGTGTAAGGTTGTGGTGCAGTGGGTATTCTTTGCTTAGGGATCCCCAGTACAACAAAGGACTTACCAATGCTTTGGATTTGAACCAATGACTTACTGCTTACTATTCAAAGGGGGGCGGAGCGCTAAGAAAGAGAAAGCGTTATCACTATTTGAAATGATGTAGCGGCTAGCATGCTAAGATCAGAAGGGAAAATAGCAGCTACAAAATTCTATTTAGTTGCCATTTTCTGTTTTCCATCCTACCTGATCTACTGTTTTTGAAGAGTGATTGAAATTGTAGAACTTTGAAATCTGAAACTGTAAAGTTTGTGTATCTTATATTAGTATCTATTTAATTGTTAGCCTCAATCTTTCATACTGTTGAATACTTTGTTTTGTTGAATTTGAGTGTCCATGTGCTGAATTAGCAACATGTGTGCACTTTAAGGCAATATCTTTACATGAGATAACATAGGAGAAGAAGACTAAGACTTGGTGACATTTGCTGGCTGTATTAATGTTGTGGAGAATTTTTAATATTATTTTTAAAATATATTTGAACAATGGTAATTTGTACCACCTGTTTAGTGCACAGTTTTTATAGCCTGGATTTTTTTTTTCTTTCTTACATGTGTGCTTTTTGTTTCCTTGGTTTGATTCAAGTGCTAATTTTAATATTCCACTCTATCTACATAATTATCAGGGTCAGCTAATTATGGTTAAAGAACATTTTAAAAACTGTCTATTATTGAATTTTTTTTTTCACCATGTTTTTAACATGTGAAAGCAATCAGCTGGATACAGGTTCAAAAGATTAAAATAATAGTGTGTTGAATGGATGGTCCAAACTCCATATTTTGGGCAAAAATTCAGCTGCTAGGATGATGATTACGTTTTGTAGAATAATCCTTTCATGAACATTACCACATTCATGTCCTTTTACAAACAATGATACTAAATAGAATGGTTAAGATTATGTTCAATTGGTGCTTCCCTTATTGTTTTGACCTTCACTGATACACGGCTTCAGTTTAATGCTAGCTCCTTCAAGAAATATTGCAACCAAATATTGCAACCTTTTTCCTTTTTAATATTTATATTTTTAAATTATTGAAGGAATATCTTTTACAGTTTTTCTAACTCCTACAATATGTCAAACGGGCAAATAATGCTGTCAAAATAAATAATAATAAAAAATTCAAGTTTTTAATAAGAATTATATTACTTGGCAAGCCAAATTTTTATATACCATGATAACCATTTGGATTAGCTTTTAAATTTCAACTTTAAACTTTTTAACTTATTTACTTACATATGTTCTGATAAAATCTCAAGATAGATACAAATATGTTACTGCCATTTTCCCAAAAAAAAAAAAAAAAATGCAAAGATAATACATATAAGAGAGATAGAGAGCTAGAAATCTTAAGATTTAAAAAATACTAAACTCACGATGATTGGTTTTGACATTTTGAGTGCTATTTTAAAATCTTTAATTTAAAAATGAACTAAGAAATATGAGTTAGTTTTGAGTGTTTTGGTTGGATTAATTACACACTTTGCAACAAATTTTTTCTTAAAAAAATGATTTTATTAGTCAAATTTCTCTGCCACTTATGAGATTTCAAATGATCCCGCGCATTGCGCGGGTTAAACACTAGTTAGGGATAAAGGAAAGAGGGAGAGAATTTTATATTATTTTTTTATTGTATAATTTATATTATTTTAATAAGTAGAATAGAAAAATAAAAGTTGGGATGCTGGATGTATTGTAAAATGGTATTGTATAGTTGATAAAGTAGCTTTTCGGAATGGTGAAATAGGATGGAATAAAATTCCTAGATGCGAATGCTCTAAGAAACTATTCCTAATAGAGGCTTGATGTGAAGATAACACTTATCGGTTGATGTGATCATGGAAGACAATACAAAAAGCCAAGGAAGTCCTTGTCATTTCCCTGCATGTTGTAAATGGAGCAGTTGCACCAGAGTCCATGATAATGCAATGAAGAATTAGCAATATCTTCACCTTGTTTGATTGACTCACGTAGCATAAACAGCTTCATGAGCGTTGAGCTTGCAATGGCTTAATGGCTTCACACTTATGGAGTTTATGATTGAAGTTTTACGGACTCAATGTGTTTGGTTTAGAGACAACTCAAAACTCAATTCTCATTGCTCAAACCTCTAACCCATAACTCATATTTTTATATCTATTTTTCTTTTAACTCCATTAGACTTGTGTTTGATTCTTGTTCTTGGATGTAATTCTCACATCTAAAACTCAAATTTTTGAAAAAGTGGTGGAGCCCACACACTCATAGTTCAAAATGGACATGTTCTTACCTGCATGAGTTTTCTCTCCCCATTCCTTCAATTTTTGTCTCACTCCACTCTCCTTTGAAATTCTTCAATCTTCTCTTCCTAATTTTCTCCCTCTCTCTCCTCTTTTTCATTTGATCGACTGATTCCCTGTGTGGATTTAGCATCCATACTCTCTAGGCGTTGTTCTCCTTGGTCGACACTGAATACAACCCTAATTGGTAACATCCTCAACCTCTCTCTCTCTCTCTCTCTCTCTCTCTCTCTCTCTGTGTGTTTTCTCTTTTATTTTGTTTGTCAACCTTCTGTAAATTTTTCAGATCCTCTAATGATGACAATTGTTGATTTTAGGACTCCATTTTAGAAATGTTTTTTCGATTTTGTGATTTGGGTTTTATCTGACTATGGGTTGTCGATGCCTAGGTTTGCTGATTTTGGGTTTTATCTAATCATGGGTATTGAACAAGTTCTGTGCCTATGAAACTATTAGTATAGATTTTGGTTGTTATAATATGTGCATTGGGTTCGAGTTTTTATCCATCTTCAAGTATGTTTAGGAAGAATTAAGCAGGTGTTAGGTTTCGACTGAAGAGCTTTAGATGGGCAGGTGCTCTTCATTGGTTGTAAAGGAAGAAATGTTCAAATGACTAAAGAGTAGGGAGGTGAAAGTGAAATGAAATGTAGTAGTGGTGAGTGTGGTTTGGGTTTGTGGAGTAAGACTAGAGTAATGAGAAGGAAGAAAGTGTGAGAATCATTGGGAGAGCGTGTTGTGGTCTAACTTGATGGAGACAAGTCATGACCATGGGACCTAGACAATTGCAAAGATTTACAAGAATGCCACAATATTTCAGTTTCCATAACTTGAAAACCCTAAAACTAGTTCTCAATTTTAGTAACTTTAACTCAATTTTTTGAGTTTTGCGTTATGGAAATTGAAAACAAAAATTGAACCAAACAAAGTTTCTTAGGGGCTGTTTGGATGAAAAAAATGATCACTCATTACTTAAATATCATCACTCATCACTTATCACTGAAAATACTCCAACTTCCTAAGTTGGCATGTTTAGCACTTGTTTCCAACTTCTAATAACTCAAAAAATTTTACTTTTTGTGAGACCCACTGCCTGAACACCATGTCAGGCTCACGGTTAGCATACTCGCATAACACACTAGCACCAAAGCCATTTCATTTATTTTTTCCCTTCAGCCCTGTTTCTCCCAAAACCCTCGACGAACCCAACAAAGGAAATCCATCGTCACCTAACGCCAATCTCCACCTCACCCAGCGCCGATCTCCACCATCACTCAACTTGCAAGATCACCTCTGACAGGCAGCAGTTGCGCCGATTTGTTAGGATCATTATTGTAGTGCATTGTCTGTTGTAATACATTGTAATTCAATACTGCCTTACTGTTGTATGAGGGTGCCTTATTAGTTAACTATAGTTAGTAAGGCTAGGTTAATAAGATTGAGGGGTGGTTAGTAGCAGTTAAGGGAAGTTAGTGGTAGTTAGTTGGTTAGTGTGAGCTGGCAGAGTTAGTTAGAAGTAATAGATCATGTATAAAAGGGTACGGGTAAGATTCTGTATGGCCAAAGGTCTGTGCTTCTCCATGGTTTGAAGGGAGCAAGAGGTACTCACATTCAAGATGGGGTTCATTTCTTGAAGGAACCTATTAAGAGGGGCTTGGTCTTATAGATTTCTGATTCCATTCAACTTACAAAGGGTGCTGCTCAGATTCCTACCCAGGTTGCTGCCTTGCTAAAGGAATTTGAGGCAGTATTTGCTACTCCTGTTGCCTTACCTCCCATTAAGGGGCATGAGCATCAAATCCAGCTCAAGGAGGGTGCCCAAGCCATCTGCCAAAGACCATACAAGTATCATTTTTACCAGAAAAATGAAATTGAAAAGATAGTTAAGGAATTGCTGCCTGTAGGTTTGATTAGACATAGTTGCAGTCCATTTGCATTTGTTCTTCTAGTTAGGAAGGCTGATGGTTCATGGAGAATGAGCATTGACTATAGAGCTTTAAATCAAGAGACTATTGAAGACTAATACCCTATTCCTATCATTGATGAGTTGTTGGATGAATTGTGAGGTGCTTGTGTGTTTTCGAAGTTAGATTTGAGGTTTGGTTACCATCAAATCAGAATGAAGGAAGAGGATATACACAAAACTTCTTTTAGGACACATGAAGGGCATTATGAATTCTTGTAATGCTAAACAATCCAAATGCATGTTTGCTTGTAACGAGGTGGAGTACCTTGGACACATTATTTATGGTGAGGGAGTTAGAACTGACCCTAAGAAAACTGCTGCTATGCAGCAATGACCAGTCCCTAAAGATGTGAAGGCCTTGAGAGGGTTCCTTGGATTGACTAGATACTATAGGAAGTTTGTGAGGGGTTATGGCCAAATTGCAGCCCCTTTGACAGCACTTTTGAAGAAGGATTCCTTTATTTGGACTTTAGAGGCCGACATTACTTATCAAAGGCTTAAGGAAGTTGTTTCTTGGCCCACAGTATTGGCCTTACCTGATTTTTCCAAACCCTTCATTATGGAGTGTGATGCTTCTGGTTTAGGCCTTGGAGCAGTCTTGATGCAAGACCAGAGGCCTATTGCTCATCACAGCTAGGTTTTGAAAGGAAGTAAGCTCTCTCTCTCTCCACTTATGAGAAGGAGTTGTTGGCCTTGGTGTTGGTAGTGAAGAAATGGAGACCTTACTTGTTAGGAAAGCTTTTTGTTATCAAGACTGACCATCACAGTCTTAAGTACTTGTTGGAGCAAAGGGTGGGTACCCCAGCCTAGCAAAAATGGATTTCTAAAGTATTGGGATATGCTTTCATAGTGGAGAATAAGCAAGGCAGAGAGAATGTGGTTGCTAATGCCCTTTTTAGGAGGCAATGTGATGTTGCTACTGTTCCTCCTTCTGATTTAGCTCAATCTAAAGCCTTGGTTCTTGTTGTAAGTGGTTCCTGTAGTTTTGATGCTTGTGATGCTTCTACGGGTACTTTATGTATTATATCTTTTCCCACTCCTTCTTGGTTATCTGAGCTCAAGAGCAGCTATGATTCTGATACCAAGCTTAAGGCCATTTTGCAAAATGTTCAGTTAGGTTCCAACAGTCCTCCAAGGTTTACCTTCTGCAATGGGCTGCTATTTTACAAAGGTAGATTGTATTTAGGGGACTCTAATCAAGATTTGAAGGTTGTGGTGTTGCAACAGGTGCATAACAGCCCTTTGGGGGGTCATTCTGGTTACCTCAAGACCTTGCATAGGCTTCAAAAGGATTTTTATTGGTCTAGTTTGAGGCAAGATCTGAAACAGCATGTGAAAGAGTGTAATACTTGTCAAAAACTTAAGCATGAGACTTGTTTTCCTGCTGGTTTGTTGCAACCTTTGCCCATTCTTGAGAAACCATGGTTGGATGTGAGCATGGACTTTGTTGAAGGTTTGCCTAAGTCCCATTTGAAGTCTGTGGTGTCTGTAGTTGTAGATAGACTCACCAAATACACTCATTTCATGGCTCTTTCCCACCCTTACACTGCTGCTAAGGTTGCTAATCTTTGCCTACACTTTGTGTTCAAGCTACATGGGATGCCATCTACCATTGTTAGTGATAAAGATCTAGTGTTTACCTCTCTTTCTTGGAAAGAATTGATGAAGTTAAAAGGTGTTTCCTTGGCCATGTCCTCAGTTTATCACCCTTAGTCTGATGGCCAAACTGAGGTGGTGAACAAGAGCTTGGAGTACTACCTAAGGGCTTTTGCAGCTAATAGGCCTAGTACTTGGGTGGAGTGGATGCCCTTAGCAGAATTCTAGTTCAATATTCCATACCTCAATTAAGATGGCACCCTTTGAAGCTTTGTATGGATATCCTCCCCTAAGGGTTCTAGACTATGTGCCTGGTACTACAAGAGTTAATGCAGTGGATTTGATGTTAAGGGACAGGCAGCAGATTCTATCTTTGCTCAAGCAGAACTTGTGTGCTGCTTAGGAACGTATGAGGTGGTTTGCCAATCAGAAAAGGGTGGAAAGGTCCTTTGCTGTGGGGGATTGGGTGTACCTAAGATTGCAGCCCTATAAGCAGATTTCAGTGCACAATAAAAGGCTTGGTAAGCTTGCTCCAAGGTATTATGGGCCATTTAAGGTCCTTTAGAAGGTTAGGAAAGTTTCATACAAGCTAGATTTGCCTCTTGGTTCCTTGATCCACCCTATGTTCCATGTGTCCAATCTTAAGGCTAAATTGGGCAATCAAATGGTGCCTAGACCAACTCTACTTGCTGTAAATGTTGATTTGGTGCTTACTCCTGAACCTGTGATGATTTTGGACAGGAAATTAATCAAGCTAAGGAGCAGGATTGTGATTCATTTGTTAGTGCAATGGCAAGGGGAGAGCAGGGATGATGCTACTTGGGAAGTACTATATGACTTGCAAGCCAGGTTGCCTTACCTTGTGGGCAAGGTGCTTTAAGGGGGGGAACAATTGTTAGGATCATTGTTGTAGTGTAATGTCTGTTGTAATGCATTGTAATTCAATACTGCCTTACTGTTGTATAAGGGTTGTATGAGGGTGCCTTATTAGTTAACTATAGTTAGTAAGGCTGGGTTACTAGGACTGAGGGATGGTTAGTAGCAGTTAAGGGAAGTTAGTGGTAGTTAGTTGGTTAGTGTGAGCAGGCAGAGTTAGTTAGAAGTAACAGATCATGTATAAAAGGGTACAGGTAGGATTGAAGCACACTTAAGCATTTGGTTAATGAATTGTATCATTCTTTCTCTATCTCAGTCTCTCCATTCCCTATCATTTCTATCTCTCTCTATTCCCCTATTTCTATATTCTTGCTCTGGAGGTGAAGCTATCCTCTAATTCAGCAATTACTCATAGAAGCCAATGTTAATCCTTACACGATCTCTTCCATCATGACCCAGCGGTGCCGATCAAGAATGCTTGAGTTCACTAATTATAGCTTAAATCTCCGAATAGAAGCTAGATCAAAGACATGCAAGACCGATTCCACCCTTCTTCTCCACCCCTTTCCTCTCTTTCATTTCTTACTTTTGGGATTTGTTTGTGTTTGGAGAAGAAATTTTTAGATTTATTGTGTGGATGAACATGTTTGTGGGTTTGTGTTTGTGTGTTAGTGTGTATGATCGGTATCATGTGTTTATGGGTTTGATTTTCTGGGTTTGAGAAATCGGTACCCATGTGTTTCTTTTTTTTTTTTTTTTTTTTTTTGATAAAGTTACCCATGTATTTCTGTGAAGAAGAAAAGAATGAAGAAGAAGAAAAAAAATGGCCGTTGGAGTAAGTCTGTGAAGAAGAAAGAAAGAAAGAAAAGAAAGAAGAAGAAAAAAAGAAGCAGAAAAAAGCCGTTGAGTGCGTCTGTGAAGAAGAAAGGAGAGAAAAAGTAAGGACGAGAAAAAAATAAATAAATAAAAGTGAGGACGTGACTTCTCTCTGATTGTGGGTCTCTCAAATGTGTGCGTATTTACCAAAATGCCATCATAACTCAGTTTCTATAACTCAAAAACACCTAAAAGTTGTTTTCAGTTTTGCTAACTCATCACTCAAAAATCAGAGAATTGAGTGATGGAAACAACTTCCTCTCTGTGGGACCTACCAATTTTGAGTTATGGGTGATAAAAACAGAATGATGGATGATGAAAACTTGCAAATCCAAACAACCCCTTAAGATGAGGCCTAAAGATTTTGAGAATTGGATGATGAAAACTGAGTTTTAAGTTAGAGTTTTGGCTAAACTAAACACCCATCTTCTTAGAATTTTTTTATGACATTTTAGGCTGCTGGTAAAGATATCACCCTTCAAGGAATTTGAAGATCTGAAGATTGACTAAACTATGAATCACAATTTTTATCACTACTTATGTCGTCATTGCTTCTATCAACTCCACCATTTTTATCATACCATTACCTTACCAATACCACTACTTATGTCATTGTTGCAACTAATACCATTCTAATTTTCTTAATTTTTAGATTTACTTATCAAAGTAATGGAAATATCAATAGTTGGAATTGAAATTCCGATCCATTTTTAAATTCCATTATTTGTAAAATCTTAAGAATCTTTCAAATTTTGTCTAAATAAAACTGTAAAGATTGGACGTAAGGAAACTGTCTTGAGGTTGATTTCGGTAAATGAGAAGTATTATACTTTTTTTTTTTTATAAACTAGACTTCTATTAACGGAAAAAACTAAGAAACAAAAGTAGAACAATTAGTCTTGCAAATATCAGCAATAGTAATTGGGAGGTTGGATTTATTACAAGATAAGGACCTTCTAAGACTACCAGCCAGCTTAGCAGAAGCATGGGCTGCAACATTGTAGTCTCTACTAGTCCAACAAAATTTACAACTCAAAAAATTCTTACTAATTTCATAACTATTCTTGATTAAAGTGGAGATGGACGAGTGCACTTGCTTTCCCTTTGAACTCATAGGCACTAGAGAGTCGATACAAGTTTTTGCATCCCCTTCCACAATAATTCACTCCCATTTTTTCTCAAGAGCAATTTGAAGAGCCCATAGAATAGTTGTTGCCCATACCTAAATGATTTCTTCATTATTATCTCTAGCTACTATAGCCAAAGTGGAAAACTCGTGGAAGGTTGCAGCATCTACATTGAACTTGTTCCTACCTGCTGGAGGGGGGGCCAGTGCTTCGCAACACCTTACACTTTGAATGGCTTTTCACTTATTAATGCAGAAGTAAATTCTAGGAACTTATTTTCAATGTTCTTGGCAGTAGCAATAATGTTCGCCATTGTGTAGAATTTGATTTCTCAAGTTCTAAATAGAATCCAAGGTGAAGGCCATATATAAGGACAACTTGAGAATTTCTTCTTAGCTATGTTGTTGTTTATTAAGAATGCAAGTAATATCTCACAACAAAGGTGCACGAAGGTGACTAGTAGTGCAGCAGCTACTGATGTGAGATGCACCAGCCAAGCCACAAGGGTAGCAGGCAGTGCAGCAGTTGCTTATGACAAGTATGTTGATCAAGTCACGAAGGCAGCAGCTGCTGATAAGGAGTGCACTGATCAGAGCACAAGGATTGCATCAAATGGCTTGATAAGCACAGAAGTGTTAGAAATGCTTGAAGCCATGCCAAATCATGAGTTCTTCATCCAATAGCATTGAAGAAGTTAGTTCCGTAAATCGAGGAGTCTTTTGCTCTTGGATTGCCACGTGTACAAATTCTAGAAGTTCCAAATAACAGATTTTGGCGCCAATTGTAGGGCGGTTATTTTTGTGTGTATATAAAACAGAGTACAATGATGTATTATTCATTCATTCCATTTCTTGTAATTTTCTTCTCCATCAATGAAATTCTCTCAATTCTATTTAGATTTTCTAGTTCTTTACATTGTTCATACATCCCATGTTTTGTAGGTTCTATCAACACTTTGGTAATATCTTCGCATAAGTTTACTGGAGCATTATTTGATTTTAAACCCTAAACCATATTGCTCTAGCAATAGGGCATTTAAAGAATAGGTGAGTACAGCACTTTCACATAAAGGATAGAGATTATCATTAGACCCTAATTTTAGCATCAGATTTTATCATTAGACCCTAATTTTAACATCAGATTTTCTTTGGTTGGTAATGAATTTGAACCAATTCTCCAAAGCAGCATCTTTACTCTCTCATGTGCTTTTTATGTCATTGCATATTTCTACTTCAGATATAAATAATTCTTTAAAAAAATAAAAGGCTTAATATATAAGATCATATGGTGACGGTCACGTCCGGTGAAAAACTCCAACTTAGGTTGCCTCCTTCTACCCATTTTTCGTTCATATAAAAAAAAAAAAAAAAAAATCATATGGTAACTAGAAGAAAGAACCATAGATTCCCCAGTCTCAATAGTGTGATTTGAAATCTAGGAGAAGAATTATTATACAATTATACTTATTATTGTTATATTTCTAATGGAGTTAGGTTAGGTGAGGTGAGACGATGCTTTTTATTGCGGACTCCTAGTCCAATTCCAAACTTTTACTACGATTTTTTTTAAAGGGAAATTTGGCAACTTTCCTCTCTAAAAATATGATTTGTTTACAGATCATTTTTATTGCAGATCCATTAGTTTTTCTCTTTCTTATGTGATAAAGATAAAATTTTAAATGTCTTTTTCAAAAAATTTATATATCTATATCTATATCTATACTATTATTTAAGGGGCTTTCTCTGTTTGGATTCCTTAATTTTTTGTTCAAAAATAACCCTACACCCCTATGTTTAAGTAGAGACAAAATTAAAGGACAATCTGGTAAAAATACAACCCCAACTTCCACTAAAACGTTGCCTAAAAAATAGGGTCATTGTCCTGTTGATTTTTAAATTGCTTTATCCACTTATTAATTAGATTTTCAAAATAAAAATTATATAAAAAAAATAAAGACACAAGTTTTTATTTTTATTTTTTTTTTTTGCTATAAAATAGGACCACTAAACCCAAAAAAGACACAATTTTTTTTTTTTTTTTTTGCTGAAAAAAAGCCTCATCGCATGCGCAAAGCGCATGTGATGAAGCTAGTTACTATTTAAAGGGCTTCTCTTGTTTGGGATCCTCATTTTTTCGGTTCAAAAATACCCCTACACCCTTATGTTTAAGTAAAGATAAAACTAAAGGACAATCTGGTAAAAATACAATTCCAATTCTCACTAAAACATTACCTACAAAATAGGGTCACTTTCATCTTAATTTTCAAATTATTTTATCCATGTATAAATTAGATTCTCAATATATATATATAAACAAAAACACAGTTTTTTTTTTTTTTTTTTTTGCTACAAAAATTTGAACCATGATTTAATGTAGTATTTTTTAAATATTTTTTATATTTCTAATTAATCTTGAAACTTTAATGGCAATGCATGTGCTAAAAATTATGACACTAAAAAAAAAAAAAAAAAAAAAAAGTCTCATCGTACGCGCGAAGTGCGTGTGATGAGACTAATATTCATTAATTTTTTATTGGAAAAAGTTTGGCTACAACTCTTACTGAAAAAAACTTAATATGGCTATATATTTTGAAATAACCATTAGATTTCATATTCTTTATATTTTTAACATGCATGTCAAATTTCATGCCAATCAGATGTTATTTACTATTCAATCCATAAGCTTATTTTTTATGAATAATTTTATTTTACAAAAACTTAAAATTTAAACATTTGATTGATGATATAACTAATGATCTTTGATCTTTCGAAAATTTTGCAAGCATGGAGAATATAAGAAAAAAATGTAATTTAATGGTGGATTTGTCAAAATTCACATTTAATAAAAATATATTAAGCAAAGCTGTAGCCTTAAACTACAACTAAGTGTCCGTTTGACAAAAATTATTTTTGCCAACTTATTTTACTATTCAACTTTTTTTAGTACTATTCATGGGTCCAATTGTACTATTTCAGCTAATTTTTACTTTTATCTATAGTACTTTTAACAAAAAAATTTCAGTTTTAGCAAAATAAATGGATTTTAAACGGACACTAAGTTTGTTGCCAAATTTTATCTTTTATCTTTTTTTTTTTTTTTTTTTTTTGCCTCAGCTTTAAAAAAAAAAACAAAAAAAAAACTTTTTTTTGAAAATAAGGTCATTTTTAGTTTTTGTCACACTTTTAGCATAAAAAGTAAAAATTACTAAAAACTATCTATCTATCTATATATATATATATATATATATATATATATATATATATTATAAATATTATGCAAATAAGTGACTGGAATCTAAATAAGTTTCGAATATTTGTACTTATTAGTTATTATTATTGAGTTGCATGTAGCAATAATGCAACATATTCCGCAATCTTGATAAAGTCTCTAAATTATTATCTTATGTACCTTTTTCTTCTCTTTTTTTTATTTATTTATTTTATTTAAGAAAGAAGTTGTGATTTCCATGAAAGAGAAGCCAATTTGGCTTGAAATATAACGAGAAGATGTAGAGAAACATCTTCCATCCACATTGAGATACCTACAACATGAATACTATATCTAGCTAAGTTATGAGCTATTCTGTACTCTCATTTGAGAAATGGATATGGTTATAGAGAAATATTTATAATGATTTGGATCAAAAGTAATAAAATAGGTATAACATCTGAAAAATGGATATGTTATATATATATATATATATATATATATATATATATATATATATATCAGTAAGATTATTTCTATATATTTAGATTCAAAATGATTATATTTAAGTACAACCGTATAGGGGTGTTTGCGGTGCGATGCAGTGTGGTGTGGTTTTGGACCGTTTTTAGCACTGCACTTTGTGGTGTGGTTTAGCCAAAACCATAACCGCACTGCACCTCATTTTTGTGGTCACATGTGCGGTGTAGTATTTAAGATGCGGTTTGAACTGTTTGAAATTAGTATATTTTTCAAATTTTAGGGTTTTCTTGCCCAAAACACCCAAAACTGCTTTTCCCTTTGTTTTGGGCCAAATTTTAAGCTATTGAGTTAATTTTTCTTTATTTTGGGCTGGATTTCCCAATCAACACTTGCTAGGGCTATTAAAAATATATATATATATATATATATAATTTTTTTTTGAAAACTAAGGTTATTAAACTATTAATAATATATTTAATGTTAAAAAAATATATTAATATATAAAGAGAGTGCGGTGCAGTGCGGTTTTCTCATAATAAAACCATAAACTGCACTACACCATGCAGTGCGGTGCATTGTTACTTGTGATGTGATGCGATGCGGTTATGCCGTTTTGCGAACGGTTTTCGTGTGGGCGGTTTGTGTAGTTTGGTGAACAACTTTTTCAATGTAAATGTAAATGCACTTTTTTTATAATAGAATTCTATCCTTTAAACCTTTAGACCCATTTATAAAACAATTAGAGAAGCAAAATGAGGTTTAGTAACAATAAGTGAGATCAGATTCGTAAAGTTACAAAAACTAAAAAATTTGGGACTTGAGCAAAAGATTAACATTGAAATTTACGAGTTATGTGGTACTAAATTACTAACTAATAAGTGGTACTAAACTACTTTAATACTAACTACAAATACTTGTAATATTACAGAGTTCATAGTTGTAGGGTTAGAGCATTCTCATTAGGTGTGTTAAATGTGCCAAATGCCAAATATTTGGCACATTTGGCACACCAAACACCAAAAACAACCTCTTATGAGGCGTGCTAAATGTCTCAAAAACATGAGACATGCTACAGTACGCTCTCAAATATGAGAGCGTACGGACAAGAATGCCATATACGTTTATTATTATTTTATTCATCTCTCTCTCTCTCCTCTCGATTAAAATATTACTTCATCTTTACGTTCAGCCACTCCTTTTCTGCTTCACAATCTCTAGATTCTCCACTCTCCCATACTCTTTTTTTCTCCCTTTTGCTCTTTTCTGCTTCACGGTGCCATCTTTCTCTCATATTCAGTCCGAATCTCTCTCATATATTCAGTCCGACTCTCTCTCTCTCTTTTATCTCATCTTTTCTCTCTGCATCTGAGTTCTTCTCTCTTGCTAATCTCGCCAAAGCTGCCAATCTTGCCGAAGCCGTCGATCTTGCCGGAGCCATAGTCGTCCTCCACAGCTCCCTCTTCACTCTCATTCTCTTCCTCTCTCATCCTCAAGCTGCCTGAAGCCGATCTCGCCTAAAGCCACCTTAAGCCGCTGAAACCGATCTCACCTGAAGCTGCCTGAAGCCAATCTCGCCGCTGATGTCTCCTGCCTGAAGCCGATCTCGCCGCCTAAGCTGTGGGTTTGTTTGATTTGGGATGGGTTTTGAGGTTTGTGAATATGGTGGGTTGTGGGTTAGTTGTGGCAGTGGTACTGTGGTTGTGGCGGCAATGGTTGTTGGTGGTGGCCGTTGTTGTAGCAGTGGTGGAGTTGTTGTTGTTGTTGTTGTTATTGTTGTTGGAGGAGTTTAATATATTATTTTAATGTGGTGTAAATATTATTTTAATGTATAGAAGGGAAGAATAAATCATCTGATAAAGGGGATGTTGTAAAATGATATGCTAAAATGATAAAGTAGATTTTTGGTGTGTCAAAATGGCATTTTTTATGAGAGAGCTGATGAGAATGCTCTTAGTGAACCAACCCGTTCATAAATAGTTCAGGCTTGGCTTGATGAAAAGCCCATTCATTTTTTTTCCCCTCTCTAAATGAGCCAAACTTGAGCCTTAATTTTAGTCTTTTAATAAATAAGCCAAGCTTAAGAATAAAAAATTGTTCATGAACAAGTTCGTGAATAATAGAGCTCAATATTAAATTGGACTAGCTTAAGTTGGTTTATGGGCCTGGTAACAAATTTAATATGAACTTAAAAAATAAACTCATATTTTACTAAGCTTTTAATTGATTGAGAGCTGGGACCCCAACTTCAAATTAAATGAGGTTGATAACATGCTTAATATTGACGTGATAATGTAATTGTATTGGATCTTAAGCTTAAAAATTAGATATGAAGCCCAAGTTCGGCTTGACTAATGAATCAAACCAAGCCAAACTCAAGCTTTTGGACTTTCTGACAAGCTTAAATGGTTAAACTTAAACATAGTTTATAAGTTCAGCTCAAGTTCAAGCCAAATTTAAATATTTTACATTTGTTGTCAAGCTGAGCTTTAACATGTCGTACCTAACAAACAAAACTCGGCTTGTTACAGCCCTAGATAGTTGCATGCGCAAGGACATGGAAATGGGGAAGTGAGGTTAATTTGAAATTGGACTATCAGGGTAGTACGAGGAAGCGGCAGACCTCTTCATCATATTATTATCCGTTTTTGCCTTTGCACTTCCAAAATGCAATTATAATAAAACTTTTTTTTTTTTTTTTGATCAATCCTAATAAAACTAAAATTAGAGATATTTGAGGGTGTAAATTATTAGATGCTTTTATTGGACCGCACGCCTTAGATAAAGACCTAACGTGTCCTCCAGTCCAGTCCTCGTCATCATCATGCGTACACTTCCACTGTTCCATCACAGCCGTGTAAGCATATCACATTGTATTGTGTCATTTGTGCGAGTGTGTCACCAACGTGTGGTAAAGACTTTTCTTGCTTGTTTTACCGCTTCATTTTATTTTCTTTTTTCACTTTTTAAATAAACTATAAACCAATTTCACTGTAGCAGGTAGACATTTTATTTTATTTATTTTTTGTTCATTTGTTGGTTAATCAACTTTGAATTTTTTTTTTTCCATCACATTTAAGGGATGCATGTCAAGTATCTTGTAGTTCAATTTGTTAAAGCATTTCTGGTATCAAATCCCCCACCCCTCAGCTATTGAAAATAAAAATAAAGTTAAAAAACTTTGAGAGATGCATAAGTGCATTACAATAATAACAATAACAAAGAAGACATGGTGTGCAGATAAAATCATCAATAAAATCATTTCTGATTATAAATAGGAATTTTCTTGTATACAAAAAG
The DNA here is from genome assembly GCA_023736055.1 of Quercus glauca. NCBI lineage: Eukaryota > Viridiplantae > Streptophyta > Magnoliopsida > Fagales > Fagaceae > Quercus > Quercus glauca. The sequence goes on along the minus strand of CM043321.1, from coordinate 19,695,050 downwards.
CGATGATATAAAGACAATTCTACCCCGTTCCTCCAGGCTACAAGCTCTATAATAACAATTAATAAAACTAAGTTTACACACACCATTATCACCTCCAAAAGAATTCCCAAAAAAAATTCATAAGGAAAGAGCTTTGTTTCTTTAGCTTTTTTGTCTCTCTCTGCCTCTCTCACTCATTCTGAATCGCTTTCCATACTCCCCATGGCCTTCAATCCTCTTGGTCTCTGCATCACATACCCAGAAAACAACAACAAACAAAGAGAACCCCATTAATCAAAATCTACAAAAACCAGCCCTCATGTCAATTACAAAACAATGAATGAGAGAGGAAGAAGAGGCTGGAAGTGTCAACCAAAAGACCATTAACCATACAGATACAGATCTAAAAGTGTCAAACAAAAGACCAACCAACAAGTACCTTCTTAGAACTCTTCTTCTCTCTAACTTCATATCTCTCTTGACACATGTCAGTCAGCCATGCCCCAGGACTCACCAACTGCCCACCCACACAACCCCAAAACAAAGGTTAAATAATAATAATAATAATAATAATACCCCCACTATTTCACAACAAAATCTAAACCAGAGAAAACCAAATCAAAATTCAACCCAAACCAATAAACCACACACAACAAAATCTCATTACATATAATACATATTTCCTTCCAGTTACTAGAAGGAAAAAGAAAAAAAGACTTACAAGTAAGCTTCTTTGGATGATCTTAGCCCTCTTCTTAGGCCTCTGGGGAGGCTTACAACCCTTCATAGCCAGAAAATCCTCCTCTTTCTCTTTGCTTGACAAAGTTATATACAGCTTTGGCCAAATCAACCCTCTCTCATCCCCATTATGGTTATGATTATTATTAGTATTGCTATTGTTGTTCACATCCACCGATAATTTCCCATTCTCCTCCACAACCACTGACCCTCTTGTGCTATAATACCTCTCTTCCTTCTCTGGGGACGCAGATTTCCTGTAACCAAACAACCCCCCCCAAAACCTTTTAATTCATTCCTCATTTTCCCCGAAAGGTAATTCTTAATAAACTGTTTGTTTGGTAGCTGAGAAAGAGGAATTGGGGATTAAAAAAAAAAAAAAAAAGGACCTTTGAAACCAAAACAACACAAATCACAACGAGGACCTCAGGATGTAGGCTTTTTATTATTATTATTATTATTATTATTATTATTATAAGTTTTCCCTCGTTTCCCCAGCATCCATAGAAGAAAACAAAGAATTCAGAAAATTTGCTGACCTGGTGAGGGGATTGAGTTGAAGATGAGAGGCATCTTTGTCGGAAGAAGCAAATCTAGAGGTGATTTTTCTTCGGATTCCAGCGTTGAATCTGGCTGAGATTTCAGGGTCTTTGACTCTCACGCATCTGACTCGCTTTCTGTTTCCCCACTGTAGGAAAAGTTCAGGCTCTGAAGGCTGTTTACAAGCTCTCTGATTCCTCTCCTCTGTCTCCATATCTGCCCTCGAAACACCAACACACCACCATGAAAATGAAAATTTTGTCAACTGAGAAATCCCAAAAGCAAAAACACAGAAATATAGGACATGAAGAATTTTGGAGACCACCACTTGGGTTTTCTACAGAAACCCAAAAAAAGCAAAAATCAAAGAAAATTGTTAAAATTAAAATAAAAATAAAAGAAGAAGAAAAAGAAAATTTTGGGTTTTCTTCTGTTGAATCCAATGGAGCAGAAGTAGAGAGGAAGATGAAAACATAAGAGGGATTGTTCAGAAAACCAAATTGGCTTTCATGGATGCTCAAAGAGACTCATAAGAGGAAAATCAAAGACAAGAGATTGTGAAGTTGTAGAAGATTGATCTCTAACCTCAAGATCTAAGACAACACCTAAGAAGATTCCTTCCCACACTACCCTGCAATTAAAAGGCTTAATCAACTAACCCACAGACAGAGAGCGAGAGAGAGAGAGAGTCTATGTTACAAAGAAGCTACAAATGAGGAAGAAGAAGTCTTACAAGTAGGTAAATTCATGGCAGAGAATCCAAGACACCACAAAAAAGTAACAGATTTTATTGTGAGAAGCAAGATAATTTATCGAAACAAAAGAAATCCCAGATCGTTTCTTATAAGATTATACTCAAATTCTGTCTCTCTCTCTACGTATTATTACTTTTCTCTGCCCTCTCAAAGGCTGTAGCTGTTATGTGTTGGGTCCTCTGTTTCCGTTTCTGTTTCTCATCAGTCTTGGTTTCTCTGTTTGTTCCTCTCAACCCTTTGTGTATTCTCCTTCCTCTCTCTCTCTGTCTGTCTGTGTTTTGTGTATTTATCCTTGCTATGCCAGTGATAAAAATAACTGAACCATTACCATAACCGTTGGATTGGGAATCTACGGTGAGATGTCTTTTTCTTTTAATTAAAATTTTTTTTTCTTTTGTTTTGGACAAGAAAGAATAATAATAATATAAAAATAAAAATAAAAAATATTGGGTGGGTTTTTTTGACAATCAATATAGAATTGGGCCGGACATGGGCTCAAGCTTGAAGCCCATAACCCACTTATTCTGGTTCTGGAGGGATCTCTATCTCTATCTCTCTCTGTGTGTAGTGTAGAGAGTGGAAAGCCCTAATAAACCGTCTTTCATTCAGAGTTGAGAGTTGAGACTCACACTTTGTTTGTTTGTGTGAAGGTGAAAGTGAAAGCGGGGGAAAAATGTCGATTAGAGTGTTGAATCCAAACGCGGAGGTGCTGAACAAATCGGCAGCACTCCATATGAACATCAACGCCGCCAAGGGCTTGCAGGATGTGCTCAAGTCCAACCTCGGCCCCAAAGGCACCATCAAAATGTCTCTCTCTCTCTCTCTCTCTCTCTCTCTCTCTCTGTGATTCTCTCTCTGATTCTCTCTCTCTGTGATTTTTGTTTTGCAGGCTTGTTGGAGGAGCCGGCGATATCAAGCTTACTAAAGATGGCAACACTCTTTTGAAAGAGATGGTCACTTCTCTCTCTCTCTCTCCCCTTAACCCTACATCTTTCTCTTTCTCTTTGTCTTTTACAATGCACCATTTCTTCATTTTCTCTCTTTTTTAATTAAGGTCTATGAAATTTTTACTTAGGGTTATTGAAAAACAAAAAAACAAAATTAATTTGTTTAGCGTTAAGTTTTAACAACTACTTCATTGGATGGAAAATATGGGATAAATTAGTTAGTAAGGCTCTGTTTCATGGTTTTAAAAAAGTTTTTTTTTTTTTTTTTTAATTTCAAAATATAGACTCGGCTTGATTGATTGTTCGTTTTAAAAAGTTTTTTTACTATGTGACTTTTTTTTTTTTAATAAAAATTTTAAAGTAATTTCTGAGCATTGGATCTCTATTATGGTCACAATGAGGTTTGTTGTGTCATCCAAGGAAATGCACCAGTTTGTTTTTGTGGTGATTTTATTTACTATAGCAGCTCGGGCTTTCAAAAGTGTGTGTGTTGCCAGTGTTGGCTTTCAGTGGGTATATATTTATTTATTTCTGTGTGTTCCTTCTCCCATAATAGAGGTACATGAAACTTACCAATAATAATAAAAAAAAAAAATTATTGATGATAGAGAGAATGATGTTAGATCAGATAGAATGGCAGAAAACAATGTATGTGGCTGACTTAGATTGGTTGATGAGGATCCATAGAATCCACCCCAATTTGACTTAGTTGAGTTGGGTTAATTCGAGGACAATAATCTATTATATACTAAGAAGTATTTTAATGACTTTGTGTGATTGTAATTTGTTACTTCCTCACGAACATTCAGATGCTAGCTAATGGGTGTATCTTTCTAAATGGTGTTTCATTGCTTCGTATTTCATTAATGGTTGCAGCAAATTCAAAACCCAACAGCAATCATGATTGCAAGGACAGCTGTTGCCCAAGATGACATCAGTGGTGATGGCACGACTTCCACTGTGATCTTTATTGGCGAGCTTATGAAACAATCAGAACGATGTATTGATGAAGGTCAGTGGTGAATGAATTGATGCTGTGTTAAAATCTGGGAATCTACTGGAGCTCCCAAAATTTACTTTAAATCTTGAAATTAATGAATTTATTAATTGACAGACCTTTAACACTTGAACTTGTGCTAAAATCATCTTTAATCACATTCTGTAAATGTAATCAGGATTTTACTAGCTCAACAGTCTCTTTAGGTCTACATTGCCTCCTAGCTCAACTGGAAATGAATTTGTGTTGCCAGGTTTTCCCAAAAGACCCCCCATCCTCTTCTTAAAAAAAAAAAACAAAAGAAAAAAAGAGAGGTGGTAACCTTGCTATTCTGTCTAGTTTTCTGAAAGGAGAAACATGTTTGGTGGTTGAGACTTATGGATCATTGTAATCTTAGAACTTAGCTGTGTTGTTCATCTAGTATACTCTCTGTGTACTTAGTGCATTCCTTTTTGTTCAATAAAATTTATTACTAATTTCTTTTCAAAAAAATAAATATTTATGCCCATGAAACTTATTCTTGTTCCAGGAATGCATCCCCGTGTCTTGGTTGATGGTTTTGAGATTGCAAAAAGAGCAACTCTCCAATTTCTTGAAAAGTTTAAAACCCCTGTTGTTATGGGTAATGAGCCTGACAAAGAGATTTTGAAAATGGTAGCAAGGACAACACTCAGAACAAAGGTAACCTGTAATCTCTCTTTTTAATTTTCCATCCGAAGCATGAGGTGGAATGGGATTAGGTTTTCGATTTGTATTTTGTTTATCAAAAACTAGATAAAAGAATGTTATTAAATAATTTACCAATGGTCTTTAGATCAAATGGCACCTCCTGCCCATATAAATTAGGTGGAGGATAAGGTCATGGGGTTTTAGACTATATGGGTTCTTTTTTTGGTAAATGACCTAATGGGTTCATGAGTTCTATTAACCTATCCCCATAAAAATCCATTATTTATGATTTGACTCTGACATTTTGTTCTGGCTGCAGTTGTATGAAGCACTTGCGGATCAATTGACGGACATAGTTGTTAATGCGGTGCGTTTTGTGCTCTGAAATTTATTTATGACTGCATGAGTTTTCATAAAGCTATTCAAGCTCCTTTTTTTCATCTAGTTAACTGGCTTATGCAGTTAGCAGTTTGTGGTAGACGTTTACATATTGTTGTGTAGTAAGCTGTGGTTTCTGTATGACAGGTGTTATGCATTTGCAAGCCTGAGGAAGCCATTGATTTGTTTATGGTGGAGATAATGCACATGCGGCATAAATTTGATGTAGACACACGCTTGGTATGTTTATCTTTTATAATGTTGGTTTGGGACCTTTTCATTTTCATGAATATAATATAGATTAATTCTGTGGAAAAAAAATTGGGTTCTCAAGTTGTGAATTTTTGTATTTTATCAACTCTAATACATATGCAGGATCTGTGGTCATTTATGTGCAGAGCTTTCTTATCATTTACTTTCAAATTTTTGCATAAAGCATTTGTATCTGGAGGCTGAATCTATGCCTCCTGTGTGATGACATTCATGGTTTAATTGAAACAATGCTTTCTCCCCTAGAATTGTTTACTTTTGATGGACAACAATGTATGCAATTTTATTAATACAGAAAAAAACTCGAGAAAGTATTTTATGTGTATGTATGTATTTTGGTGGTTGAACTCATTGCAAGTGATTAAATGGTTAATTCTCTATCTTTTCTCACTTCCAGTTGCTTGGAAGAAACATTGCAGACATGATTATGTTTCCATTTCACTTCTACCATTAAGTTCTGAATGGTTTCTTTGTATGGTGTAAGCTTAATAAGAGATTGACCTATATATGAGTTATCTATAATTGTCTCACAATTTCTCATTTAAACTATGTTCATTTTTAGGTTGAGGGTCTTGTCCTTGATCATGGCTCTAGACATCCTGATATGAAGCGACGAGCAGAGAATTGTTACATCTTGACATGCAATGTCTCTTTGGAGTATGAGAAAAGGTAAATATTGAGAAGCATAGATAACAAAGAAAGGAAAGAAGATGACCTATGTTGAGGTTTTGAAGGATTTTATTTTTATTATTTCAATTTTGTTATTTTTAAGTTGATTTATATACATCTTATGTATGTAAAAATATATGTTTATGACTTTATGTACTTCCTCTGTTTTAGTTTGTTAGTCTTCTATTCCATTTTGGGAGATGTCAATAACTAAATTTCCTAACTTACTATTGATATAAAAACCAACCCCCCTCTTTTACTAGAGTTTAAATCAAGGAAGGGTAGTTCTTGAAACTTGTACATTTTTATTTAAAAGACAATGCATTAAATGATGTTCCCTTAAAATGTTGGATTTTCTCAATAGGACCAACAATATGGGATGAAGAGAGTATATAAAAGTATGCATGCATTTATGTATGTTTATAAATGGACATTCTAGTGTGTGTGTGTAATACTTAGTTCCCTTTGTATTTATTTATCAAAAAACAAGCATGAGTTGTATTATGGTGAGTTATTGTGTGCTCTTGATTTTTTATGCCATTTTCTGAGCTACAAGCAATGGGTGTAAGTAATGAGCAGTGTCATTTGTCTTATGATTATTATATGTGCTGTATATTTTGTTCATTATGTTGTCTCATCTTGTCAACTGGGTTTTTTCTTTGGTTACCATACTTGTTCTCCATACCTCTGTTATTCAGCCCATTAAAACCACTGTTTATCCAGAAGATAAAAACCCAGTTCTGATAAATAATAAAAGAGATTTTAGCATATATTTTAAGTCAATTTCGTTATGAGTAGAAATGGGAATCTTGTTTATTGTCTATTTCCTTCAAAGTAATAGGCAAAAATGCAATTTACAGCCGTTAACTTTGCCCAAAAATCATTTTAGTCTTTTAAGTTTGAAGTTGGTCATTTTACTTTGTCCTTTAAGTTTAAAGTTGGTCATAGAAAATCTTTTTAGCCCTTTAGTCCTTAAAGGACTAAAATGATTTTTGGGCGAAGTTAGTGGGTGTAAATTGCATTTTTGCCAAAATAATACAACTGTATAGAAACATTTATCCTGATCATATACATATATATATATATATATATATATATATATATGTATGTATGTATATGCATTAGATCCAAGGTTAGCATTGTGTGATTTTATCAATATTGTTTGAGAACATAGTTTAATTAATACTTTTCCTCTCAGTGAAGTAAATGCAGGCTTTTTCTACTCAAATGCAGAGCAGAGAGAGGCAATGGTTGCAGCTGAAAGGCGTCAGGTGGACGAAAGAGTCAATAAAATCATTGAACTGAAAAATAAGGTAGCTACTTCAAGTTGTGTCCTTGTTTAGATTGTAAGCATATTAGTGTAGATGTGCAGAATTTATGGTTTTTGATATATTGCTAATTCTTGTGGTTGCATGTAGGTTTGTTCTGGCAATGACAATAACTTTGTTGTCATTAATCAAAAGGGAATTGATCCCCCATCACTGGACCTTCTTGCGAGGGCAGGGGTAAGCTGTGCACCATTGTTGTCTTGTTTCTCACTTATTGATTTAACTTTGTGTTTGTTTAATCTTTCAGTATTTTCTGAATGGTCTCTATTTGTGTTTAAATGGATCCCATGCTAGTAGTAACTTTGATCACTTTGTTGTTAAATTTAATCCTCAATCAATGTTAGTGAATTGGCGGAACTAATACTTGATGCCATACTACTTCCTTTGAGATGCTAAATTTACATGTTGCAAGTCATTGTTATCAAGTCATTCTGGTCACTTATTTGATGATTACTGTTCAGTATATAATCATGCTGTAAACTTCTGTTTCACATGCCTGGTACAATATTTGTTTATGAGTATGAGGATTACATGAGCAGCTGTTTTGCATTGTAAATTTCTTGTAAGCTTATTAGTTATACTATAATTTGTTGCATTTTGCTTTAACTTGTTTCCAGTTTTCTAATTCACTGCTTTTCTAGATTATTGCCCTTCGGAGAGCAAAGAGGAGAAATATGGAACGATTGGTTTTAGCCTGTGGAGGAGAGGCTGTGAATTCTGTAGATGATTTAACTCCTGATTCCCTTGGTTGGGCTGGACTAGTCTATGAGCATATCCTAGGGGAAGAGAAGTATACCTTTGTTGAAAATGTGAAGAACCCTTATTCTTGTACAATCTTAATCAAAGGTACTTGAACCATTTTTATAGCTTCACCTAACTGTTAAAAAGTAGACATTATTGTCATTATTGAACCACTTGACCAGAAGGCTATTGCAATAACTTTTTTTGGCAATGCTTTTATGGTATGTGTTATATTATGACCACGGGTAAACTCAGTTGTGATTTAATCCTTATTGCCATCATTGATGCTGCAGGGCCTAACGACCATACAATCGCCCAGATAAAAGATGCTGTTCGTGATGGTTTGAGGGCAGTCAAAAATACTATTGAAGATGAATCTGTTGTCTTAGTGAGTTTCCTCTATAGAAGTTTCTTGGAATTTGCATGAAGATTTTGAACCTTCTGTCATACCAATTCAATAAATATTGTCATGTTAATTTCCTCGATAATGTTTATCTTAATATCCTTGATACAAATAACTCTTGCATATGCAAATCACCCAAAAAAAAATGGTATTATTCTACAGTTTGCAATGGTCTGATCCCTCTTGAAGTAAATGCTGAACATGGATTTTTTCTTTTTTTTTTAATTAAATAAAAAAAGTGATAGGTGAGAAAAGTTTGAAATTTGACAGATTAGTCTTTCCATGATATGGTAGACCCCATAGGTATGATGGATGCTATATTAGTGTGACCTAATTCCACTTCCTGTCTTAACATAATCAAACCTGAAGTTGTTTAGACTAGCATTTTTACAAAGCTTCTACCGTGAGTTTTATCAGAATGATTGCAACAAGGGAACTGATTTGTTTTTTTAGATGGGGAAACATACAGTGGGATTATAGGATTTTTGTTTACATGCCTAAGGTTTGATTAAACACCTGATGGAAGGAATTTTTTCAGTTGTTCAGATGCATTTATCTGCCAATTGAATTCTTACTACAATTTGTTCGCTGGGAATATGAGTAGGCCAGGTTACAACAAGATTGAGTCTTTCTTGGTTAGACATGCTTAGTAGGAGACTGTTCCTTCATGTTCTGCCACCCTGCACTGGAAACTTGCTGGTTATTCTTTGGATGCTGTACTGGTGTTTCATATTCCCATCCTAGAGATAGGAACATAAATTGAGAGATCAAATCTTCAAAAAAAAGGAAAAATAGAGAGATCAGGAAAAAGAAATAGGATGCATCAGCAACTATTACAATGGCTGAATTTTTTTTTGTTTATTTATTGCTGAGTAATACAAAGGCCGAATTAGTTGTTCATTAGCTCCTGTAGTTACTCTTAACTTAAATTATTGTTTTGAATCTTGAATATGGTTGGCTGTTGTAAGACTCAGCTTTTAGACCACGCTCGCATCAGTGCTAGTTGTAATAATGGCTTGCTTTACTGGTTTATATTTTGGATGATGAAGTATGCTTGTCTTTTGTTCAGGGTGCTGGAGCTTTTGAAGTTGCTGCCAGACAATATCTAATTAACGAAGTAAAGAAGACTGTTCAAGGGGTAACAAAATGTCTCCCAAAATTTTCCCTGCACATAATTTTTTTTAAGCATTAGTTATCTCTCTGATCATTTTTGGCGTTTACAAACTTGGATCAGCGTGCTCAACTTGGTGTTGAAGCTTTTGCCAATGCTCTTCTTGTGGTGCCCAAGACACTTGCTGAGAACTCTGGGCTTGACACTCAAGATGTGATCATTGCTCTTACAGTATACTTTCTTTAAAACTTATATCCTTTTTTTTCTGTATTCTTTCTGTTACTAAAAATGGGGCAAAATGAGAAGAATAAACATGTTTGAACTTTGTTATGCCAACTGGATGATCAGGGAGAGCATGATCAAGGGAATATTGTAGGATTAAACCAGCACACAGGAGAGCCTATTGACCCCCAAATGGAGGGAATTTTTGATAACTACTCTGTGAAGCGCCAGATCATAAACTCAGGGTAAGTTGGAAGTTGTATTTGAATTATAATACTTTTTAATTCTTTTGCCCTTTTTGTAATATTTTATTTAGTCTGCTTTTGGTATTAAATTTGATCAAGGGAATTATCTAAAAATCCTTCAGTTTGATGAATTTGAATCTCTCTCTCTCTCTCTCTCTACACTTTTTTCCCCCCTGAATAAGATAAATGCCGTCATGCTCTTAGTTTCATGTGCCATATCACCTTGTGAATGGTGGCATTCTCCAGTACCATCATAAGAGCTCATGTTTCCAAGGAAACATATGGAGATTTTCTTTCCCAAGTTTTCTTTAAATTTCATTGTCAATTTCTGACCTTGCTTTTATGTTTTCTGGTTTTACATAAATGAGCAAATGTGATGTGCTACTCTTCTTGCAGGCCTGTAATTGCATCCCAGTTGCTGTTGGTGGATGAAGTAATTCGTGCTGGGCGAAACATGCGGAAACCAAATTAGCTCGTGATCTGTTTGAGGATGCATGTTTGTCATGTGGAGGTTTTCTTCAATGAGTGAGAATTCTTGAACTAACTTTATGTAAAAGGGCTCTCGTGTTTTGAGGATCATTATCTAGGGAATCTTCATATGCATCTGATGGGGAATTTTTTTTAGTGTGTATTGTGTTATAAATCTTTATTTCTCTAGTTACACAGTTTTTAATGTGTGGCCTGTCATGAGGAATTTCTTGTGGGCATTTACATCTTTAGAACCTTTCATCTAAGTTGGCACTTTGGGGGAAAAAGTTAAAACGTCATTCATGATTTCAACTTCATTGTGGCTGTTGATGCAAATATGTGAATTCATGTGTAACCCATTAAAAATTGTCTCAATTATTTGATATAGTAGTAATATAATATTTGAAACCTCTGTCAAAGGGATGAGAGTATTTTAAAATTTGGTGGATTATGCCAATTTGATTTATATGACAAATTAGAATGAGGGGATATCGGGTTTCTGCTGGTACATGTGCTGAGCGTCATGGTAAAAAATGACCATGGGAAGGCATTCATGATGAATGGATAGGGAAAGATGAAGCAAAAATAAAATGGAACTCTTCAATATTTAATATATGGTGATGACCATTTTTTCTAAGGTCCGTACAAGGCTAAAGCCCAATCATTTAGGGATTTAGCCTTAAATGATCCAAACTCAGCATAGCTTAATGGGGAAATTGGATGAGTCTGGTATGAAGGGTGAAGAGAAGGCCTATTTTATTTTGAGCTTACCCAAGGCTTAGAAAATGTATTTTGCCAAGTGGGTTGGGAACACTTGCAAAATCCATAACCCTATGTGCTAGCCACAAACATAAAAGAGAGTATACTAATTGCCTTAAACCTTGAGAAAGCATTTTGAGATTAAATGCAAACTAATAAGGTCCCTTAAATTTAGCAGTTTTTTAAAGGGGTTGTTTATCCTAAAAGGGCACTAGTAAAGTTGGTTTAATCAAACAGATTGCCCAAAATCAGTACAAAATCCTTTGGTGGGCTTGACAAGAGGACTGAATGTTTCATCATAATTCAAGCCAAACTGTTGCAAATACCCCTTTGCCACCAACCTAGCCTTATACCTTGCAATTGAACCATCACTTGTTTCTTCAACTTATACACCTCATTTGCAAGTGACAAGCAATTTTAAATGTGGGAGCTTCTTTGAAAGTGAAATCAATTGTAGCTTGAAGCTTTGGGTTTATGAATTCCCAGCTTTGACCTAGTGACCATGGGAAGAGCATTAGCAGTTGAAGAGGCAAGTTTAATGGGGAATTTGCAGATGAGAGTAAATTCTAGACAGGTTGTGAAGAACGAGAGTCAATAGATGCTGGAGTAATAGATTGAGAGGTTGAAAGTGAGGATGACAGAAAAGGTAAAAGAGAGACAGAATTGGGAGGTGTAGGTGTAGTAATCGAACTTGGAGGTGTAGGTGCAGGTCTTGTAGTAGAATTTGAAGGAGTAGAATCAAGAGAGCATGAGGAAAACCAAGAATCCAAATCAGAAAGGGAGGAATGAGAGGCAGTTTTGACAAAGGTAAATAGGTCTTAATTGAATCTAGCATAATAGGTTATATAATTTTCTGATTTGAAGGGTCATAGCATATGTAGCCTTTGTTAAGGGTGGATAGCCTAAGAAAATACATTCTGCAGACCTGGGTTGGACTTTATGCTTATTGTAGGGTCTAAGAAGAGGGTAACATGCACAACCTAAAGTCTCAAGGGCAGTAAGATTAGGAGTAGAGGAATGAAGTCGTTCCCAATGAGGCTTAAAGGCAAATAATGAAAAGGGAAGTCTGTTTATGAGGTAAAGGGCTATGATAAATGCATAATACCAAAAATTGAGAGGGAGATTGGCTCTATAGAGTAAAGTAAGACCTGTTTCAACAATGTGTTTGTGTTTTCTTTTGAAGACACCATTTTGTTAAGTTACATGAGGACAAGAGACTTGATGAAGAGCTCCATAAATAGAGCAAAAATTCTTAAAAGCATTGTTTATATACTCCTCCATCATCATTTCTAAGAGTTTGAAGTTTAGTAGAAAAGTAATTTTCAACCATGGATTTAAAATGATAAAACACTTGCAAACTTCAGTTTTTTGCTTAAGTAAGAACATCAAAGTGAACCTAGTGAAATCATCTACAAAGATGTAATATCTGAAACAAAGCAAAGAGGTCATGGGTGCAGGACCCCAACCATCACTTATGAACAAGTTCCAAAGGGCTAGTAGAATTTTGTACATGTTTATTCAATGGAAATCTGTGCATTTTAGCACTTATACAATATGTACATGTTGAACAAACAAACTCTACTTGACTAAGAGAAGCAGAAGAACATACTTCACTAATAGCAGAATGCAAGATCCTAGAACTAGAATGACCGAGTATATTGTGCCAAAGCAACACTTGAGTTATGGAAGAAATTGCAGGACTTTTAGATGTAGATTGGGTGGAATATGCAGTAGTAGATGAGAAGGAAGAGGCTAGTGGAATGGGATAGACACCATCCTTACTTAGGTCGTTTGTAAATGACTTTCCCGGTAGGCAAATCCGGAATTGAGAACTGATTGGAATCAAAATAACAAAAACATTATTTTGTTTGCACAATTTATGAACTGACTGTAGATTCGAAGTAAGTTTTGGACTCTTTAAATGTTTTGCAATTGAAATTTATGAGAGGAAGTAAGAAGCTCACCATGACCAATGTGTGTTACTGGAAGTTCTTGTCCGCTCCCAACTGTAACAATCTCATTTCCATTGGTAGGCTGTTGTCAGAGTGAAAGGTTGGACAGATTGGGAATGAAATGGTCAAAAGCCCCAGTATCTGTCAGCTAAGAAGCGATCCCTTGTGACTCAGATGTGTTAGTGGCCCTGGCCATAACAGCAAGCTTTGATGGAGGGTGTCTGCCTTGATAGGCGAAGTTCATCTTGTAGTAACAATCAATGGCAATGTGGCCAATTTTACCACAGATTTGACAGGTAGGTCGTTGGTTTGGGTTTCCAGTTGGCCTCAGTTGATTGGAATTCAAGCTTTGATTTGGATTGAAGCCACTATACTAATCATAACTCAAGCTTTGATTCTGATTTGGATTGACCACTATATCCACTTAAATTAGTTATACCACCAAGACCTCTATGTGGTCCTCTTCCTTTACCTAGAAAGAAACCTTCAGATTGAGAGTTGACAGCCATAGCCTAGGTGTTTGGCTCAAAAATCCTGATCCAAATTTCTTCTTTATGGCTCTTTCTTCTGTATTTGAGCCAAGTATTCAATTCTTTAATGGAATGAATGTCACTTCTAGTTCTTAGGGCTGAATTGAAGGCACCAAATTCCGAAGACAGAACATCACAAGTGCTATATGAAGCAATTCCTCATCATCTAAACACAAATTGCACTTAGCTTGTCATGAATCTGCTTGATTCTTTGAAAATACACATCAATCCTGTTGTTCACTTTCTTGATAGCAATCAATTCATTTTTGAAGGTTCATGATGTGGATGAACTTGATGAACTAGTGGTTGAAGAAGATTTAGAATTTGTATTGGCCATGAAAGTCTCTGATATCATGAAAATTAAAATTGACTAATAGAGGAACTGAATTTTTTTTTTTTTGGAGAAGAAAACTGAATTTCTATTGATTAGTGAAAATGAGATTTACAAATCTTGATTAACTGAATAAGAGCATTAGCATAAGATCTTAAAAAATGCTATTTTAATATATCAAAAGGTTACTTTATCTATTGTAACACATTACTTTACAATACACCATACATTATATGTTCTATTCTTTTACTATTTTATTTAAATATTCTTTATTTTAAAAAAAATTCTTTTTATGTTTTCTTTTTTGTTGTTCCCAAAGTTTCAGTGAAGAGATTGAGGAGAGAGAATGTTTGAATATTATAAATTTAGTCCCAAGTCCCCAACGGTCAAGAAGAGTGAGAAAATTTTAAATAAAAAAATAACCAAATATTTATACTACATCTATTTGTACAATATTGGGGGTGCCAAATGCTAAAATAATGCTAAATTGCATTTGGCACAAAAAACACTCATCATATATGCCAAAATCCCTTTTTTTTTTTTGCAATATGTTATATTAAAATTCTACTAAGAGCATCAGCATTAGTTGTTGCAAAAGTATGTCATTTTAACACATCAAAAAACCTACTCTAGCATTAGTTGGTGCAAAAGTTTGTCATTTTATCGCATAAAAAAATTTACTCTATTATTTTAACATATCATTTTATAACAAACTTTACATCACATGTTTTATTTTCATGTTCTATTCATTTTTTTTGTTATAATTTTTTATCTTTCTTCCTCTCAGTCTATGGTCTATCTTCTCTGAACATCTTTCTTCCTTTTTCCTCTCCCTCTCTGATCCACCATCTCATACCCATTCATAATCACAATTAAAAAACCCATTTCAAAACCAATCAATCTCCAACCAACCGATAGAACCATCCAAGAAATCAAATGCAAATGTCGTCATCTCTCTCCTCACTCCTCCATGTTCCCACCACATCGATCTCATCTCCCCTACTAACAATGTCAATCTCCACGGCGAGGTTTGAGATACTCAGCAAAACTTAATGATGAACATGAATTGCAGATGCTTCCAAAAGTTTCCCCTTTTACGGGTTTGGTCATCGCACATTGAGTCCTTGGCGACGTGACTCTTATGTGCTTGTGTATTTTGAGTGAGGTGTGTGTGTGTGAGTCCCTTTTTCTTATTTTTATTTTAGAAGTCACTACCAATCATTAGTTTTGTATTACGTGTGAATGGTTACCTAGATGTCTAATTTATTTTAAGTTACCTAATTAATTAAACTTAATTTAAAGGTTTGTTAATTAAGGTAAACCAAAAAGTCTTTGAACTAAAGATCTTGGACTCGGAAGTTTGGTTACATGTGGAGAAGTTGGTAGGAACCCCCGCAACACCTATCCAAAGATAGTACCTCATTTTAATATATTCCAAATGTTAATTTTTTATGAAAAAATAGAATACTTGGCATTTTGATTTTTTTTTTTTTTTGAAAAGGTTTTTGTGAACAATATATATATATATATATATAGAGAGAGAGAGAGAGAGAGAGAGAGAGAGAGAGAGAGACGCGCACGCGCGCACGCGCGTGAGTAAATATTTATGTATAGCTAACATGTAAATATTAACTCCAACAAAATATATACAATCAAGGCATGTGAGATATATATAAGTAGCATGTGAGAGAGAGCATACAAATATACTATACAATAGCATGTGAATACTAAGTACTATACAAAAACAAACACAACATAAAAAAAAGAGATAGTTGGAAGAGTAGCCGTTTCGGCTACCACAATCGTGTATTCCATTGCTCCCTTTTCTTGTAAAGTAGTCACTATCTTTCAATACAAGTCATTAGTTTTTTCTTTATTTGTATAATTTATATTTTATTATAATTTTTATTATTTTAATTTATGGTTCTCCACATTGTGTTCTTTTCTTAAGATTTACATTCATATTGACAACAGTGTATTAAACATATATAATCCGATCATGAATGTATAATTTATATTTTATTATATTAATTCAATATTTAATTTTTATTATTTTAATTTATGGTTCTCCACATTGTGTTCTTTTCTTAAAATTTACATTCATATTGACAACAGTGTATTAAACATATATAATCCAATCATGAATAAATGTATCTATTTCCCTCTGTTCCATCTATGGGCTTGGTTTTTTATTTTACTTTATTTAAACGATGGATTTGTCAGATTTGCTAGGATACGAGAAGCCTTTATTTATTTTTTAAAATCTATTTTATTGAAAAAAAACAGATAAGATAATAATGGATAAGATAAGATACAAACTAAATCTGTGGTAGTACATCAATTTTGACTTAATCCATATTCTTATCTATCTAGATTCTTATTTTAGAAGTCAATGTATTTGCATATAATATGTTCATCATTTTTTTTATGATCAGAATCGATTAGCAATATTTTTGCTATTTTACTATTTTGATTTTGGTGTGCAATTAAATCTAATTTTTTATTCCGATTGGATCTACATTTTTTTTTTTTTTTTGGGGACCTTCTTGTCATCTCCCATTTTCTCATTTTTAATTGTGCAAAAACATGACAAAAAGAAACTTATTAGTGCCAAGAAATGTTAGGGACAATGTAAGCTTATTGGGTGTTCAAAGACTCAAGAGAAAGAGCATTTTGAACACAAATCCACAAACTACATCTATTCTAGGAAAAGGCTAAGAAATAAAAAGGTTACAACGTTAGCTTTATTATTTTGGAAATGCCTATTTTTCTTAGAAAAGATTTTATTGTGAGATTTTGAGAATAACAATTTTTTTACGTGGTAAAAGTGTTTTATGAAAACATTTTCTTCTTGAAAACTCTTTTTTGAAAACTTGTATTTTTTAAAGGAAGCAACCCTTTAAAAAAAAAAAAAAAATTTTTGAAAATACATTGGAGAACATTTCATAAAAAGCTTTGAAAACTTTTTTTTTGTTGAAGTTTCGGATTTCTTCAACAAAAAAAAAAAAAAAAAAAAAAAAAGAGTTTGGTTTATATTTTTGGAGAAGAAAGATTTTTGGTTTTTAAAAACAATTTTCGGAAAAAAAATGGACAGATTTTCGGATTTAAAAAAAAAGGTTTTGATTTTATTTTTATAAAGAAAACAGATTTGAAAACCTGTTTTTTTATTTATTAAAAAACAGTTTTTTTTATTAAGAAAACAGATTTGAAAAACAGATTTTTTTTTTTTTTTTAATGAAAACAGATTTTATAAAACAGTTTTTTACATATAAAATAAGTTTTGACAAAAAAAAACAGATTTTTTTTTTTTTTGGTTTAAAAGAAATTTCGGGTTTCCCCCCTAAAAAAGAAATTTTCTTTTAAAAGCACCTTTGAAAACATTTTTGAAAAGAAGCGTTTTTGAAAGCACTTTGAAAAACGTAGAAAAGGTTTTGAAAACAAGACATTTTGAAAAGATCCTTTTTTGAAAAAGACTTTATCTTTAGAGAAAAGAGGTAGGAAAAGATTTAGAAAAAGCATTTTCTTAGAATAGGATGTAGGGGAAATGTTTTATCCATGTATGTTTATTTTATGGCACATTATTAATGAGAAATGTAAAGGAACAACAACAAAAATGAAGCGCAGAAAATAAATTGCAAGGAAAATAAAGAGCTTGAAATTAAATGACATAAAAGTAAAGAGCTTGGAATATTGTAAAAATTGGTTAAAAAGGTTTTTTTTTTTTTTTTTTGTTCTCTCTCAAAAATATTTTAATCTCTTTCAAGCCTTATGGATCCTTCAACATAAAGAAATGAGAATTCTAAGCCATCCTCATTCTTATAAGACATCCCATATTGTGCTTTAATGGAGGTTTAAAAACCATTTAAGAGAGATGGTATAAAATCTTTTTTTATTTGGGTGTCTAGATATAATGTGCGCGCATGTGTGTGTGTATATATATATATAAGTGTAATATATTAAAAGGGGAGAGGGGATGTGCAAGAAATTAAATGGAACGATATAAAATAAAAGGGGATGGAGATTGCTTGAAAGTAAATGGGATGACATAAAATAAAGGGGATGAGGATTGCTTGAAAATAAATGGGATGACATAAATTAAATGCATTAAAAGTAAAATCCCTAAATGCATAGGTGGGATGAGATTTCTTCCCCCTAAAGGTACTTCCCATATATAGCATTGGAGATAATCCAATACCCATCTAGGGATACCAACACAATAATATAAACCAACAACAATAATATGAACATTGAAATAAAGAGATAGATATATACACAATATATACAAGAGCATAGTAAAATAAAACAACTATGAACAAGTAAAATAAAAGAAATGTTTATATATATATATATATATGTAAATGATGATTACAATATAGTAGAAGGGGTGGGATGGGTTTAGTTATTAAGGAACTAACCCACCCCTATAGCCTTACCCACAAAGATTACAACAAAGAAAAAGGATGAGGCTATTTGGTGTAGGGTTTCCTAGAGAAAGAGGGGAGAGAGAGATTTAAATAAAAATAAATAAATAAATAAAATTCTAAGGCTATTTTTTTAGAATTTTCTCACCTTTTATTTTATTTTATTTTATTTCCCTCACTTTTTCTCCCTATTTCTCTATTTCTCTATTTTTCTTCATGATTTTTCTCAAAAAAATTTTTGGGAGGGGGGGTGGGTTTAATTTATTGGGAGAGGTGGAAAATGGGGGTACACCAATGCTAGCCTTTCACTTTTTGCCATGTCATCAGCCTTTTTCGTCTTTTTTATTTATTTATTTAAATTTCTAACCCGATCTTTGTGCAGCTATTTAGAGGCCTTTCTGAGCTCCGTTTTATTTGAATTTTATATGCACGGAAAGCTCTGGATGTCTAGTTTCCAATGGTCCTAGCCTCGTTCGATTTAGAGCTATGATCATCAAGAAATCGCGCTCAGAAGGAAGGTGATGCAAAGTTGAAAAATTCTGGATGTTTTTTCTTGAAAAATTCATAACTTCCAATCCAAAGTAGATATCGTCGAGTCCTTTTGGTCCAAAATTCAACACAATCCAACAGTTGAATCAAAAAGTCAACTTTTTGACCATACGCAATTAGGGTTTTGGTCTTAATTGTTGAAAAATGGATTTTTCGAATGTTTTGACTTTTGGATTTACCATTCAAACATGTTGTACTTATTTTTACCTTTTTGGCTTTGAAATCCATGATTTTTCACCTTTTTTATTTATTTATTTATTTATTTTGTCTTTGTTTTGACACGTGAATTGGGGCCGGAAAAAATACAATATCAACATGAACCTTTTACTTTTATTTCTAATTCTGTGAGCTATGAAACTGAATTCAAATTGGCTTAAAATAATAGTAAACAAAGAAGAAGACGAAAGTACCAATGGTGGGGAAAGATCTTCAACAGAGGGGAGAGATGAGAGAAATCTGAAACTGATAGAGAGAAGAAAGTGTAACACGATGTGAAAGGAGAGAGGAGAGATGAATTGAATAAAAAAGGAATTTCTTTTTAGCATTTGGTGTTCGTACCATTCCAAATTTGGAATGATACTGTTCAACCATGCCAAATTTTTTGTCATTTAGAACATCTAATGTGAGATATTTTTTGATGTTTGGTGTGCCAGATGCCAAATATTTGGCATTTGGCACACTTGATGCTAGAATGGTACTATAGTATGTTGTAAAATCAAATAATATTTTTTTTCTCTTTCTCTCTCCTCCCTCTCTTATTTATACTTTTTTCTTTTCTCTCTTCTCCACATGGATAGATTAAGGCCATCTCTCTTTTCTTTTTCTTTTTTTTCCTGGGTTGAGATCGACATTCTCTTCCCTCTTATATTTTTCTTCTCTCTTCTCTCACACTTGTAGAAAGTTTTTTTTTTTTGGGTTGAGATCGGTGTTTCAAGTGGTGGTGGGGCTGAGATTGATGGCTTTTGTGGTGGTGTCCCTCTCTTGCACACTAGTGAATCCACCACTAGTGGCCACCAGCCTCTCTCTCTTTTATTTATCTATTTCTCTTTTTTTTTTTCTTTTTTTATGTTCTTATTTGTCCTATGGTGCTTGTGTGTTGGTTTTGGGATGGGTTTTGTGGTGGTTTTGTTGTCTCAGGTGGTGGGTTCTGATGATAGTAGTGGAGGGTTGTAGGGGTGATGGCTGGTGGTGGTGGGATGTGGGGGTGATGGACGGTGGTGCTTGGATTGGTTTGGTTTGGTTTTTGTTTTTGTAAATTTTTTTTAATATAGCTGAGTTTTATTATTATTATTTTAATGTTGTGTAATGGTAAAATAGAATATCAGATATATAGCGTATTGTAAAATGATGTGCTAAAATTGATAAAGTAAGTTTTGGTGTGGTAAAATGGCATTTGGTATAGCACACCTAATGCTAGTGCTCTAGAAGATTAATATAACAAATGTCAAATAAATTTGGCATTTGACACATCTCATGAAGGTGATTTTTTGTGTTTGGTGTGCTAATTGCTAAATGCTAAAAATTTAGCATTTAGCACACTTGATTATATATAGGACTAGAGTTTATTGGATCAAGATCCTCTAGAATTCTTAGGGTACTCTATCATATAGAGTTCCTTAAATCCTGACATTTCCTTTCGTATTTAAAGGTCCAGATGATGCCAAGTTAGAATTCCACTAACAAACCCATTTATTAAAAAACCCACTTTGACATTAACGTTTCCACATAGAAGGCTGGCTTTTTGAAAGAAAATAGAGAACTCATAGTGTTCTTTCTTTCTATCTTACTACATAATTACCTCTAAAATTGGGCTAATTTTGGTCTTAGTTTATCATCATATTACTGGATCTGAACTTTTCCCTTTTGAAAAAAAAAAAAAAAAAACAACAACAACAACAACAACCACCACCTCACCCATGGCCGCATCATCCATTTCACTGCCTTAACTTGTATTCATTTTCTTCTTAAAATCCTGCTGCATTCCCAAATCATTCTTTCTCCTTTACACGGTTAGTGAAAGATCCAAAATTTGAGCCCAAATTGCTCCATATGGTGATGCAAAGGTTTGACAAGTGTTTTGGATGATGGACAAAACTTATCTACAATATCTTAGGTGCTTTTTTTAAGTTTCCCTTTTAAAATTCTACCATGTGGCTACTTAACTTAAAAAATACACATCCATTAATGAGAAAAAAGCCACATAGCAGAATCTTAAGAGAGGAACCTAAGGAACAGCACCTAAATACTATACCTAAATCTTGCTCTTTGGATGATTGAGGAGCGATGGAGTCTTGGCTGGACAGACTTTTAGTATTTTCTCTCTCTAGAAACGTTAGCATTAACGTCAATGTAAACAATTAATTGGGTTTGTTGTTTTTAAAAACTATTTTTTCAATGAGTTGTTAGTGGAATGTTGACTCGAAATAATTTGGACGACTTGGCATAATTTGGACCCTTAGATTAGAAAAGGAAAGTCAAGATTTAAGGAATTTTATGTGATAGAGTATCTTAGAAATTTTAGAGGATCTTGAATTCTATGTAATAGAGTACCTTAGAAACACGTGTACAATGCCTTTGATTGTTTTTAGGTTTTTTGTTTCTCAAAAAAAAAAAAAAAAAAAGTGATTTGTTTCTCAAAAAAAAAAAAAAAAAAAAAGTGAACAGTGGCGTGTTACACAGTGTTAAGTTAACAAATTTTGTTATGTTTTGTTATGTGAAATGGTGCGTTTGGCATTAATGAAGAACCACGCCGTTTCTTTATCATTTGTCTTACATCATTAGCTCAACTGATAAAATTTCTGACAATTGAATAAAAGATTTGGGGTTCAATCCCGAGTTCTAATCTACACCAAAAACTGATTGATGTCTTGGTCTGATGATAAAGAACTATCATTAAAAGCGGACGTCATAGGTTAAAACTCTAAAAAAAATGTGGCAGCAACGTCCGTTTTGTGCTTGAGGTGAGTGTCTTTTTATAAACGACATGATTTCCTTTTTCTTCTTGACCGTTTGGACTGATCTTCAGGGCTGCTGTGGCTTTAGCTTTACGGCCGTTGGTTTTGGGTGAGGCATAAATAATATTTTATAATTAATGATGAGAATGAAAAGGAGAATACAGTTTTTTTTTTTTTTTTTTAAGTAAAATATATATATATATATATATATACACAACATGTTATCAAAATTTACTACAAACTATAAAGTAAAGTTAACAAATTTGTAAAGTTAAGTTCAAAAAAAAAAAAAACAAATTTGTAAAGTTAACAAATAGAACTGAAAAGAATACAGAATCATTCATGCCTCGAAAAAGGAAGAATAAACTTTACTAGAGGATACCGAATGCTTAGCATATTTACTACTATTCTAGGACATTTAACTTGGACCATCTGTTATAAATTCCTTTCATTTGGCATTTGATGTTATGATTATCAAATTGAAAAAAAGGTTGTAAAAAGAAAAAAAAAACATGTTAGAATTGAAAGGAACATGCATTAGAAGTCCAATGCACAATTCAAAATCATCATGTTGACTGCCCTCAAAAGAAAGCATAGAGAGAGTTTGAGATTGTAACTAGTTTTCAGAATGGGCAACGGCCATAACATATAATCATAGTGCATTAGGCTTTTTTTGAAGTGCTATACAACACTTTTTGAGTTAATATCTCACCATAAACTTTATGTCTTTTCTTCATCTAGTCCAGGTGTATGACAACAGAAACGATGTGGCAAAATAACCTATTTCAACAACTTTGGTCCTTGGTCCCAATTATGGAATCTTATTAATTATTGACCCACCATCACATGATAGTTTATGATGAAGTCAAGAATTTCACCAGTGAGCCACACGATACTTACGCGCTCGAATATAAACCTACACAACAAAGAGAAGAGAAAATCTTGCGAAGAGCACCGGTGTGGTGCCGGCCAAATACCCTCCGAAGGTTAAGTCAGAAATATTCTCACAACTCTAGAGTGCTAGAGAGAGTAAATTATGTGTACCTTATTTAGCGAGGGTATGAGAGCTTTTATAGTAGTAGGTAGACCTCTTTAATTTGGAATAGAAGTCTTTTCCTTATAGGAGTCTTCTTCGTAGAATCCTAAACGTGTTGGACAAAACATTTCCTTATACATATCTTCTAGAATCCTCTCATTAATAGAATCCCTTTAACCTTGGGATTCCTTAAAGTGTGTCGCAAGTATTTATAGCAAGGGTCTTTATACTGGTTTTTGGGCCCGTCGCCCTTATGCCCTTCCAAGCTGTGTCCGTTCACAAGGCTGCGGTTGCTGGGCCCGTCCACTATAGACCAAAAAGAAGAAGACCCGTCAGGCCCATTCCATAAATATTTTTCCCTCTTCAGTTTAGATTAAATTATAGACTACCTTGCAATTTAAGCTAAAGTTTTCTTTATTTTTAGTAAATTTATGATTATTCTAATTATGAAACCAGAAACTTTTCAAACGAACATTTATGATAAACATGAACTTTTCAGGCAATTGAAATAAGGAAGCGAAAAATGCAGTTATTTATAGGCAAGAAACATGTTTTTCATTATTGTGTTGTAAAAATGAGTGACCATATTTCTGAAAGTGAGGAGGGTTCACAAGGAGTTGCCAATTGGAGGTTCAAATTGCAGAACTCATTCATTACAAGCTGTTCTTGGCAAATTCATGTCATTTTCTTTGAACCTATAATAAAAGTAATCTAATTTTGCGGTACAGCCGAAAATTTCAGACCCAATTTAGCCGGCAAAAGCGAAAAAAAAAAAAAAAAAGTAATCTAATTTTTGATGGGAAACAAAATTATTGAATTAATAATCATCATTACCACTCAGCAATCAGCAACAGCCACAATTTGAGAGAGTGATTCCAGGTAATTAACAGCTCACCGTCCCACATTTCAATCACATGATTCAAATACTACTACCATTTACTTTAGTCATATTTAATACGGTAATGGGGACTAAAATAATGGAGTAAATTACTAATGCAAACCCAGAATAGAAGCCCACAACATTTTCTGAAATGGGGTTATAGATGTCCTTGCTAACACTACAATTTTTTTTATAAATATATATATATATATATATTTTAAATTGAGGTGCTAAAATTGTATGAGGACCATTAAATAAAAGGTCCACAAATTGGTTGGCAACAGCTGTATTGTATCAAAAGGCTTTAGAGACACCCTGAAGGGCGGCCGAAAGCTTATTATGTTGTGGACTTGTAGTTGTACAAAGCCCAGAAAAGGAAACCGTGTGCATTTCTTCAATTTCAGTGGTTGGAAATTGGAGCAACGGCCTCTACGGGCAGCCTGCCTGTAATCCCAACTTTCTCTCTCTCCTCCCACACCTATAAAACCCTTATTGGCCCAACAATACCTTTGCACCAAGTCTTTTTATTGCTTTGCTTTGCAACATTTTCTTACCTCCGCACATTTTCTCTCTTTGCAAAAATCTTTCCGAGAAAATTTAAGCCAAGGCAAACTTACAATGGAGGCATTCAGGATGAGACTTTTCTTTGCCTTGGTGATTATGTTGATGGCCACATCTACAATCCAAACTGTGATGGCTGCCGAAGCCCCAGCCTCAGCGCCTAGTCCTACCTCCGATGCCACTGCATTTGTACCTTCCATTTTCGCTTCTCTTGCTGCTTTAACATTTGGAGTTTTGTTCTAAATTGCTCTCTTTCTTTTTTATCTTTGTTTTCACCTCTCTTAAATGGGATTGTGTGAAGGCTTCTATCTCGACCTTATTTTCCATCCCAATAGATAGGCATGATGCATCATTGGGTTGAATAATGAGATTGAGGAAGAGAGGCTTTGAGGCTGTTTTGTGGTTTTTGGTTCTAATGACCATAGGTCAAACACATTCACATTGTATTGTTTATTCTTCTATAATTGTGATATGTATGGTTGTGACTTATATGACCCATTCATTTGATTAATAAATTTTGTTCTAATTATAGAAACTTATCAATTTCTTATATAATTTGTTTTTGGTATTAATCTGAGTTATATATAACATTTCAAATTACAAATCTTATCACAGTATCATAATTCAAATGATTCAAAGTTCATAACTCATAACAAAATCAAAAACTACTAAAATATGAACACTATTAAAGTTCATAACTGAATAACAAAATCAAATACTATTCAAATGTCATGGTGGCTCTCAATTTCAAATATGAATAACTGAATTCCTGGATCGCAAAGATTAGATGGCTGAAGAGCAAAGAGTATAAAATGTCTCTCACGGTTTAGAATTTCACATATCAAGAATCAATTTCAAATCATAGAATATCATACTCAAAAGGGTCCAAATTTTACATATACTACTACCTGCGAGGCCTTTATATGTTTACATTGTACTTACAACGTAAATTTACATTATAAATATACAAAAAGTGGTAAATTTATAGTTTTGTACATATTTGAAAAAAGTGGTAAATACTGTACATTTTTTTTTATATAAATATGTACAACATTTGTCACTTTTTATATATTTACAATGTAAATTTATATTGTACTATATAATGTAAATGAAGAATTTCCCTATTCATGATTCATTAAAAAGGGGATTCCAAGTTCACATATCCAAATGCTCACGATCCATCCATTATCAAGTGGATCCAAAATACATATATCATTGGCCAGGGTATCAAAAGGTAATCTCACTATCATTTTGGATGAGGCCTTTAGTTCAAATTCATACTACAACCGAAGCCATAAACCATTCCCAGGATGCTTAGATTACAAAGGTGATGACAAAAAACATAAAGTTGGAAGAGTTTAGAATGTATGAACTGAATACTTACACAAGCAAAGCATAGGAGACACGCCAATTTCGAGGCAAACAAAAGGGTACTCACTTAACATTCCTTTCATTAAAGTGAAGGGCAACTATACTATTATAGTTTGAAAAGCGAATTCAATGACATAGGCGCAAAGCAATTGTTAAAATTGCAGGGCAGAGTAACACAAGACAAGCTACAAGTCTGATGGGTAATGCATTTGCTGCTGAGGTAAAGAGCACTAGCCGAGTCACAACAGCTGTAGGGAGTGCAACACTTGCTGATAAGCAGTGTAGTGATCAAGCCACACAGCATGCACCTGACCTGATTAGCAATGAAGTCTTGGAGCTCATCAAAGCCATGCCCCATCATGAATTCTTCATTCAAGAGCATTGAAGTTTTGGATCCTGAGAATTTAGGAAGCAGTTAATGGCTGTTGACACGTGTATAGCTCTAGAAATTTAATAACTGATTTTAGCGCCATTCCTGGAAGTTAGTTATGTTCACTGTGTATATAAACAGAGCATTATGTATTTTGTCATTTACTCTTTTCTCTTGTAATCATTTTTCTGATCAATGAAATTCTCCAATTCTATTTAGATTTCTCTCAGATTTTTTCATGGTATCAGAGCAGCTAGCACAGTTTACACTGATTTCCTAGCTTTAGTTTGGTTCCAGAAGATTTTCTTTCGTTCCAAACAAGAATTTTCTCAAGAAAATTTCCTTGATTTTCTTTTACTGAGAAATCGCTCGAGAATTTCTTTGTGCTTCTTCTTTTCATTGAAATCTTTCGTTCAATCCTTGAAGATCATTCATGGCTTCTGTTGAAGGAGATGATCATTCTGATCCAACGCACGCTCAATCCACGCGACCAGTCTCTAATTCCAATACACAAACCAATTCGCCCAATCCTTTTCTGCTAAGTGCAACTGCCAAGAAGAAGATAGGCTTTGTGAATGGAAAGATTGAGAAACCTGAAGATGATTCTCCATTGTATGAAGATTGGGAAAGCTGTAACACAATGGTGCTTTCTTGGTTGATTAATTCAATGCATTTTGATGTGTCAAGTGGTATTATGTATTGTGAGACTGCGAGGGAGATGTGGCTTGAGCTGCAGCGTGTGTTTTCTCAGGGAAATGGACCAAAAATCTATAACCTTCAACAAGAAATCTCTTAGATAACTCAGAGTCAATTATCAGTGACTGAGTATTACTCTAAATTCAAGAAGCTTTGAGATCAACTGATTCATTATGAACCTTTGCCAGCCTGTACTTGTGGTGCAATGAAGATACTCAGTATTGCTCATGAAAAGTCCTATGTAATGAGGTTTCTAATGGGGCTCAATGGGAATTTTGAGACTATGAGGAGTCACATTCTCATGCTTGAGCCATTCCCATCAATGAGCAAGGTGTATGCTCTAATCCTTCAAGAGGAGGCTCATAAAGGAATTGGTCATGGTCATGGTTCTGCCTTCGTATCTAAACCTGATGCAATGGCAATGTATGTCAATACCCAAGGGAATTCTGGCAACAAAGCTGGACCTAAGAAGGAAAGGCCCTTGTGTACCCATTGTAACATGCTTGGACACACTGTGGATAAGTGTTACAAACTCCATGGTTATCCACTAGGCTATAAGCAAAAGGGGAAGTTCAATGCTAATCAGGTTTCCTATCCACAAGGTGGTGCTGCTGAGAATTCTTCAAATGCATCTGCTCAGTGTCCTATTACTAAGGCACAATGTGAGCAGCTCCTTGCAGTTTTCAATCCTGGAATTGATCAATGTCAAAGTCATCATGTTGCATCTGTTAGTACGAGTGGAAGTGTCTCTGGTTTGACTACTGAAGCTAATGGTGTGGCTGTTGCAGCTGGTGTACCTTCCTCATCAGCCCATGCCAATTCAAATTTCATTGACACTATGTCAGGTACTACTTCAAGCTTTTTCTTCAAACCTACTTTGCAACACTTTATATTTTCTGCCAAAATAGTTGATAAGGAGTGTTTTCATACCAATGATTGGGTCATAGACACTGGGGCTACTGACCACATGGTACATTCTGTCACTTGCTTTACTTCCATCACCACTATTTTGAATACTCATGTTAATTTGCCTAATGGTGAGATAGCTTTGGTCACACACATTGGTACGGTGAGAATTTCAGAAAAACTTACCCTTTACAATGTGTTATGTGTTCCATCATTCAATTTTAACCTCATCTCTATCAGTCAATTAGCAAAATCTATTTCATGCTGTCTTATCTTCTTTGGGACCTTGTGCTTTATCTAGGACCTTGCTCATTGGAGCACACTTGGTCTGGGTAAGGAATGCAATGGACTCTACCTACTGGAAAGGAGCAACTCCACTTCACAATCCTTTTCTGCCTCTATTTCTGCTGCTGTCCCTTCTGTCCATAGCACTCAAGTATGGCATTCTAGATTAGGACGTCTGTCTAATGCCAAATTAGTTTCAATTAGGAATAATGGTGAACCACTTTGTACTTCAATTGAGGATTTTGTTTGTGAAACATGTCCACTTGCGAAACAAAAATGTTTGCCCTTCAATAAAAGTTCTCAAATTTCTGCTGCTTGTTTTGATTTGATACATTGTGACTTATGTGGTCCTTTTTCAGTGTCTACCATTGATAATTGCAAATATTTCTTGACAATTGTAGATGATTGCTCAAGGTGTACTTGGGTTTACTTGTTAAAACATAAGTCCCAAACTCAATCTGTTTTAGAAGGTTTTTGTGCAATGGTGGAAACTTAATTTTCTAAAAAGGTTAAGATCATTAGGTCTGACAATGGTACAGAATTTCTTATGAGGGATTTCTTTGCTAAGCAAGGCATTTGCCATCAATTGAGCTGTGTTGAAACCCTTCAACAAAATGGTGTTGTTGAGAGGAAACATCAACACATCTTGAATGTGGCTAGAGCTTTCATGTTTCAATCCCATATATCTTTCCATCTATGGGGACATGCTGTTCTTACAGCTGTTTATTTGATAAATAGAACCCCTTCTTCAATTTTGTCAAATCAAACTCCTTTTGAAATTTTATTTGGTCATCCACCAACTTATTCACACTTGAGAGTCTTTGGGTGTTTGTGTTTTGCTTCTACCCTTTCAAATCATAGAATAAAGTTTGCTCCTAGAGCAAAGAAATGTGTCTTTTTGGGGTATCCTTTTGGGGTAAAAGGGTATAAGGTTCTTGATTTAGCCACTCACAGTGTGTTTCTCTCTAGGGATGTTGTTTTTCATGAACATTCTTTTCCTTTTGCATCTGCCTCTAATAGTGTTCCAGATTCTTTCACTCCTTGTGAAGATGTTGTTGCTCCCTCTTCTTCAGCAGGTAATGATTCCTTTGTCACTCCTATTAGTGTCCCTGATTTTGTTCCCACTGATGGTGATGATGCCTTATTTCCTTCTTCTACTTATGCTAACCCTCTTTCTGATAATGCCACTACTTCTTCCTTAATGTCTGCTGATGTTTCACCTAGTCCTAGTTAAGTTCCTTTTACAGCTGCACCTTCTTCCTCTCCACCAGTTGTACCAACACCTCCTATGCCTCTCAGAAAATCAGCTAGAGACACTAGACCTCCTGCCTACTTACAGGATTATGCTTGTACTACATTTGCACCTGGTGCTGCTTATGATCTGGCTGAGTGCCTCACCTACTCTCACTTGGAGCCTGGTTACCAAACTTACTTGTTAACAGTTGGTTCTAGTCCTCAGGAACCTCAGAGCTTCTCCCAGGCAGTTCAAGATCCTCTTTGGAGAGCTGCCATGGATAAGGAAATTCAAGCTCTTGAGAATAATCATACTTGTGATGTCACTGCCTTACCTCCTGGTAAATCTCCCATTGGGTGCAAATGGGTCTATAAAGTCAAATTCAATCCTGATGGAAGTGTTGAGAGGTATAAGACTAGGTTGGTGGGTAAAGGTTATACTCAAAGAGAAAGGCTTGATTTTTTGGAGACTTTTTCTCCAGTTGCTAAGACTGTTTCAGTGAGAGTCTTGATTGCACTGGCTGCTGCTAAGGCTTGGCCTTTACATCAATTAGACATCAACAATGCCTTTCTCCATGGGGATTTGGATGAGGAGGTTTACATGACTTTGCCTCCTGGTTTTCATAGTAAAGGGGAGTGTTCAGCCTCTTCTCCAGCAGCTGCTCCTAAAGTATGTAAGCTAGTGAAATCTCTTTATGGATTAAGACAAGCTTCTCGGCAATGGTACACAAAATTGTCAACAACAGTTACACAACTTGGATTTGTTCAGTCCCAAGCAGACCATTCCTTATTTGTTCATAGCAGAGGTTCTTTGTTCACTGCACTGCTGGTCTATGTAGATGATATGATCATTACAGGCAATGATCTTAATTGTGTTGCTTCTCTAAAGTCAGTTCTGGATCAAAGATTTGGGATCAAAGACTTGGGGTCACTTAAGTATTTTTTAGGCTTAGAGATTGCTAGAAACAAGACTGGTATCAGTTTAACACAAAGAAAGTATGCTCTTGAAGTTCTTAGGGAAACTAGGATGACAGGTTGCAAACCAACTCAAACACCAATGGAGCAGCAATTGAAGTTGTCCAAAGGTAGTGGGGATCTCATTTCTAATCCTGGACAGTATAGAAGGCTTATTGGGAAGCTAATGTATCTGACTTTGAGCAGACCAAATATCACATATGCAGTTCATAGGCTTAGTCAGTTCTTGGCACAACCTAGAGTACCACATATGAAGGCTGCTACTAGAATACTTCAATACATTAAAGGCACACCAAGACAAGGTGTATTCTTTCCCACAGATTCTGATTTGCACTTAAAAGCATACTGTGATGCAGATTGGGCTGGATGCCCTGACACAAGGAAGTCTTTGACAGGCTATTGTGTGTTTTTGGGTAATGCCTTGGTGTCTTGGAGATCTAAGAACTAAGCATAGTGTCTAGATCAAGTGCTGAAGCAGAATACAGGGCAATGGCCACAACTACATGTGAACTGACCTGGATCTTACATTTGTTGCAAGATTTGCATGTTAGACATGACAGACCTGTATTGTTGTACTGTGATAACCAGGCAGCAGTTCACATAGCAGCAAACCTAGTATTTCATGAAAGGTCCAAGCACATAGAAGCTGATTGTCATGTTGTGAGAAATAGAATCATTGATGGTACACTTAAGACTTTCTATGTTTCAACCAAAAATCAGTTGGCTGATGTGTTTACAAAAGCATTAGGGGTTGAAAATTATTTGAGGTTGATCACTAGATTGGGTGTTATCAATATTTTTGCTCATGTAGTGGAATATCCTTCCCCACCTAAGTCCAGCCAAAAGGCAAGAGCTCTGCTCTTGAGGGGGAGTGTTAAAATTGCAGGGCAGAGTAACACAAGACAAGCTATAAGTCTGATGGGTAATGCATTTGCTGCTGAGGTAAAGAGCACTAGCCGAGCCACAACAGCTGTAGGAAGTGCAACACTTGCTGATAAGCAGTGCAGTGATCAAGCCACACAGCATGCACCTGACCTGATTAGCAATGAAGTCTTGGAGCTCATCGAAGCCACGCCCCATCATGAATTCTTCATTCAAGAGCACTGAAGTTTTGGATCCCAAGAATTTAGGAAGCAGTTAATGGCTGCTGACAAGTGTATAGCTCTAGAAATTCAATAACTGATTTTCGCGCCATTCCTGGAAGTTAGTTATGTTCACTGTGTATATAAACAGAGCATTATGTATTTTGTCATTTACTCTTTTCTCTTGTAATCATTTTTCTGATCAATGAAATTCTCCAATTCTATTTAGATTTCTCTCAGATTTTTTCAGCAATTAGCAATGAATACTTGAGATATGTTGTGAAATTTTAATTTTAATTTTTTTTTTAGAGAGTTTCAACTTATGGCGTCCGCTCTTGATGATAGCTCTTTATCATTAGACCAAGACACCAATTAGTTTTTGGTGTAGGCGAAGATTGAACTCCAGATCTCTTATACAATCATCAGAGATTTTAAAATACTAGAAAGTGCATAAACCATCGAACCATACTATAGTTTAGCTTGGTAAGTGTGAGGGTGAACCCACAGACACCAATGTGAATATAGAAAAATTAACCAAATCTCAACTAAATAAATCCTAATATAGTTCAGTAAAAAACGGGTGTTTTAAAATTAAATAAAACTAAAAAAACAATTAACTTAAGCAAAGAGATATTAAAAAACAATATAGAGAGTAAAAAAATCACGAGAAAGGAATTATGATTTTGGAATTTACTTTGTGAATTCATATTAGCAAATATTCATGATCATTAGTTTTTCCCAAATTACTGCATGATAATCTAGAATTCAATATTGTTATCAAGGAAGATATTCTCAATAAAATTGCTATTTCAAAATCTAAAGCATGCTACTTTTTGCTTCCTGTATATAAAATCAAATCATTAATTGTATTCATTGACAAGCAAAATCACAAGAGTCATTCAACTTTAAAATCAAAAAATTGTAAGCCAAGCATTCAATTGATTAAGATGATCCTAAATCATGAGAAAAACATGATTGAGCTCATATTTAGAATCCTATCTTCGTCAATTGATATGAAGCAAGAACAATTAAATCATTAAAGATTAATCACTATGGGAAAATCAAATCACATAAATAAATGGTGATAATCATTAACAAGGTTTCATCATCAACCATAATTAAAAATTTATCCATTCATGGTCATTGAAATAAAACACAATAAGCAAATAATAAACATTAAACTAAACAAATAAAACAAAAACAAACTAAAGGAGAAAAGTCATTGTGTTGTTATCAGAAGAAAATCATAGAGTAACTTCACATGCGACGACCTTCTCCTCTTTTTCACTATATGATTTTCTTCTATTTGGCCACCTTTTCATGTTCAATCCTAGCCTCTTTATATCTTTCATCGTTGTAGAGAAACTCTAAAATAATAAGGATATTTAGATTGTGAAATTCGTCAAATTTTCAGGTCCATGTTGAAAGGATGATTTTGACCTAGTAAAAGTGTGAATCTGAGCGGCTACAAAGTTGTAGTCCTTTGAGTTAACTTTCCAATCTAACTTGAATAACTGCAATCCAATATTTGAGTAGAGAGTTATGCTCGAAATACTAAGATATATGCAAAAAAATCTTGATTCCAAATTTTGACTTTTTTGAATTCTTTTTCTCTCTCCAATTGCCTTTTTTTTTTCCTCATTTGATTAGGTTCCACCACATATTGTAGGTCTTTGAGTATGATTTGGGATCAACCCACTTGAGTAGAGTCCATAATTATGCTTTACATAAAGCCCATTAACATGTAAAGTCTTTATTATTTAAAAATAGAGATAATTCATAATCAATTATGAAATAACATAAAAGTAAGGTTACATATGCAAATATGAAAGTACTTTATTATATATATTTCATGCACATCAATGAAAACTAATAGTCGAGAGAAATATTCTTAGATTCTAACTAGCACAAAGGAAGCATATTCAAGTAAATTTATTGGTGAATATGGCTAATACCAATATGGTACTGATAACTTTGATCAAAACCCTCGTCTTTTGCCTATTCACCATTCTTGTAACATAAAATTCATTTTAATTGGGTGTACAAACACCTCCAAACATATGGCCATTTATGAATAAATCCCATGATTCCTTGATACCAACGTTTAGGTCAATAATGTTAGTTCTAACATTATACCAAAAAAAGAATTTGTGTTTTATGTTTTGACATTAGGTCATCGAGGTTGGGGGTAATATATTTGCAAATTTATTCCTTTATTTTAACCTTTATTTTAAAATTATCTTTATACTTAAATGTTTCAAAAATTTTATTAGCATCATCTGATAGGTGGAAAATATTGACATAGTAAAAAAAATCATGAAACAAGTCACTTTGATAACATAGATCCTATAACATGCTTAAATTCTGTTTGATATGTTAGCATTTTTTAAATCCATTTGATGATTGATGATAAAGACTTTTTTCCTTCTTCTTTTTTTGAAGTATTCCATCCATTGATTGGATGATGATAAGACCCTTTTTCTAACATTTTTTAAAGTATTGAGACTGAAATATAACATTTCAACGTATAAGGGTGATTTTGAAATGAAAGTTAAAGATTGAGGATCAAATATATAGTTAAACCTTTTTTTTTTTTGGCCCATAGGAGATGTTTATGAATGAAAATACTTTGGCAATTGCTAGTGGGAAAGAGGACCTAATAAGAGAGAAGAAATAAGTAACAAAATGTAGAAATAAAAAGATAAAAGTCTAATGGATAGTGACATTTTTTTTAGAACCATCTAAGAGTATTTGCATCAACTCATGTAAAAATTTATGTTTATTTAGCATAAGAACCTACTTTTCCTATTTTACACAACCACTTTTTAAAAGCACCTAAATCGGATTATCTATTTTACACTCTATTCTATTCAAATAATCATTTCTCTTTTATTTTTTCCCCCTTTTTTATTTTGTCCTTATCTCTATTGTCTCTCACATTTCATCTCAAATGTCTCCCTCTCCTCTCAGCTTTATTTCCTCTCAACTCTATCTCCTTTTCAAAATAAATCTCTCTCTCTCTCTCTCTCTCTCTCTCTCTCTCGGTGTGTTTATGTGGATGTGTTTGTGTGTAATAGAGTAGAAAAAAGAAAAATCATGAGATGAGGGAGAAGAAAAGAAAAGAGTTTGGTTTGCATAGGGAAGAGAGAGCAAAAATGAGCAAAATTGTGAATTAGTAAAATAATGGAATACACAGCTACAATAACCATGCATATTTACATAGGAATCAACATCTTCTATCCCACTCTCCCTATACCACTTTGTGTTCCACAAATAAAAACTTGCCATGTGTGCATTTATTTAAGCACATCCTAATTTTCTATTATTTTTTTATTTTATTACATAAAATAAATTTATAATCCAATACATCCTTCCTGCAACTACCAACCATAGCCAGCATCACTCCATCGGTGCCACTAGCAATGGTCTATGACGACATCAACACTGCCACTTTATTGTTGCCCACCGTCGCCAAGGTCTTTGAGCAGATTGGGAGAGGGAGAGTTGGAGGAAAGGATGGTGGATCTAGCATAATACACCCCCACCAACATCTCCACCAACCTTTCCGAAGTCAACACCATCAACCATTGATGGCCATCCACCGCTAGTGCCACCAAGGACTAAACCCCATCTCAAACCACTAGACTTTTCTTCTAGTTCTAGAGATCCTTTTGGTTTTGATTGTTGTATGTTGGATTTGTTGTATGTTGTTTTATTTTCCATTCTTTTATTGTTGATTTTGTTTCTTAGTATAAAATGAAGAAAGATGAGAAATTTAACTGTTGGGTATTGTTTGATGGGGTCCAATAGAAATTTAAAAATGAAGAAAGATGTGAAATTTTGCATT
Organism: Quercus glauca; assembly: GCA_023736055.1. NCBI lineage: Eukaryota > Viridiplantae > Streptophyta > Magnoliopsida > Fagales > Fagaceae > Quercus > Quercus glauca. The sequence continues at coordinate 19,659,852 of CM043321.1, read as the reverse complement.
CTATTATTGTCTGATGGGATTGAGAGGGGCAATGGCTTAGATGTCCGACATTGTTTTAGATTAGGCGATGGTGGTTGCCGTGACCAATCACGTCGAGGGTGAAGGTAGTTGGCTCCGACCAAGGTTGATGGTGGTGGTGTTTAGTTTCTTAATATATTTTGGGTAATTAAATTAAGAAAAAACATAATAGGAGGATTTAATTAAATAAGGAGACATGTGGAAAGTTTTTATTTGTGGAACACAAAGTAGTAAAGACAATGTTGATTCTTTACACGGTTATTGCAGCCATTGTGTAAATAATAAATATACACATTTATAGATAGATTGATGTGAGAAATTTTGGGGCTTAAATGTGTAAATTTCATATCTTTTTTTATTATACACAAACTAGTGTGGTGTGGATGCTAACATGACTATTTTAATACATATATATATATATATATATATATGTGTGTGTGTGTGTGTGTGTGTGTGTGTGTGTGTGTGTGTGTGTGTGTGTGTGTGTGTGTGTGAACTTAACTGGTAAAGTCTCTGATGATTGAATAAGAGATATATGGTTCAATACTTACCTACATAAAAAACTGATTGATATTTTGGTCTGATGATAAATAACTATCATCAAGAATGGGTCATAGTTTGAAACTATTTTTAAATATTTATTAAATTGGGTAAACTATTTTAGGAAATTTTTTATAAGAGAGTGAAAAGGGGATTAACTTTTTTGACAACTTTTTAAATTTCTCATAAAAAGTTTTCTAATATTGATAACTATTATATACCCTAAAGGCATACATTAACTAGACCCAAATTATAATTGAATGACACATGCAATTTATTAACATTACATAGTATATTCAATGAGGTAAATAAGGTTTTTTTTTTTTTTGAAAAACATGAGGTAAATAAGGTTAATGATAAATATAAATATAATGACCAAAAAAAAAAAAAAGTTTAGTAGTATAAAAAAAAAGAAAAAAGAATAGCTTTTAGTTTTAATGGTTTAGTCTAGGGTTTCCGGCCAAGATAATTTCATGTTTTAAATAAGGGTATTTTAGTAATTGCAGTTGTCAGCACAATCTTATAAAGCGGAAAGATCTGAAACCCTAATCTCACAGTGTGGCAGCTCAAGTCGGCTAGGGAATCAATTTCTTTGTCTCTCTTATTGTGGTGTGGGTATGTTTGTGGTGTTTGAATTTGGTGTGATGTAAAAAAGTGTGATTGCCTCAAAGAGTAGCCATGTGAACTTTGGATTTCATACCTGGCTTAGTTAGGAGGCAGATATCAAACTTAAAAAAAAGGCCTTTTTGAATTTATGGGGACTCTTTTGTATCTCTCTCATCTGTTTTCCCCCAAACAAGCCTTTCACATTTTTTCTCTCTTTTTACTGTCACGTCTACTATTTTTTCTTCTCTTCTTTTATGGGTTTTCTTAAACATTAATATATGATTTTTTTTTTAGAGGGGTTTGATTGCCTCAGAATAACCAGATGGTGCAAATAAAAAACAAAAAACGCCGTGTGGTTCAGACAGGGGCACACAGTAATCTGAATCTGTTTGAGGGTAAGGAACGCCTCTTCTCTTTTACTGTTCCTTTCCTAGATGGCTTCAAACATTCTTTTTTATTTATTTATTTATTTTTAATTTTGTTCGGTTTTTGTGATTGATATTTTGTCAATGTTGTATTTATAATTTTACCATATTTTTTTTTTTTTTTTTTTTTTTTTTTGGAGGTAATGAAGAATAAAGCCGTGATAACAATAAAAATAATAGTATTTGAGTGAAATACATTTCTATTATAAAGTGGTTGAAAAATCTCTATGTGATACATACTTGTATTTGGAACTGGATTTGGCTTACCTCTTATTTTTTTCATTGGAATTTTATTTTGTTTTAAATACATAATGACAATGACAAATGATAGGAGGTTTTAATTTTTACTTTTTTTTTTATTTAGTTAGTGGGAATACGACAGTTTCTTATTCAAATAAAAGGAGAATTCAGTTAAAAAGGTGTTGCAGGGATCTGTGTTTGTGTAGTTGGTGACCTCTATGGAAGAGTTGGGATGTTGAGAAATAGTAGGAGCCACCGACTATAAGTGATGTGAGAAATAATAGTGCCATTAGATTGTAATGTCTTATTTTTAGATTGTTAAGTTGTAGCAACGGGTATAATAAGTTTAATTAAATTGCATTCTAATCGGTCTCCAGACGGCATTATTTTCTCAATCAAATCCAAAAAGTTCATAGATTTTAGGATTTCCTCAAATCAAATCTAAATTTTATTTGGATTTTTTTCAAAATAACATCATTTTTCTAACAATTTCATTAGTTAGCATTATTTCTTAACTATTTAGGAAATTAACATCTCGAGATTTTATAAGGGTCGAATTCACTGCAGCAAATTAAGTGGAAAAGTCTCAAGTTTGAGGGAATTTGCTCTTTTTCCTTGTTTCCTTTTCCTTCCTTCTTTCTTCATTCTCTAGAGACCAGACCAAATCAAGAACAAACCCTTCTAACAATTTTATTAGTTAACATTATTTAGTAACTATTTAGGGAACTAACATCTCTGAGTTTTTGTTGGGGTTGAATTCACTATAGCAAATCAAGTGGAAAAGTCTCAAGTTCGAGGGAATTTGCTCTTTTTCCTTGATTCCTTTTCCTTCCTTTGTTCTTCATTCTCTAAAGGCCCGACCAAATCAAGAACAAACCCTTCTAATAATTTCGTTCGTTAGCATTATTTAGGAACTATTTAGGAAACTAACATCTCCAGTTTTTGTTAGGGTCGAATTCATTGTAGCAAATCAAGTGGAAAAGTCTCAAGTTCGAGGGAATTTGCTCTTTTTCTTTGTTTCCTTTTCCTTCCTTCGATCTTCATTCTCTAGAGGCCAAACTAAATCAAGAACAACCTTAACAACCCATAAACACCCACCTATAGTAGAAACCACGCCCACTTTAGGAAAAAACCCACAAATCTCAAAAATGGGTTTGGTTCGGGTTGAGAGAGATGAGCTAGAGATTGGACCACTGCCGATGGTGGTGAGGATGGTCAGAGGAAGAGCCAAGGAGCTTGGCCACAAAAGTTCAAAGAGCAGTGGAGTGGGTTCATTGTTTTTGATTGATCTGGGTTTGTTGTTTCCTTCTTTGTTGATTTGTCGCATTCTTTGTGATCTCTACTCTTTCTTCTTAGTGAGTTTGTGGAACTCCGAGTCTAAGACTCGATTTCCACATTGATTTTCATAGAAATCGAGTCTAAGGCCTTGTTTGGTTTATTTTTTTTGTTCACTTATCACTCAATTTTTATCACTCATCACTCATCACTGATAACTCATCACTCTTCACTCAAAAATACTCAAATTTCTATAACTCAGTTTATGGGCTGTTTGGGTGAAACATTTCAGTGAATTTTTCAATTCAATTACTCACATTTATGTCATTCACTGGTCCCACAAAAATCACTTCCCAACACAGGTGCACAGAACGGTCACAAGCCCATCCTGCGTTGGCTTTCTCTTCCCTCTCTTCACGACCTTTCCACAACAAACCCAGAAACTTCTAAAAAATAAAATAAAATAAAAAACATAAAAAGAGGCACTACAACATGCATCGTATGACTCTTGGTTCTAAATCATACTGTAAACAAAATAAAAAAAAATGAGTAACAAAGGAACAAGCCAAAGGCAGACATTGTACAGAAAATTTCCATAACACTAGGTCCAAATTTTTTTTTTTTCCCCAAGCCAAAGGCAGAGCAAAGTAGACATTGTTTACTCACCATGGCTGTAACAAAGGAACAAACCTAGAAACTTCTAACATAAAAAAAAAAGAAAAAAAAATTAAAAACATAAAAAGAGGCATAAAAGCTATACTTAACTAGAGAGTAAAAAAAGAGGCATAAATAAATTCCTAGCCATTCCTCTAGGTCTTAGTAAACACAACACAAACAATGGAGGAACATGGAAAAAACAAAAAATATCAAAATAAAACTCAGCAGAAGGAAGGGCTGAGTATTCTCACCGGAAAAAAAAAAAGCAGTTCACGGATCAGAGATGCGCACTGATCGGCTGTGGCACTTCAGACTTGTTGCTGTGCTCTGGGTTTGGGAGAAAGAAAATAGAAAGTGATGAAAAGTAGTGTAGTGAGGCTGGGCTGAAGGTAGTTGGAAAAAATTAAACAACAGTGCCGTTGGAACCAAACAATGGGTCTGCTGTGATTTGACTAAACATTGCTATGGGACCCAAAAGCATTCCAACAATTACACAAACTGCCGTTGAGTGAACAAAACTCAAAACTCAAAAAAATAAAAACAACCTGCTTGAGTTTCCAAAACTGATAACTCATATCCTACAAATCTGAAATATGTTAACTGAGTTCACATCCGGAAAAAAAGCCAAACAAAGTTTGTGCATGTGGGGCCCACGGATTTTGAGATATGAGTTAACAAAACTCAGTTTTTGTGAGATATGAGATATAAGATATGAGTTTGGCAAAATCCAAACAACACCTAAGACACTCAAGATGTTAGTTTCATAAATAGTTTGAAAACGATGCTAACTAACGAAATTGTTTGAAAATGGGTATTATTTTGAAAAAAATCCCAACTTTATCTCTTTGTTATCTTTTGTTCTTATTACATATTAAGTGTTTCATTAAAAACAACTAAAATTCTATTTCCTGTTCTCTAAATGTTTATATTTTCTCTCTCCAAATTGGATCCTAATTGGTTTCCTTATTTTAAGTTTTATCAAATTGGATCCTAATTGGTTTTCCGACGTCATGATTTTCTCTACCAAATCGAAAGGGTTCATAGAGGTTAGGAATTCTTTAAATTAAATCTAAACTTTATTCCTTCGTTATCTTTTGTTCTTATTACATATCAAGTGTTTCGTTAGAAACAACCAAAATTTTATTTCCCAGCCCTCTAAGTATTTATATTTTCTCTCTCAAAAAATTGTGTACGTATCACTATGTTGTAGCCGCCTCTCACAAAACAAGGCAATTAATAGAGACAATCACAATACATCATCAACGTTTAACAGTCCAAGTTAGACATAAAACAAGGAGGCAAATCCTTAAGAAAAACAGAGACATGAGCAATGGCAGCGGCAGGGTAACGTTGCAGCAGTTACTAGAGTTTTTTTTACTCCCAAATTCTTTGACTGAACTCCTAAGTTTTTTTTTTTTTTTTTTTTGGCTGAGAAATTCTGAAGCCTTCTATGTTTAAAATGGGTAATTTTTAATTTTAGAGACTAAAATGTAAAATGCAAATGTTTGGGATAATTTTGATTTTGATACTTGAAGTTTACAATTTTGAACTTTAATCCATAATGTTTAATATCATTTATAATGTCATTTCCATGGTTTATAAACTTGAACCGAACTGCCCGGTTCAATCAGGTTAACTGCGTACCAAAAGTTAATCCGGTATTTTTCATTAGAAAATCAGACATTTTTAATATTGTTAGCAAATAGCGCTTGAACCGGTGAACAATTGAACCAGTCACGATTCAATCGGTTAATTAAATAGAGTGACAGACATTCCATGTTGATTAGATGCAAGTCTGCTTTCATGTTGATTTCCTTGCCCTTTTCCCACTGCAAACTTGTTCCATTCTTCTGCAATCACCGAGGATCATAACATGGTTGAATCAGTTTTTAATAAGGATTCCACCACAAGAAATCCTCCTGGTTGAGGGATGACATGGCAAAATGGGTTAGAATTTTTTGACCCAATCCGAAAAATACCCAACTCAAATTTTTTTTTTTACTTGAAGCAAAATTCGTGTTTTTGGCGGGTCAACTTGACCCGATCTGTGATCCGAACCATTTTTGAGAACTTTTTTTTGGTAAAAAAAAATAATAAATTAAGACAATATTAGTTTAATTGTTTGTTGTGAGATTTAAGGAAACAATTGAGAATAATTGCATACAAACGAATTGAAAGATGAATGGTTGAACATTTTATAATAATTAAAGATTTTTTTTTAGATATCAAATAGAAAAGTACATGTTAAGATAATCTGGTTAAAGTAGTTAAAAACATAGATTTAAAATTGCTGACACGTGTGAGAAACATTCATAAGTGTGAAAATAGTGAAGCTGACTTGAATCAAAATTTTTTGACCCACCCCAAAAATACCCGACTTAAATATGAATTTTTTTATTTACCCGAAGCAAAAACTGTGTTTTTTGCGGGTCAACTTGACCCAATCCGTGATCCGAACCATTTTTGAGAACTTTTTTTTGGTAAAAAAAAATTTTAATTAAGATAATATTAGTTTAATTGTTTGTTGTGAGATTTAAGGAAACAATTAAAATATTTACATAACTGCATGCAAATGAATTAAAAGATGAATTGTTGAGCATTTTGTAATGAGTAAAAAAAAATTTTAGATATCAAATAGAAAAGTATATGTCAAGATAATCTGGTTACAATAGAGTTAAAAACATAGATTTAAAATTGTAGACATGTGTGAGAAACATTCATAAGTGTGAAAATAGTGAAGTCAAAGTATCAAATTAACATAAATTATGAATGCTTAGACTTATTTTTTAACAATTTATGTTCAAAATAAACAACTTTTCAAAATAAATTATAATATTTCTTAGAGTGTGTATTGCTTAACAGTGATATGATATTCATAAAAGAGACCATGTATAAATAAGTAAACAATCAAATTTCAATGTATATTTTCAAATTAAAATAAAGTGCTAACCACAATTAATAATAAATTATAAATTAACTTTCAAAATTGTAAATTTCTTATATGTTTTTATTTTTTTTATCAAATGAGTTATCTAATAAGTCATTTGTAATTTTGTTTTATATTTTGGTATGCTAATATTGTGTAGAAATAAAACTTGTGTATTTGTTTTACTTATCTTTATGTTATTTTGTTTTAGTTAGCAATATTGGAATTTATATAATTTTAAAATTATTGAATAAGTGTTAATAAGTTTAATTAAGTTCATTCTTGATATAAGTGGTGAATTCAAAGTAATGCACTTACTTTCCAAATGGCAAATACATGTTCTCTTTATTAAAAAAAAAAAAAAAATTCATGTGAAAAATACGGGTCAACCCAACCCGACCCGACCTGCTCGTTTGCCATGTCCAGTTGAGGGTGTAATGATTAATCATGCCCTTCTTGTCCATTTTGACAAATAGGCAATCAAAGAAAGAAAGGGATAGGGAAATATTAAAAATGAGACTAATGTTTGTTCTTAATGTTTACAAAACCCTCACTTTTTGATTTTGTTTTCCCTTGTTCTTTTAGCCTCATTTTTAACAAAAGTGAGTTATGAAACTCTTACTAAGCTAATCTCAGGTGGATAAAGTGTCAAATTTCAAATCACATGTGGGTAAGTTGCAATTAGCCCTAAAATTTAAAATAGTTTGTGGTGATGTTGTTCAAATGCTTAATTTAATAACAATAATAATTTTTAAAAAAATTTCCAACCCATGAGTCCAACCCGATTTTTGTGAGTTAAGTTGGATTTTTTTTTAACTCACCATGGTGGGTTGGGTTGAAAAACTCCTTAACTCAATAACCCGGCTCATGCACACCCTAAATTATAAGATAAAATTCTCAACTCTTTTATTAAAAAATAAAATAAGAAAAAATTTATTTAAAAAAAAAAAAAGGGGTTCTATTCTCTCGACCCTCATTTCTCACTTTCTTTATAAACTTCTCGCTTCTCAAACTACTCAAGCAATGTTGCATCTCTAATCTATATCTTATATTCACTAGGTATGTTTCTTTAGTTGTGCTTGCCTCAGTTTTTGTTAGATGGCTTTTTATATTTCAACAGTTTTATTTATAAATTTTTCATTTTTACTAAAATTGAATAAAAGAAAAAAAAAAAAAAAACTTTCAAACTATTTTTTTGGTTATTAGTTATTACACCTCTAATAATAGAATTAAAGGTAAATAGTATGAGTACATAAAGACTTAGCTTTGCCAAAGGCAAGTAAAGCAACCAACACCACCAGTGGGTTACCAAAATTAACTAAAAGAACTTCACATTTATTTGCTGCTTGTTAGAGCATCCACAATAGCTAAAAATTTAGCTATTTGGCACCTACAAAAGTCAATTTATCTATTTTACCTCTTCACATTCAACATCAATGGATCTATATTTTTAGCTATTTGATTAAAATAATACAAATAACTCATTAGAATAATGATAAAAACATCCACCACAACCACATCAAAACCAAAACAAACACAACCACTAGATTATGGCGCCTTGGATCCACCCTCAAAACCCAACAGATCTGAGCTTGAGTTTCAAACTAAGAGTGTTGAGCTAGCACCCCACCATCGCACATCGACCAAAAACCACATCTTAACTGTCACCCATCTCCGCTAGTGCTGAAAACCCAAATAGCAACCTATCTCAGTCATCGCACACCAACCAAATCATGACCTAATTTCGGCGACACATTGAATTTATACCCAACGGCAGTTGATCGAGAGAGAGAAGAAACAAGACCAAGAGGCACGACCACCGCCGTACTAGACCAGCCACCACTACACTCACCATTGGAAACCGCCACAAGCACCACACAAATATAAAAAAATAAACATAGACCCATCAACCACTGAACCCACCACCAGAAACCATCACACCCACTGCAAAAATCAACACAAACCCTGCACCCACTACACAAATCAAACCAAACCCATCAACCACTTCACCCACTGCACAAATCAATGCAAATATCAACCACTGCTGGTGACATTGAGCTTCGGGTGGGCCGGTGGTGGTGAGACAGAGAGGTGAGAGGTGAGAGGTGAGAGTAGAGACAGAGGCGAGATAAAAGAAACAGAAAAAAAAGAAACAATTAAATAATATAATAAACAGAGGTAGAATAAAAAAATAATTTTCTTTTTAGCTTTCAGCTACAGTGCATAGCCATATATAGTTGTGCACTGTAGCAATGTAGGTAAAAAATTTACCTATACCACCACTATTGCAGAACCCTTTTTGTATATGGTGGTGCTAAAAGTAGCTTTTTAGCACCACAATTATGAATGCTTTTACATGTGATCCACCTAAAACCTAGTGAATCTCTTTAAGAAGCTCTTATAGCTAATGGACCCAAAAGTAGGCTAATGTTAACCTTTGACATAGAACAAGTGCCCTAAACTTTCTTGAGAAGCTGGATGTTCAGAAGTTAAACACACAATTCTTTGTCTCTAGTGTGTGGTCCAATGACATCAAGAAATTTGCTAACTTGTTCCACAACACTCCCTCCCTGTCTACCACAAAGAATGAACTTGGAAGGCTCGTAATCCTTTAGGTAAGGTTTGCCAAGGAGTTTAGTAAGGTGTGGAGGCTTCCTAAAGAAAAAGTACCTAGGCTCTCGTTCAAGCAGATCGAGTAGTAACATCTGACAAGGTGAGATACTGTGAATTGGGTCTGCCACCTACTGCATAACTCCTTCAAGTTGGCCCCCTCTAGAGGCATGTTGTATCTACCATTGTTCTTCCTGGCCTCCTTGAGAAGATACAGCTCTTTTGCGATTTCTAATTGGGACTTTTGCATATTTCTCCTTGCTCCCTTTTCTTTTTCCCACTCCCCATGGACTGGAGTCCCCAATAAATATAGGACTTGTTAGGAAATTTAGACCCTAATTAATAGAATTAACAAATTTTAAACACAAGTTGTTAATTAGATTTATTATGAATAAACCTTGTTAAAACAAACAAACATTAATATCATGCACAGCGAAATAGTAAATAAGATAAGATATGATGACCTAGAAAAACCAATGAAACAAACTAGTTTCATAGTAAAAAATCTGGAGGGAAACCTTCCCGAAAAACAATTCACTATAGTAAAGAGAAGTTTCAGATCTAGTACAAAACTTTTGTTTCTAGACCATATAATCCCCGTAGTTGAACTTACAGCAGAAATCTTCTACCGCTTCAGAACTTTTGAACTCTTCAATATATGAACGCCACCCTTTTGCACGGATCCCAGTACGTGACTAACTCCACAGCAACCCTTTGATTGATGTAGTTGATTTGCAACAGCTTTACATAGAAACACCAATAAGATCTTCAATGATGGTGTGAAATACTTTGCTTGGTTACAGAACCCAAAGGCGTACAAAAAACGCATCAAGAACTCTTTCTTTTGTAGGAGGATGCTAGGGTTTCAAAAAGAAAACCTTATAAAACTCTCTAGGGTTAGGTTTTTCTTTTTTCACCTCCTTGTTTAAATAGGAGCTTAATGGGCTCTCCTATTCTAAATATGTATACACAAACCTTGGGCTTTCCTAGTCCAATAAGGATTATATAAACTCATAAACAAATAGTCTTTTAGAATAAATACGTTGCTGGCTATAGTCTAAATCTCGTAAGCTCGATAGATCGAGACATGTGTCAAGTTTTAATGAATCTCGATAGATCGAGCTTCTATCGAAGAGGTATCAAGACCTACAGATTGCACTTTTCTTGAGCAGTTCTTGAGTAATCTTTATGTCTTCAATGTAACCACTTGTAATGATCATCTTAAATCTACTTAGATTTACCCAAATACAAGTAAAGTGCGTTTTGTCAAAAGATATGCCAATTACATAAAAATATGTCCCTTAAAGGGCTCTTTATTTTTTTTTATGCCCAAATGCAATTATGAATATAGAGAGGGAAAATTCTTGTATGAGATGGTCTCATGAGTAATTACATGGCAAACACGAAATTATCTGTTAGGCTATAAAGTAATTACATAGCAAATATTAATTATTTCAAGCCACAAATTTTCTACAAACGAGTTTAGCCACAGGCCTTGGGCCCTAACTTTCACAGTCTTATATATTAGGCTTAAAGCTCTATAAAACTTGTGAGATTTGGGACTTTAGAACAACATGGCTTCCCCAAATATCTAAGCTTACACAAGAGGTATTTTTTTTCCTTTCCTTAAAAAGGGTTGATATCTCCAATGGTTTATCTAGGTTAAGATTACTATTTTGGAGAGTTGTGTTGCATTTTGCTTGTTTGTTGATGCCTTCTCCCTTAAATATGTTGTTGGGGGTGAAATTTTCCCTTCGAAAAATATAGTAATTAGGAGGCCAAAACCGAGTCTTGACTAGGGGTGTTCACGGGTCGGGCCGGGTCAGGTTTGTGCCCAACCCGGACTCGACCCGACCTTCTCGGGTGGGGAAAATTTCGACTCGCAACCGACCCGTGGGAAGTTTCAGATCAACCGGGTCGGGCTGTATCGGGTTTCGGGTAATAATCGGTCGGTTTCGAGTTTTGTGATTTCGCCGGATTTTGGCTGAAATCTGGCCGGATCTCGTCAGATCTGGCCGGATCTAACAAGATTTGGCTAATATTCCTTCGTATCAATGGAAATCTGGTCGAGATTTGGCCGAAATCTAACGAGATTTGGCCGAGTTATAGTCGAGCTTATCGGAGTTTGGCCGAGTTTGAGTAGATCTGGGATAGATTCACCGGATTTAAGCATATTGAGTGAGAATTTGAGTTGATTTAAGTAAAGGAAGGCCAAACGTGGCTAGATCGGAGCTGAGAAGCCCATACGTCGTCGGATTTCGGCCTTCTCTCTGAGGTTTTGTCGGGCGGGTCGGGTAGATCGGGTTTTTTGAGGACGAAACCGCCACTCGACCCGCCGGGGTCGGGTTCTGAAGTTTGGGACCCGTCACCGACCCATCGAAGGTGTCAGTCCGGCTGTGACGGGTCGGTTCCGGCGGGTCTTCGGGTACTCTGGACACCCCTAGTCTTGACATTAGGCTTAAAATACGGCCCAAAGACTATTAGTAAAATTTTGAAAAATTCTCTTTTCATGCTTTACACCTAGGTCAGGCCCAGCAAGGATCTTAATAAGACCCAAAATGTTTCCTACAACAAATAAGTAAAATTTGTCTTCAAACTTTCTTTTGCATTATATTAGTTTCTAGTTGTTTTATTAATAGGCAAAAATACAATTTGCACACGTTTAACTTCACCTAAAAATCATTTTATTCCATTCAATTTGAAGTTGATCATTTTAGTTTTAATAACTTCACCCAAAATCATTTTAGTTATTTAAGTTTGAAAACTGTCATTTTAGTTACATAACTTTAGCCAAAAATCATTTTGATCTTATAAGTTGGTAGCTTTGGGTAATTTTTGTGTAAAGTTCTCGGACTAAGTGAGTTCTTAATGGACTAAAATAATTTTTGGAGAAAATTACTAGACTAAAATGACAAACTTCAAATTTAATGAACTAAAATAATTTTTAGGCAAGATTACTAAACTAAAATGACTAACTTCAAACTTACAATTCTCAAACAAAATTAACATGTGTAAAATATATTTTTGTCTTATTAATACTAGTACAACAATTATATAGGGAGTTACTGGTTGTTTTATTTTATTAATACTTTTTTTTTTTGAAACATTTATTATTATTATTATTATTTTTTATTTTATTAATACTAGTAGATTATCAAAAAAAAATATTAATACCAGTACAACAATTATGGATTACGATTAAATGTTTCGTATAAAACATAAATAGAAATAAAATAACTTGTCATTTATCCATTTGGAATTTTGCACACACCAAACAAAAAAGCAAGAGCAATTACTTCATATAGACGACTAATCAAATAAGATTCCAAGCAATCATGGACACTAGATTAATAGATGGTCTAGACTCTAGGCCTTTCGCCATATTCTGAATCTTCAGTTTTTTGGATCGTACATTTACGTCATATCCTTAGAAACAACTTTAAATATTTTATTTTTTATCATTAAAGTTTTAATGGTGGACAGTGAACTTATATATAAGGGACGTAATCTAATTACGCATTAATAAATATAAAAATGGTGTCAAAGTATAACTTTACACACTTCATGTATAAATTTATGTGTAAATAGCATAGTTTAATTATACTTAAATAAATGTACAAATTGTGTTAAAGTGAGAGAACAAACACAAAAACTGTCCAGCACATGCTAAAGCAACCGAATGAGTATTAGAGTATATTTGTTCATATATTTTGACACAATTTTAAATATTTTATTTTTTATAATTAAAGTTTTAATGGTGAATGGTGAGTGACATAATCTAATTTTGCGTTGATAAATATAAAAATGACTCCGTGCGTAAATCTATGTGTAAGCAGCATAGTTTAATTATGCTTTAATAAACTATGTAAATTGTGTCAAGTGGACAAACGCAAAAAAATGTCCAGCACATGTTAAAGCAACCAATTGAATAGTCAGAAGGTAACACCTGTACATGGCACCCGACACATAATTCCAGTTGGACAATCACATCAATTATTTTCTAGTGAACCCCACGTCACCATTCTTATAATTGGACGGTACGTGGTGGGTCTAATCAAGAAAAATCGGGTATTCTCAACAATCTAAAGTGGTGGGTCACAACTCAATAAATCTCTTTTGTTTGGATAGACTGATTGTTCAATCAGTCACACTCTTTTCCTTTCATTGCCCATACAAAATATCTGCGGTGGATTTGTGCAAGAAATTTAATTAGCTGCGCAATTAGCTGCCATCTTAAGCTGATCCATCATTAAGTTTTTCATGATTATTTTCATTGTTGTTAAGGTAGAATATTTTGATCGGTATAACAAAATGCCTATATAAGAATGATGTTATTTCAATTGATTCTTGTGGAGAAAAATAAATATGAAAAACTTTTGTCCTTAACTTAGAGATATTCTCTCTCCAAAATAAAAAATAAATAAATAAATAAATAAATAAAAAACTTAAGAGACATTATTCTAAATTGATCTACTTTTTCACTAATATATGTAGAGAAAAACTATTTCTAATAACCATTTCGTTCAATTAGTAAAGTTTCTCTCTTATAATCGAATAAAAGTTTTTGGGTTCAAACTCTACCTATACTAAAAATCAATTGATGTCTTAACTTGATGATAAACAATAATCATCATAGAACAAACTTCATAAGTTGAAATACTATTTTATCTTTAAAAAAATAAAAATAAAATACACCTTAACTAACTAACGTTATTTCTATAAAATAAAAGGTTTTTTAAGTATCATTAAGAGAGGACATTAAGCCGGCCATTGATGATAAGGGCATTCTAACCAAAACCACCCCAAAGAAAAGGATTTTAATCATAGCAATAAGAAATTGATCAAAGTCATTTTTTCCCCTAAATAAATAAACTCTTTATCAACACAAAACTTCATATAAAACACAATACTTCTCAAGAGCAATCGATGGTTATGTAGCTTACTTAGAAGATTCAATATAGTAATGCACGGTACCATGACTTGCGTAGAGTAAGTCATATTGAGATTTGATAGTCTTATTACCAGCAAATTTTTCGGTTCTTTAGTTTATTGATTTATGTACAACTTTAGATTTATTTATGGCCTATTTGGAAGTTTAGAAAAGGAGGAGAGTAGAGGGGAATGGTTATTCTCCACCTTGTTTGGATGTTTTTAAAATTAGTAAGGGAGAAGGGAGTAATTAGTCCTTCCTCTTGTTTGGATGTTTTTAAAATTAGGATGGAAAAGAGAATTGTAGGGACTCAATTTGTAATGGACCCTTAACAATAAAATTTGTAGAACGTGGGTGTAAGGGTTGGGCATTAGCAAGACAAACAACGGATAATATGAAATCCACAGGAATAATAGCAAAGTAATTTTACTGAGTGTTTGTGAGGATAATCATTATCACTTTGGTTAGGTGTTTATGAAGATCTTTATAATGATTTTGGCTAAGTGTTTGTGAGGATCCTGATAATGATTTTAGCTAAGTGTTTGTGAAGCGTATTCGTCCTTGGCTCAGTCCAAGGATCTCTTTTCTTAGAACTGATCTAAATCCTGTCCTTTCTCTTAGGACTGATAAATATCAGGGGCCTCCCCCTTATGCTGGGAATCCTCTTGGTTATATAGTATCGTTTTAGTTAATCTTAACCATCCATTCGTCGGTTATCCGAACTCTGTGTATAAGAGCTTGTCCCATCATCTGCTTTTGCAGGCTTTATGTTAGTTCTCAGCCACCTTTGCAGACTTTCTATTAGTTGAAGTGACCGAGGCATCTGGGTTTGCTGGTCACTTCACCATTAAAGCGGCCAGAATGTTGGTGGAGTACATTTAATGGGTGAGGGATATTTTCCCTTCATCAACGTCGGTTCTCTGAGGAGGTGGGCATCCTCGGCGAGGCCCCTTGAGGGCTTGGGCTTTTCCCTTTTACCCTCGGCCTCTATATTCTCCTCGGCGCGGGCCTTGGGCCGGCTATGGAGTGGGCCGGGGTTGTTTAAATGTTTGAATATCTGGGGCCCCACAATAGCCCCTCAAAATTCTGCTGCCCGACCTCTCGGGTGGGGAGGAGGATTTTGATTTTCTCGGCGTATTTTCGCACCTTGTTGAGCCTTACCTCTTTGTCAGTGTCACTGTCATCTCAACTGCTCTTGTAACTTTCTTTTGGCGCAAAGGGCCTGTCCGATGAGTTTTTCCTTACTTTGGTAAGTTTTCTTTTCTCCTTAATCTATAATTTATCGTTTGAGTTCCTTGCTAATTCTTCTAGGAGAGGTGGGTTTAAGTTTGTTATGCTTTTAGTGCTCGTCTTCGCTTGGTTTTCGTCCTTAGCAGGATTCATCGCTTAGCACCCAAGGGATTTGCTTTGCCGTGGGTTTGGGCATATGGTTAGTATAAAAGCCTATTTCTGCCCAGTGCTTATATCGTCGGATAGTGACTAGTTTCCTCATAGGCTTGAGTCCGAAGACCATGCAAGACCTTGGTTTTTCCTGGCACTTAGTGTTTCATGCGGAAATGGTTTTTGTGTTGGCCTGAGTCCTTGGACCATGCAATGCCTACGTTTTGTCTAACATTTAGTTTTCTCATCTGAAGTATCTGGTTTTCCCAAAGGCTAGTGTCCGAGGACCATGCAATGCCTTGGTTCTGTCCAGTACCTAGTTTTCTCATGTTAAGTTGTTAGTTTCCCCAGAGGCTTGAGTCCAAGGACCATATAATGCCTAGGTTCTGTCTAACACTTTGTTTTTTCATCTGAAGTATCTGGTTTCCCCAGAGGCTTGAGTCCGAGGACCATGCAATGCCTTGGTTCTGTCCAGTACCTAGTTTTCTCATGTTAAGTTGTTAGTTTCCCCAGAGGCTTGAGTTCGAGGACCATACAATACCTAGGTTCTGTCTAACACTTTGTTTTTTCATCTGAAGTATCTGGTTTCCCCAGAGGCTTGAGTCCGAGGACCATGCAATGCCTTGGTTCTGTCCAGTACCTAGTTTTCTCATGTTAAGTTGTTAGTTTCCCCAGAGGCTTGAGTCCGAGGACCATACAATGCCTAAGTTCTGTCTAACACTTTGTTTTTTCATCTGAAGTATCTGGTTTTCCCCAGAGGCTTGAGTCCAAGAACCATACAATGTCTTAGTTCTGTCAAGTACCTAGTTTTCTCACTTATTTACTATCTCATCTATTCATCCGTAGCCATTTAATTCTACATTGCTACAATCTATAATAAACATTAAATAAATACACTTTTCAAGCAAAATAATCACAAATGCATGCTGGGGTTGGAGTAGGAGAAGACCCTGCTCTGTTCTGTCTCTTCGTTTGGCGTAACTCTTCTGATTACGAGGCGTCTCTTGGGTTGTTTGAGTAACGCGTTTTGACGCTTCGGTGCCTCTTCGTTAATGAGGCGCCTTCTCATTAATGACAGTCGTGGATTTACGAGGATCTAATGGCGGGTAAGCCCCTTGGAATTTGGGCGGAATTATTGCCTCCGGAAATCTCTCCCTAGGTTTAATGCGGATTGGCTCTCACCAATATTTTGCCTTCTATAAAAGGCGTTTTTGGGGCAACATTTTCCTTCACACTTGACAAACATTCGTCTTAAACTTTTCCCAAAACCATTGCTCAGAGGTTCTGCAAGATAAAGCAGTTTGAGCCCCTTCAAATGAATTGGCCCTTGGAAAGGGCGGTCCCGAGGATGCATAGTCCCTTTCAGGAGCCGAGGATGGCACCCCGACCCTGGGTGTCACGTTGGGGTTGGGGTAGGAGAAGTCCGAAAATTCTCCTTCTTTTCAACCTAACCAGAGGTGGAGCCCTCCTTGCTGCTTGGAGGAGGATCCAGACAGAACGTAACCTCCTTCCCTTGGGCATGGGTCTGTGACCCTCCAAGTTGGCAGCGATGGGGGTGGGAGGGAAACCAGGCGGAACCCAGAAGTGGAGCCGTCCTGTGCCACGGCCTCTTCCGCCTTCCATGTTGCCTTCCTTCCTTCTTTTCCCTTTTATCTCTTCTTTTTTTTTTTTTTTTTGCACCTCAACCAGCCTTCCCCTCTTCATTTCCTCTTCTCTTACTTCACAACTAGCCTTTTTTTCTATCTTTTGTTCCTCTGCCAGCTTTGCTAGGCGTCTGTTTTTATAGTTAATTTTAGAACAAGCCCCACGGGCATTACTTGTAAGAGATGTAACTTTTTCTTCATATATTAATAAAGAAGTAGACTTGTTTTGTCTCTTTTTATTTTTCGCATATTCTTGTTCTTGTGATTGTTGGCTTCTGAATGAAAGCTGTTGCTATAAACTGTATTGTTTTGATGTTTTTTTTTTTTTTTTTTAAAGGCGTTGCTCTTGATGTTTAAGGGCTGGGCATTAGCAAGACAAACAACGGATGATATAAAATCCACAGGAATAATAACAAAGTAATTTTACTGAGTGTTTGTGAGGATAATCATTATCACTTTGGTTAGGTGTTTATGAAGATCTTTATAATGATTTCGGCTAAGTGTTTGTGAGGATCCTGATAATAATTTTGGCTAAGTGTTTGTAAAGTGTATTCGTCCTTGGCTCAGTCCGAGGATCTCTTTTCTTAGAACTGATCTAAATCCTATCATTTCTCTTAAGACTGATAAATATCAGGGGCCTCCCCCTTATGCTGAGAATCCTCTTGGTTATATAGTATCGTTTTAGTTAATCTTAGCCGTCCATTCGTCGGTTATCCGAACTCTATATATAAGGGCTTGTCCCATCATTTGCTTTTGCAGGCTTTATGTTAGTTCTCAGCCACTTTTACAGACTTTCTATTAGTTGAAGTGACCAAGGCATCTGGGTTTGCTGGTCACTTCACCATTAAAGCGGCCAGAATGTTGGTGGAGTACATTTAATGGGTGAGGGATATTTTCCCTTCATCAACGTCGGTTCTCCGAGGAGGTGGGCATCCTTGGCGAGGCCCCTTGAGGGCTTGGACTTTTCTCTTTTACCCTCGGCCTCTATATTCTCCTCGGCGCGGGCCTTGGGCCGGCTATGGAGTGGGCTAGGGTTGTTTAAATGTTTGAATATCTGGGGCCCTACAAGAGTAAATGATTTAAATAGACAAATTTACCCTTATTTAAAAATGGACTTGCAACATTGGTCTATGATTAATTTGTTATATTAAATAATTATGACTATAACATTCAATATTTTTTTGATAATTTTTTTTCTAATGTGAATTAAATAATCAACATTGATCTATGATTAAATATTTTTTTTACTTTTTTATTATACTAAAAAAACCATTGATAATAATTAAAATATGAAAAAAAATGTTGGGTTTGTTTGTTTACTGAAAAAATCAACAAAATATTAAATTTTGAGTGTTTCTCTCATTTATTATTATTTTTTTATTTTGCTTAGTACGTGAATTTAATTTTTTTTTTTATTTTCCCATTTCTACTACTACACCTCGATTTCTTAGTCCTCTCTCTCTCTCTCTCTTCCTTTCCTCCTTCCATATTCCGGGAAAACCATTTTTCTTTTTTTCCCGAGAAAATTTTAAAATCACGTTGCCAAACCAATGAACATCAACAACAAGAAGAGCCTAATAACCTGACTGGACCTTTCCTCCAATGCTTCAAGCTAATGCTCCCATGGATGACCCCAATAGAATTAGCCAACATTTCTCTAACCTCCAAATCCCTAAACCAACTCTCCAAATCCACCACTCTTCGCTGATCCTCCGACACTTCCAGATCCTTTGAAAACCTCCCCATCCACAACACCATAGATGACCACCCATATGCCCATTTCATCTACACCCCTTCACAGATTTTCCCTTCTTCTTCTTCTTCACAACCCCAGTGCCAATCATGGGGTTCGTTGAGTTTTAGCAGCTCGACGAGTAGACTCAGTGTGGAACCGGTGAGTTTGGTGGACGAGTTGGGGCACAACTTGTCTGGGTGTGACGATGAGGACCCAAATGGGTGTCCTTTTTCTGAGATTGATGAGTTGGATATGGGGAACGAGTGCGGACCAAGTTGTGGGTGCGGGTTGGAGTGTGAGAATCGGTTGACTCAGCGAGGTGTTTCAGTGAGGTTGAAGATTGTGAGGGATAGAAGGAAAGGTTGGAGTTTATACACTGTTTCTAGTTCGTTCTGTGAAGTATGTGTATCAAATCTCTGTTTGGTTGCTCGGAAAATGAACTTTCTAGTGTAATTACTAATTTTTTGCCTTCTTTAAAACATTTTGAAAAGAACAGAAAATGAAATAACGTGAATTTATTTTAAATAATCGGTTTGTAATTTTGTTAGTTTAGAAATAGTAAATTAGAGAATTCATTTGGTCAATAATTTATCTACTCTACTCTCCCTCCAAATCTCTCTAATTTGTATAATTAAAAATAAGAGTTTAAAGATAGTTGAAACCTCTCCAAATCTTTTCTTCTCTTTCCTTAAAAAACTTCTAAATAAAATAATTGAATTACTCTTTTCTTTTACTTTGCTCCCCTCATTTTATTAACTTCCAAATTGGCCATTAATTTATTGGTTTATGTACTTTAGATTCACAACATTCATTGGGCCCCGTCTGCTTTAAATGGATCCACAGGTGTGAGATTCCTGTAACCATAGGGCCCCATCACTGGATGATCAGGTTTTTTTTTTTTTTTTTTTCTAAAAGGATGATCAAGGTCTAGTTAGCTAGTTCTACCAAATACCACAATACACACCGTGCAATGCTCTGAATTAGATGACATTCCTTCCGAAAATATAAGTGGATAAATATGAACGATAAGGAATCTACAATACAAAGAAGGATCCAGAAACCAGATATATAGCCCATATAATTTTATTCACAAAAATAGAAAGACCTAATGCAAATAAAGTAGGATTGACCATGGCATATCCATCCAATTGTCCACTCTTAAAGAAGGCCCAGGGATCTGTTGAAAACAGTGCTTTAAAGACCATCATAGTAACCACCATAGGTAATGTGAGCTCTGGTCATGGGAACTCCTCTGACAGCCGAAATTGCTTCATTCAATTTGGTTGCGTGGTGCACCGCTTGCTTAATTCTCTGCAATCAGAGTCGGTGTCAGCTCAGCATAAGAATTTCCATTAAGAAATTCTTTCAATACATGACATTTTAATTCAAGTTTTCCTAAAAAAATATGTTCTTGTTGAATTGTCATATGTGTAAATCAAACTGTGCTTTTTGTTCCTAAGCCTAACAAAATAGAGAATCAGCTCTGACTTAGTTATCCAATAAGGCTCAAACTGTCATACATATATAAAGTGGTGTTTGATAACTAAAAAAATAAATAAATAAAAAGAGAATAATACTAAGAAACTTGCTGACCTTGTCATCAGTGTAGATCTGGAACCGAAGCTTCTGGTTGTGTTGGTTGTGTTTGTTGGTTTGTTGGGTTCCAAAAAACAGAATACAAATTGTAGCAGCAGCAACACCAAAAGAGCAAATAGCTCCAATCCCAGTTAAGCTCCACTTCCATATGTTGAGCCTACCATTACTCTCATCCCAATTGACCTCCTCTATGTTGGTATCACAATCCATGCTACTTTTCTTGCTCAAAACCATATCTTTCTCAACTTTCATTCTTGGAGAGGTCATACTCATACCCTCCAAGGCCTCACCTTTGTCCTCAAACTGAAAGGTATCAATTTGAGGTAAGAACCCCCTAGCACCAGACTTTGGGGAGTCCATTTTCATGTCGACAAATTCATTTTCCTTCATTTTGAAGAAAACTTGTGAAACCGAGTCTTGATCAGCTTCCATATGATTGATTTTTTCAGTGATAGAAGCTGAGGGCAAAACACTGATTTCAATAGGAACCTTAGTGATTTGCTTCACTAGTTGTTGTTGATCATCATCATGGGCCTTTCCACTTGGTGGTTCCAAATGAATTGGAACAGTGACAAGTTGACTAGGCAACCCTGAATTCCTAGGTGGTTCAATGATTTTCCTAGGAATTGGTGATGGGCATATGAAGTAATTCATGTTGAAGACAGTTTTTGGATCAGGATTACGTTTGCCCGAGAAATTCTTTTTCTCACCATCTTCATGGAAATCAAGGAAGCCATCATCATCAGGGAGGAATTCCCACTCATCAAGATCCATTTCCTACTGAGGAATTTGGAAATGGATTATAGATGATGAAAGAGGGAGGGGGAGGGGGGGTTCTGGGTGTTGAAGTATTGAATCAAAGAAGGTGGCTTTCATGGAGTTTAGTGTGGAATTTCAATCACTAGGCCACCGCCTTGGTGTCCTCTTGCTCTTGGAGTGAAAGATTGAACCCATGAGAAGGGGGGTTATATCACATGATAAGGTTTTGAGTGCTTATCCATCCCACAGGAGACAAAGAGAGAGGTTGGCCCAGTAGGACCCACCTATGAGAATGCCCATCCTGATGGCTGGATTTTCTTTTCTATTGTCTAATGGGTTATTAAATTTTAATTTGATTACTGTATTGTTTTTTTCTTTTTCTTTTCTTTTACTAGGTTTATTACTATATTGTTACTTTGAACAAAGGTGAACTCATCGCGTCCAAAAGAAAAATAATTCTAGAGATAGAGATAAAGTCAATCGAACACCAAATTTTAGGACTTGTTGATTTGTGTTATTATGAATTAATAAATAATTTTTTCGATTTTATGTAACTAACTATTTTACGTTGACAATTCATAATTGCACAAATTAAAGAGTTACAAAATTGATGTGGGAATGATTGTATCATAGATTGAGTTCAAAAATAGGCAAATAGCTGCAGGTTCTTTTGTTGAGTTTTCTCCGTGAACACGTCTAAAGAGAGAAAAAAAGAAGCATATTTTACTTTGAAGAGATGCCTTGGTTAGCCTTACACTCAGAAGTCATGAGGAGAGAGAGAGAGAGAGAGAGAGAGAGAGAGAGGGAGAAGAAGAAGAAGTCGGTTGCTTGTTAGAGTTTGCTTGGAATGACAATGATGGGTTAGTGTTTTTTAGGGAAAAAAAGGGAAAAAGTGAAAGTGAAAGCCCCATACAACCGTCCATGGGTTGGTATCTTTTATATATATCATACTCTTGCAGATTTAATTCAACCCACAAAAGTAAATAATTCATTCAGGAAATAAATAAATAAATAAAACAAAAGTAAATAATTAAATAGATTATCATTGCGTACTATTGGTGTAGTAGTCACTCTACAAGTATAAATGTTTGAGAGGTGTGAGGTGTAAGAGTCGAGGTTCATATCTCTAAAAAGGAGTTTTACACACATATACACTTAGATTAAGTTAGAGTAAAAATTTTATCTTGTAAAAAAAAAAAAAAATAGATCTTGATCCATTAATGCGTAGAGAAAAAGACACTTACTTGAGAAAGAAGTTAATTCTAAGCATTAACCAAAAATCTTAACTTAATAAGAGAGAGCTATCATATCAAGAGTCAAGCATGACACAGGCATTTATGATTATGGGAATGGTGAATAAAAAATAAGCCCAAAATCACCAATAGATTTAGCTCCATCCGCATCCACCATTTATTTCTGTCACAAGACCCGACTGGAATGGTCCTCCAATGACTCGGTCTTGTGAATGTGTGCTTAGGATTGTGTCTTTGCATTACATTTTTCCACTTTCCAGATCTGGTTCCTCTGAGACCACAAGATTTTGTTCTGCTTGCAAGGATATTAGGGCCCGTGGAGCATTTTAGCATCATATTTTCAGTTTTTAAATAATATTATATATATTTTTATATTTTTTTTTATTTATACGTATTTTTAAAAAATACAAATTACATTACTTAAACTCCTCTACTAAACGGCCTTAATCTTTCGAAAAAGTCAAATTTTCGGCTGTGGCTATGCACGTCATAAAGAGCTTTAAATTGTGGGATTGCTACTTCAAGTATCAACCTCTAAATTAAACGTGGATACTATGCTGAAAAGAATTGAAGGATGTACGTACTACTAATTACTATGGCTACTGGATGAAGTAGACTGTACTGTACACAACCTTATAATTATCATCTTGATGATGAATGTCAACTGGATGAAGTACACCACCATTTACTATGCCGATCTGCTAAACAAAACAAAAGGAAATTGTACTGAATTTACCATTTCGAAACACCCTTGAATTTAAAAAAAATTGTACTTGTACTACAAGATGCAAGTGCTTGCGAAAGTAGCAAGTACCACACCAAGCCTATCACTAGAAATGAAGATCTTACTAGTAAAGTAATTCTAGGACTATACATTTTATCACATCATTTTCACAACTATTTTATGGACAATCACTTTTTTCCACTACTCATAATTTGCTACATCAAAATTATGACTTAAAAGTGCATTGTCCTAAATTTTTTCTTACTGGCATGCCAAAGATCATGTTGCATGGGTATTGGCAAAAAACTTGACAAGGGACATTTAACCTAGCCAAAAGGCGAAGTATCATTATTTGAGAAAATATGTATGAATTTACTACTGTTTAAGAAATAATTAAGGATCTACCACTTTTTTTAAACTCGAGTTTCTAAAACTCGAGTTTGCTGTGTAACTTGAGTTCCATGAAAAAATTCCACCAATTTTTTATGTAACTCAAGTTCCAAGAACTCAAATTCTATAAAAAAAATAGCATGGCAAATTTAAAAGCTATTTTTTTCAAAGAACTCGAGTTTCTAAAACTCAAGTTACACGGCAAATTCAAGTTTCAAAAAGGTGGTAAATTGCTAAATATTTTACAAACAGTAGTATTTTACTAAATATTTTGCCAAACAGTAGTATAAGGCCATTTTGACCCATCTAATCCATCAACAGGATTGGCAATGAAAAGGCATTACCATGAACTATCATTACAGAACGACAACTTTTACACCATTGATTAAAAGGCATACCAATTGAACTTTAATCTTAAATTCCATCATAGTCAGACTGTCACTTTGATTCAATTATCAACATATCCACAGAGCATCTTAAAGAACAAAAGTTGAACAACATGTGCTTATGTCTGTGTGTGTGTGTGTGTGTGTGTGAGAGAGAGAGAGAGAGAGAGAGGTGTTAATATGCGTAAATTCCATCGATGTATAAAGAGAGATGTTCCTCCAAGTAGAGAGGTGTTAATATGCTTACATTCCACCAATGTGACGTAGAGATGTTTCTCCAAGTGACATAATTTACACAAAAAGAAAGCTGTTCTCAAATTTACATGCTTGTTTTCTTCCTACCAAAAAAAAAAAAAAAGTACAACAGCTTCAACTATATCACCAAAGACGAACCTTTGGGGGAGTAGACAACCTGCCCCAGAGCATCACAGCAGTTTACAATATACTATTTGATCAATAAGCTCTGATCTACCCTCAATTTGATTTAAACATGACTGTAAGTTACAGTTCAAGATGATGATCTGGCTGATGAAGATTCACCCAAAGCAACAGAAGCCAAAGAAGAAGCCCATACTCGAGCATTCTTTGCACCTTCCTGGAAGTTCCTGGTCTTGCTTAGCCTCAGCTTGGTCCAGACCCTCCTCACATCAATCATGTTAAGGATACGTCCCATTACTTGGCTTGTCTCTCCAAATATGTCCAAGTTCAGATGAGGAACATATGAGACCCAAAAAGCTTTGAAACAAGATAACACCTCAGGCAATATGCGTACAAGTAGCCTGAAGCAGATGAACAATATGGAGAATACCAAGTAGGGTTCCCTCTTTGAGATCTCTTTCAGAAACAAACTATTCAAGGACTGGAAAAAGGATTTTTCACCACTCTCCAAGCTGATTGGTTGATTTTCAGAAAAATATTGAACTGGTTCAAGACCTGGAATACAGACAGTCACATGAAGTTTATCTTATAGACCAATCTCAGCCATGAGAAACTGCAAATCTGTTCCATGAGTGCAGGGAATTTATTTTTAAATATTCAATTTCTTTGGCTCATCAGGAATTGTTCCTTCAGGCAATGCTAGCAGTCACAATTTTTTAATTTTCAGGTGTTTGAAGGGAAAAGAAGGAAGAAAAGAGATTTGGGGGGGGGGGGGGGGGGGGGTGGTGTGTGGGGGGAGGATTTTGTTGTCAAGTCCATGAGATAATTGTTCCTAGATTTTGCATTTGGACAAATGCACCAGAAATATATTCATATTATCTTTGTTTTTCCCAAGAGAATCGCACCTGTGGTCTTCTTATAAAATTGTACTAGGGAAATAAGATTTTTCGGACCACGATATCGCACCCTTGATGTCCGGTTCACCATTAATATGGAAGGCAAGCTATGGATTCCATATCTTGAAAATATGCTGCAATACATCACATAAATTCAGACAAATAGCAGACCAAAAATAAAAACTCAGCTGCTGAGAAGTAAACAATAAAAGAAAATAATTGGTGTCTGTCCACATTTAAAGAAGGAAAATCCTTGGAGAAAACCCCATTTGGGGTTCTTGGTCATACTTGTAATTCAATAGACAATTTATTTATTTTTAATTTTTTTAAATTTTTTTTTAAGTTAGTTACACACATCAGGTTAGTCTCGAACACACGACCACAGCATCCATCTAGCTCTTACAAGAGAAGGAAGCATTATTTGAGAAAGTTGATTGGCAAAACTAGATATCATCCAGGTTTAATTAGAGGAGGTCAATTGCATGTGACAACTTGCACAACACAATTCAAATTTATTTTAAAATGCTTGGCAAGGTAAGTTTAGTCAACAACGTAATATAGCAATTTGGAGGGCTTGTGCCACATTGCTTGAGGTGTTGTATTTGGCAAGAACAAAATGCTAGAAGTTTAGAGGGATACGAACGATCTATGCTTGAGCTTAAGTCTTTTTTCTTTCAAACTCTCCTAGAATGGAGTTTGGTTCTGCCTTTTTTTTTTTTTTTTTCCTCTTTCTGTTTTACTTGATCTTTGTAATCCTAGTGTACTTGGGTTGGCTATGATTTTTAATAAAAATTTTACATTACCTATCCAAAAAAAAAATCATTTTAAAACACTAAGAGAGAGAGAGAGAGAGAGAGTAAATCTTGAACTTTAAGAACTAACACAGCACCACCTCCAACCTTTTATCGCATAAGCCAAGGCCCAAGGATAAATGTGACAGAAAATTAATATATTGCTCATTATCGCCCCCAAGCAGGGGTGTTAGGAATTTTCATGAAATGCTTCCAAGAAGATATGATCATGATCCCAAAGACACAAAACTTTATCTAAACCTGATTTTTGTCACTCCATTTTTCTAGGTTATTTGACTTACATACAACTCAAGTCTTAATTTTTCTAGGTCCGGCTGCACTTTTACCCAACATATTTTTTAAGCCAAATAAACCAATGAAAATAATTTCGGTAAATTACATATTTGATCTCTAACCTTTACACTGTGTCAATTTGGTCCTTAATGTTTCAAATGTGTCATTTTAGTTTCTAACCTTTTGGTATTGTATTAAAATAGCTCCTATCGTTAAGCGGTGGATGGAAAAAGCTAACGTGGCTAACAGTGCCATTAAAATATTATTTTTTGCGCCATCTAGACTTCCACGTGCACTGACATGGCCTTAATTTTAAAAAATAAAAAATCACAAACCCGATAGGAATCCATATCACCAAACATAATTAACCAATCAATTAATCCAAAACTAAACGAAGCATCTAAATCACTCCAACATACCCTATCAAACTAAAAGAACCATCTGAATCACTGATATACCGAACTAAAACCCAAACATATTTGAAAACAAAAAACAATTTAATAATATTTTTCCTGTTTTCCACTCCACCACCACTGTCTCTATCTCCCAAATCAAAATCAAATGATACAAAACCCAACACAGTTGGTTATTCCAAATGAAGAAAAAAGAAAGAAAAAATCACTCCAAAAGTTAATTAATGACTGGGGATTATGTGAAAGGTGTGGATGATGGGTTGAAGCTCACCAAGCTAGTGTATACCAGAAGTACCAATCCATGGTGGCAACGCCAAAGCTGGCATCTCCAATGGAGAAATCATCAGTGTGTGAGGGTCTGCCACCAGCGGAGATGGTGTGCATGGTGATCAGGTGTCACATTATTTAAGATTTTGAGTTTATTATTGCACTATGGTATGACTTATCTTAGCCCGTAGCTGGTGGAAATGACAGAAAATTTGTGTTTGTTGGCTTTAAAGTCTCTATGACTATCATTCTTCATAGTTCATCCAGTAACATTTGACTAATCTCCAACTAATATCAACTTTGACTACAAACTTTAATTCCTTTGCCTTTGATTTCTTGGAGTGTACGTTCAATCTATTTAATATTTCCAACTCAAATGCTTCCCTTCTAGCGTGGATCTTTATTTTTTAACTCCAAGTCGGAGACCAGTTGACGGATCAACTAGTCTAACTCCAACAGTCTTGAGTTCTCTTAGGCGGAGGCCACGATGAGATTCTGATTTTAGCTAATTGAAGTTTTTATTATATTTGGCGTAAATGCACTTTTTCCATTTTGGTCCTTACATTTTGTTTTTACCACTTTTAGTTCCTAAACCAATTAACGCCTAACATTTAGGTCTTTTCCGTCACCCAACTAACAGCAAAAGTTGACATGGCTGACGGTGGAATAAAAAAAATATAATCACACACATTAATTAATTAAATTAAAAACAAATATTAAAATAAATAAATAAAATTATAAAAAAAAAAACTCATTAGTTTTTGGGAAGAACTAGCAGTTAATAATCTTCATGTTCTTCTTCTTGTTCAAAACATGAACTTCATGCTCTTCACCAAATCAAGACAAACCCAACCGGCCAACATTCATAATCAATCTCAATATAGAAAAAAAAAAAAAAAAAATTTTATAAGTAAAAAGATGTATATTCAAAGAGCTACCTCAAGAAAAACAAAAGGTAGAGCAAGGAGTACAGAGAAGGAAACAAACAACAAGAAAAAACAACAAAACAAACATAAGCCAACATAAGAACTAAGTACAAAACAGAGAATTAAGGAACAAAGTGAGAGAGTCACTAGAGGTGATTCCCCAAGCCCTAATCCACTCCCTCTAGATACACCACATAAGGCACAAAGGAGCTAAATTCCAAATGCTAGAAGAATGCTTTCCAAACCAATTCCACCAACTAAAAAGCATATCTGCAACCAATCTTGGCAGAACCCAAGAGATCCCAAAAGTTCTAAAAACCAAGCTCCACAGCAGATAAGCTTTTTCACAATGAAGAAGCAGATGATTCACTGTCTCCCCATAAACCCATAACCAAATACTCTTTCACGTTCATCCATACAAGGTTCATAAATCCAAGACCGACGACCTGTAAATACGAAACCAAACTCACCATCCTTGACCCAAATTCGCCATCAACAACATCACCCCGTCGATCAAACCCATTTCCCAAGGCAGCAAACACCACCACCGTCTCCGGAAAAACCCAGCCCCACGGAAACCCATAAAAAACTGATCAAATCCACACCACTATTGTCGATCAAACCCAACCCCGAAAACCTAAACCTGATCAAACCCACACCACCATTGCTGATCAAACCCAGCCTCGGAAATCCAGAAAAACCCGACCAAACCCATACCACCATCGCCGATCAAGCCGGAAATACCCAGCTCCACGGAAACCCAGAACAACCAAATCAAACCCACACAACCATCATCGATCAAGCTGGAAAAACCCAACCCCACGAAAACCCAAAAAAAACCTAATCAAACACACTCTACCATTGCCGATCAAACCCACATCACCATCATCGATCAAACAACAAAGAGGGAGAGAGTCGGGTTTAGAGAGAGAGAGAGTCGGAGATTAAGATTTAAGAGAGAGTGAGGGATCGAGAGCTTGAACAAACGAAGAAGAAAAAGAAAGATACAAACACAAACATGCACCGTGAGAAAGAGAGAGAGAAAGGATCTCGAATTGAAATGGAAGAAGAAAAGGAAAGATCAGAAATTTATACAAAGTAGGTTTTTTTAAATGGTGGAGAGAGTTATTTTAAATCTTCGATATTTTCAATTTCTAGGCAATCAAACATGTTTAGGGAAGAAGATGAAGAATATGAACAATCATGTTCTTCCCAAAAACTAATGATTTTTTTTTTTTAATGTTTGTTTTTAATTTAATTAATAAATGTGTGTGATTGTATTTTTTTTTATTCCATCGTCAGCCACATCAGCTTTTGCAGTTAGTTGGGTGATGGAAAGGACCTAAATGTCAGGCGTTAATTGGTTTAGGAACTAATGGCCTGTTTGGAAGTTAAAAAAAGGAAGGGGAGTAGAGTAAAGGGAGGGAAAGTAATTCAATTACCTTGTTTGGAAGTTTTTTAAAGAAAAAGGGAGAGGGATTTGGAGGGGTTTCAACTACCTCTAACCCCTCATTTTTAATTCCCCTAAATTAGAGAGATTTGAAGGGAGAGTAGAGTAGATAAATTATTAACCAAATGAATTCTCCAATTTACCATTTCTAAATTAACAAAATTACAAACCGATTATTTAAAATAAAGTCACATTATTTCATTTTCTGTTCTTTTCAAAAAGTTCTAAAGAAGGCAAAAAATTAGTAATTACACTAGAAAGTTCATTTTCCGAGCAACTAAACAGAGGTTTGATACATATACTTCACAGAACGAACCAGAAACAGCATATAAACCCCAACCTTTCCTTCTATCCCTCACAATCTTCAACCTCGCCGAAACACCTTGCTGAGTCAACCGATTCTCACACTCCAACCCGCACTCACAACACGGTCCACACTCGTTCCACATATCCAACTCATCCATCTCAGAAAAAGGACACCCATCTGGGTCCTCATCGTCACACCCAGACACGTTGTGCCCCAACTCATCCACCAAACTCACCGGTTCCACACCAAGTCTACTCGCCGAGCTGCTAAAACCCAGCGAACCCCACAATTGGCGCTGGGGTTGTGAAGAAGAAGAAGAAGGGAAAATCTGTGAAGGGGTGTAGATGAAATGGGCATATAGGTGGTCATCTATGGTGTTGTGGAACGGGATGGGGAGGTTTTCGAAGGATCTGGAAGCGTCGGAGGATCGGCGAAGAGTGGTGGATTTGGAGAGTTGGTTTAGGGATTTGGAGGTTAGAGAAATATTGGCTAATTCTATTGGGGTCAGCCATGGGAGGATTAGCTCGAAGCATTGGAGGAAAGGTCCAGTTAGGTTATTAGGCTCTTCTTCTTGTTGATGTTCATTGGTTTGGCAACGTGGTTTTAAAATTTTTTCGGGAAAAAAAGAAAAACGATTTTTCCAAAAAATGGAAGGAGGAGAGGAAGAGTAGAGAGAGAGAGAGAGAGGGGACTGAGAAATCAAGGTGTAGTAGTAGAAATAGGAAAATAAAAAAATTAAATTCACGTACTAAGCAAAATAAAAAAAAAATATTAAAAAAATAATAATAAATGAGAGAAACGCTCAAAATTTAATATTTTGTTGATTTTTTCAGTAAACAAACAAACCCAACATTTTTTTTCTTATTTTAATTATTATCAATGGTTTTTTTTAGTATAATAAAAAAGCAAAAAAAATATTTAATCATAGATCAATGTTGATTATTTAATTCACATTAGAAAAAAAAATTATCAAAAAAATATTGCATGCTATAGTCATAATTATTTAATCTAACAAATTAATCATAGACCAATGTTACAAATCCATTTTTAAAAAGGGGTAAATTTGTCTATTTAAATCATTTACTCTCCTTTTCATCCTAATTTTAAAAACATCCAAACAAAAGGAATGACTAATTACTCCCTTCCCTATTACTAATTTTAAAAACATCCAAATAAGGTGGAGAATAATCACTCTCCTCTACTCTACTCCCCACTACTTTCCTCCCCATAAAAGTGGTAAAAACAAAATGTTGGGACCAAAATAGAAAAAGTGCAAAATGGAGGGACTAATATATTTTTGAAAAAATAATAAATATAGACACATGGCAGCCTACATGGCAGCTTAGTGGTATAAAAGTAATATTTTAATGTCAATGTTAGCTATATCAGAATTTTCCACCCATCACTTAACAACAAAGATTTTTTTGACACAATACAAAAAGGTTGGGAATTAAATTGATACATTTGAAATGTTAGGGACCAAATTGACAGTGTAAAAGCTGGGGACCAAATATGTAATTTATCCAAATAATTTATATACCAACCAAGCAACTCATTTACTGCATATCTGTGGCAATCATAATATTTTGCGTGGAACATTTGCTTCCTGGCTCTGGAGCCAGGAATTTTCAATTGTCCCATGTGAGAAGAGAAAGAAATATTCTCAAAGCACATGGATAGCATATGAAAAAAAATCAGGACATTTTAGTAAGCATCACACCTTGGCATGGCTGAAGATTGCTCAATTGTCATGTGTTCTATTTGAGGAAACATGGAACTGAGGGTTTCAAATGAAGGAAGCACACTGCGTGAGAATGGACACCAGGAAGCATGGAAGAGTACAACACTATATTCATTTCTCCACTTGGAAGCCAATGCTCTATCAAGGAAGTCTCCATCCACCTAAAGATAGCAAAATGAAGACAAGGAAATGTGAAAATACAATCTTTTTTTCTAGCAATAATATAGATGCCAAACTAAGAACAAGCAGGTCATGCCTTTCTTGATCCCTCATATCCATCAATTGATTTTCTTTATAATAGTAGCAGGAACTTGGATACAAAAATTATCAAAAGGAAGCAAAACTGTAAAAGTCTAATATTCTTGCATTACAAGGAATAATGGAAAAATATACAGTAAAACTTGTAAACTAAGACTGTAAATTCTGAGCACACATATAGAGACTTCTCTAAACCTTATCTTCTAAGTATAACTAGAAGGCTAATAAAACAGAATAAGAGGCAAAACTTAGACTCAGAAAATAAACTTATTTAATTACATAAAATATCCTAAAATTTGCAAGAATTACAGAAAATTACAGATTTTCCCTTCATGACAGAATGAATCATAACTTATAACATATAAATATAAATTAAGAACCATCTTTTGCTCGGTAAATAGTGAGGGAGGGGCGAGTTGGGATTCAAACCCTAGACATTAGGCACCACATATTGTGGCAATGCTACCGGGCTATCACTCAAGCCCCTAAATTAACGACTATTTTAATTTTTCACACTAGACTCATAGAGATTTGATCTTCAAAACAATATGAGACTCATAGAAAGGAAGATTTCGTCAACATCAATATCATGATAGTTGGAAAGCAGTTCCCCATTGTTTGATGTGGTGTCTTTAGAGAGAGCACAATTCCAGAGGTTTTGAGGATGTTGAAAGGAACCTGCCGGATCTTAAGCTTCTCTTTTGTTAGACTTTGTTAGACTGGATCTGGATGTTAGATGTGAGATGTTTTTCTTTTTGCTCAATTTGAGATTTGATAGATCATTGTAATTTGTGAGATTGAATGTTTTGTCCCCATCTGTATACAACCTGTATTCTTTGGGTGACTCCTTTTTTGGTATCAATAAAGTTACTACTTATCAAAAAACCCTAGTAATTCTTCATTAGTGCCTGCCACAATTTGAGAGGCGCCAAGGTACTGTTCATTTGCATCATAAGGTAGTGGACATGTTTGGCACTGGTCTATGGACCCATAAGTAATGGGCAGAAGGTGAGGTTATGGGTTCATTCCCCCATCTGTGCATGAGCTTTTTACAGAATAATAAATAAATAAGGTAGTAGAGATGTTCTACACTTATAGTATTGGAGACTAACAATTAGTGATCACACTAACAGATTTTATCATATAGCAAGTCAATTAGAAAGAATTATTTCAGTCACTTAATTTTAATGTTAGACAATAAAACAACATCTTCAAAAAGATGTAGAACAAATAATTTACAGCATTCATTTAAATTGACCATTCAGGTGCCAAAACTGTCATAACAGTGGTAAGAGGAATCTCTTGGCATAGGAGAGGGTCAAGAGATCAACTCTATTAGTACAAAAAAGGTTTTTAGAGACGGAGACAGAGAGAGTTCAGGCAACATATTAAGAGAATGGGACCATCATATGTGAGCTCCTTTCCAAAAGAGAAGCCGAAATGCATGCAGGCCTCCTCTCCACTGTCAAGCCAGTGGCTATCAAAATTTCCCAAGGCTCAATCTCTAGATATGCAATTGAGAATTATCAACAATGACCGACTCTAAACACATTTCAAGTATTTTCTTCAAAATAATTTCAAAGTTATGAGCTCTGACATTGCAGATTACCAAATTAAATTTAAAAGTCCCTAATCTAGCAAAATATAAATAAGAAAACAATCAAATATTTCAATCTCTTCAGTCACTTGTCAAGACATCAAAACAAAGCAACCATGTTCCTTTGTACATATTCACATAGGCTAGCTGGGTTTTTTATGCACTGATGCTGAACACACCTTATATAACACAGACTTTCTTTTTACCACCTGATCCATAAGCCAATAAAGGAACTAAGATTCTGGTTACAACTTCAGGTAATGTGCAAATAGAAAGTGCATGTGCTAACTCTAAACAATAATAATGTTTATATTTATCGTCTTTATTTAACTTAATCTTTCATATGGTAGGTTTGGAGAAAAGATAAACATCAAATAAATAGTCAAACAAAAGTCCTTTTTGTTTCCAGGTAAACACAGCTTATGCCCTGTAATGAGATTGAACTCTTGAGCTTACCCCCTGGCCCCCAACCCCTTGTAAATGGCGAAAGATGTCATTTGATCCAGAGACCATTAGCTTGTCAAAACAGAAGTATCAATTTTTTTTTTTGAGCATCCAAAACAGAAGTATCAGATAAACAGATTAACATTATCATTTTAAGAAATATTGAGGGAAATATAAATGAAGCTATAATTAGTTTAAAAGTTAAAAATTCAGAGGTAAAGCGAGTCAAATTAGTCAGAAGTAGACATAAAAACTAATAAATGGTTATTGATGAGCTATCTGAGAACAGTAAAAAGTTTTAAGGTTCATAATATCCTTGAAAAACTAGTGACAAATAGGATGCAGAGAAACTGCCAACTTAGATTTATAATTAATTACATTGTGACAAAGAAGAGTTTCATAAGCAGAGATAAATTGATTCTTCCAAATATAATTCAAGTAAAATCAAGAGAATGATAGAGTATAAGATAAATAGTTATAACCAAAAGGTGTATAAAATTAACCACATGGGTTAGCTCTGAACCATCCACAAAAAAACTATCTCAAGCATTAACTTAAAAAGATTTTAATATTTAGAAAGATGAGATAATGGGTCTTTGCAGATTTTTATACTCCCTCTCCAAATTGAGAGTCCCACTTTGGGAATAACAATAAAGTGAAAATGATAAATGGTCAAAACTATACCTCAAAAGTTAAAAATATACTCACAGATTTTCTTTCCTTTTTTTAAATGATTCATTTTTTCCCTCCAAAAAGATTAATTAAAGAAGGTTCTAATTTTTAAACTTTACTTTTCAAAAGGCTACATTTAGGGAAGGCAGGGCAGGGTGAATATTCTTTGTTGGAAGGTTTACTTTATACCACAGGTTTGCAGTACAGGTGTATCTTTCAAATGCTGAGAGAAAAATGCAATACATGAAAAGAAACTCACATATATTTTGAGTGAAACTTATCATGCCATTAGTTAACGTTTGAGTATACCTACATAAGTTTGCATGAATGCAAATTTTGTTCACTCTTGCAAATGAAAAATGAGAAATAGAAATTCGGATGCGATGTTTAATTTGTAAGTGTAAGAAAAATAGGAGCAACATAGAACTAAAAGGCAAGCATCCTAATAAACAAGAATATGTCAGGCTTCTTCATGGATTTACAAAGAAATGGCATCTGATGACACCTTTAAAATAATAGAAGTTTTACGGGTTATTTCTTGGTCAAATTATTGTTACCAAATAAGCATACCAGGTAGCTAAGCTGAATTTTAATACTAAAATATGTCATTTGAGCTTCACTAACAAGCCCTCTAAAGTCTTAAGTTCTTATGGGTGCTATACAATGTAATTCAGTAAGGCATTTATCTAATGCAGTGATTCCTTTGCACGATACATGTATTTAAGTTTGTTTAAATAGCAGACCATGAAGAAAGAAAATTTTGGTGGCACTTCTTTTTGGCACCCAATTTCCTGAAGCAGCAATGGATTTGCAAGAGTAAGGGAAAAAAACAGAACAATCCTATAGCTTCACCATCTAAGCCTGGAATCACCACCAAACTAGAGAGACAAATCCCAATTCCATATTAGTATTCAACATGTCCCACAATATTTTTCTGAAGCCTTTAAGTGAAGCTTCTAGGGTTACAACAAATAAGGAAAGAAACAATGTAATCAAATTACATAAATTTAGAAATAGAATTAAAAAAAAAAATTCAAATCTCAAATAAAATCCGTCAACATTAATTTTGGCTGTCTCCTTCCATCATTCTCCTCTGGCTGCAGTAAACTCTAACCTCAAGTTCTTGAATTGTTTAAGGAGAAGACCTCTTACACTTGATACTTGCAGCAACTCTTGAAACACTTTTGGCATCACTAAGAACAAAGAAGCTTTCTGTTCCACAATATCATTAAATGTGTCTGGAATAATAAAATCAATGGGTCAAATCAGTGTTGCGAACAATATATTATAGCCTCTTAATCCACAGAAAGCACCATTGTACAAGTTTTTCCACTTCATGCACCGTGGAGTGTTGATCATGAGTAAATGCATCACACTCACTTGTTACAACCAGAGCACCCTCTAATTCTTTGCTCCTTTTTTAACATCAAATTGTGGGCACTCTTCCTTCTCAGTAATAAGCAACCTATCTGACTCCAATAAGTGGTATTAAATCACCTACATATGCTTCAAGTACTCCAGCATGTTGGTTTGACTCTTATGGTATGGTCGTCTCACTGCTCTAGCAGTGTAGCAACATTTGTTAGCACTAGTACGTCTCTTTCAGCACTAGTTTTTGGTGGCTCAACATTATTGTCTCCCATGCGTGAAGCTAGGGTTTCATCACTATTGGTCATCCTTTGATAGGAAGCCTCCACTGATTTTAATCAAGCAAACATATCTTGAATGGTTTTCATTACTAACTCATTAAAAAACACTTGACCCTTTAGAAAATCACCCAACCCATTTTGTGACCAGTTAATAAACAGGTATTCTCAAATCAAACTCAAATCCAAGAAACAAGAAAGAGAGAGATGAAATCCCAGCGCCGTCCAAAGAATGATCAAAATCAAACTCAAATCTCGCCAATTTTTCCCTGCTTTTGTAGTTGTAGACATGTTCTATATTAAATGATCAAAATCAAACTCTTCTATATCACTATTAATTATATTTAGGCTATCGGCTCTCTCTCACCTTTTAATGTAGTCACGAATCATGATTAAAAAGGTTACGTCTCTCTCAGCCAATAAATTCCTTCAATTTCTCAGATGATATGCCCTCCTCCTACTCTTCCTCTCAACAAGTTTGTTTTACATGTTTGGAAATAATTCCATAATTACGTACCCGAAAAATAACTCTTGTAACAGAACCCAAAAAGCAATTCGAAAGCAAGATACATAGCAACAGATACAGTGAGAATTTTAATCATTCTATGGGTTTCAAGAAAAAGTGAAAAACAGAAAATCAAATTCAAATTTGAGAAACAAGAAAGGGAGAAAAGAACTCCCAACAAGTTTGATTTTGATTTGGGAATACCCATTTGCTTACAGGTCATAAAATGGGTTGGCTGATTTTCTAACTGGTCATGGTTTTTTTAGTGAGTCAGCAATGGGTTTTAATTTTTTAATATTAAAATTGATGTCATGTCATTTAAAATTTGCCACGTCATTATTCTTTAGCCACGTAGGCACTGAGACTAACAACTGTTAACAAAAGGATCAATTGCACTAATTTTTTAATCTTAAAAAGACCAATAGTGCTCATTTGAAACTTGAGAGACCAATAGTGCTCAATAGGCAAACTTCAGGGACTAAGAGCATCCGCATTAGTCTCAAAAAACTAGTTTGATGTTAAAAATGTAGCTAAAAACTCACAAAAAGCCCACACATCATACTCAACAAACTATCAAAAAAAATTTTTTTGATAAGTAACAAACTATCAAAAAAATTTAACATTCAATCTTAGCTCGGCACAACCAACGAGACCTACCTCTCGCTACTACTAAGAAAATTATTTTTTTATTCTCTCTTCTCTCTCTCCTCCCCCCGCTGACTCATTCTCTCCTCTCTTCTCTCTTCTCTATTCTTTTGGACTTGATCGAGGCATCGTTGATCTTGAAGGGTAGTAGGATTATGATTTTATGTTGGGATTTGAGTGGGGTCTTCAAGGGCAGAGGCTGACCAGAGGGAGTGAGAGAGAGGAACTGAGATGGGATTTTTGCAGTGGGCGTGGTGGTTTCTAAGGTGGGTGCGGTGGTTGCTGGATTTTTGTTGATTTTTGCAGTGGGTGTGGTGGTTTCTGACAGTGGGGGCGATGGTTGCTGGGTTTGTGGTTATTTTTGCGGTGGTGTGGTGGTTGGTTTTGGTTTGGGTTTTCTGTTAAAGGGAATGTGAAAATTTGTTGATTTTGTTGGAAGGCAGGGTGCGTGGTGGTGTTACTGAAGGAGATTCTACTGGGTTGTAGTAGAAGGAGGTTTTTTAAAGCCTGGTATGGTTGTGACTTTTGGTCCCACCAAGCTGACCACTGAAGTTAAGTCCGTTGAAATGCATCATGAGGCTTTCCTAGAGATAGGGCTGTAAATGAACCAAACCGTTCATAAACAGCTTGGGCTTGGCTCGATAAAAAGCTCGTTGTTTGTTTGTTTATAAAAAAAGCCAAGTTTAAGCTTTAGTTTTAGGCTTGTTTAATAAACGAGCCGAGCCCGAGTAAAAAATATTATTCATGAACAAGCTTGTGAACACCAAGGCTCGATACAAAAGTAACAAAACAAGTTGAGTCTAGGCTTATTTATGAGTTTGGTAATAAAATTGATATCAGCTTGACAAGTAAACTCATATCCTTCTAAGACTTTAATTAATTATAAGTTGAGACCACTCATCCAAACCAAATAGGCTAGATAATAAACTTGATATAAGTTTGATAATTTACTTGTGTTAGATCTCAAGCTCAAAAACATGATACTGAGTTTGAGTTTGGGCTTGATATTGAGCTCGAGCTTGGCTTAACCAATGAATCAAACCAAACCAAGCTGAGCTCAAACTTTTATACTTTATAACAAGTTCAAGCTTGAAAATTATTTGTAGGCTCGTATCAAGCTCAAGCCAAGCTTGAACATTCTACTTTTGCTGTCAAGCCGAGCTTAAACATTCACTACTCGACAAAGCTCGACTCGTTTACAACCTACCTAGAGGCTCCTCTTGGTGACAATGTCGGCTTCAACGTTAAGAATGTTGCTGTTAAGGATTTGAAGCGTGGGTTTGTTGCATCCAACTCCAATGATGATGATCCTGCCAAGGAGGCAGCCAACTTCACATTGTTGGGTTGCTGGGAAAGGGTTGGGGTTTGGGGAAGATGAACAGAAAATATATATATATATATATATATATATATTTGTTTATTTATTTGTAGAGAGAGAAAAACTAATATTTAAATGAAGTGGAGAAAGTGAAGTTTTGCCATTATATTAATTATCCTTTATGCATTGATAATTTTTCCTCACCAATAACAAATTTCGCTCTGATTCGAAGTTGATGCAGCATGGAGAAAAAGGAAATTACTTATAAAAAATAAAAAAAGGAAATAAAAATAACTCTAGCTTTCACCACCTAAGGTTGTTTAGAATCACCACCAAGCTAGAGAGAAAAAACTCAATTCCGCACTATTCATCAAATTCAACAATTCAAAATGTCCTACAATGTTTTTCTAAAGTGTTTAAGTAAAGCTTCCAAATTTACAACAAATAAGAAAAGAAACAAAATAATCAACTCCAATACACAGTATACACTTTGACAAAAGAATCTAAACTAATTCATACCAAATGAAATCCACCAACTTTTTTTTTTTTTTATAAATAACGGAATTGTATTAAAAAGAAGCCTAGGCACACCGGGGGTGAACATGGATAACAGTACATCAAACACATAAATTACAAAGATCAAGCATTTCTAAAAAATTAGAACAAGGGAAAAGATTAAAGGAAGAACTCCACTCTAGCAAGGTATGAAGAATAAGAGATTTAAGATCTGAAGTAGACCGCTCCTTCCCTTAGAAACATCTTGAGTTCCGCACTCGCCAAATACACCATAGGACACAATGAGGGACAGCCCTCCATAAATCAATGCTCCGATGCCCACCGAAGGAACCTTGCCAACTCGAAAATAAATCAAAGACACCATGCGGCATAACCCATTGAAGACCGAGCCCACACCATAAACCATAAATCATAAGCAATAGGACAATGAAGGAGAAGGTGATTCACCAATGCCCCACTCTTTTTACACATATAGCACCAATCAACAACTGCGACACCCTTATACCATAAATTTTCAGTAGTCAAAATCTTACCTAATGAGGCAATCCACGAGAAGAAAGCAACCCTAGGAGCGACCTTTGAACGCCACACAGGTTTCCAAGGGAAAGAAATGTCAAGAGTAGAGGAAAGGGAGAGATAGAACTCACTCACTTTAAAATTCTTATTCCCTGTTGTTTTCCAACAAAGTTTGTCCTGATCTTCACCATTAAGGGGCAATGAATTGATAAGATCTAGAAAAGTGTAAAAATGTTTAGTTTCCCAATCTTGGGGAGCTCTAGAAAAAAGAAGATCCCAGTGAAGCCTCTAGTTAGGAAAGTGCATAACATCTGCAATGGAAGACTTCTTATTACAACTAATATTATAGAGTTCCGGAAAAGCCTCCAGGAGAGTACAGCTCCCACACCACACATGATGCCAAAATTTAATTCTGTCGCCAACGCCAACCTCGAACTAAATGGATTTTGAAAAGACTGGCCAGCCTTGTCTTATGGTTCTCCAAAGACTAACACCATAAGGATTAGAGACTTCTTTTGTACACCAACCTCCCCAATCATTCCCATATTTAGTCTCAATAACCCGCCTCCAAAGATGAGTTGTCTCTTTGCATCACTTTCTCTCCAAATCTATATATATACACACACATACATACATATATTGTCCGTTTGGATAGCAATTAATTTGGCGTTTACGTTTACGTTTTTTTTTTTTTTTTTTTCCTTCCTGCTGCACATCAGAGACTTAGAGGGGACAAAATTTACTGTTTAGCCGGAAAGTTTGACTTTTCCCGTGAACAGTACACACTGTGCACTATTTACGGACCCACAAATTTTACTTTTCAGCAACTTTTTCATTAAAAATGGGTCCCACTATACTATTTACACATTTAAAAATTATTTTGTTACAGTGTTTTCAGTTTTCAGTTTCAACAAAATAAGTGCTATCCAAACAGACCCATAAAGATAGAAAGAGAGGGCCCAAGTGAACAAGTTCAATATATATTTTCCTCTTGTTCCACTCTTCTCTCCTTGTTTACAAAACAAACGGTGGAAAACCAAAAATAATTTTCAATTTTATCTTCTTTTGTTTGGGATAAGATCCCCTCCCATTGAATCCTCCAATTCCCTCCAATTTTTATTTAGATGCAAGATATGTGCATTTAAAAATCAAATAAACACCATGCATTGTCGCACATCCAGCTAAAAATGGGAGGGAATTGGAGGGGATCCTTTCCCCTTTTGTTCTCTCAAATTTCACGCCCCTCAACCCTTCAGCCTAAACCTACCCCACATGTTAATCCCACACAGCCACCCAAACCTCTATCCTCACAGCCCAAGCCTAAATCACAATCAGGGGAGTTAGAGAGGTCTTTAGCATTCTTTCGAATTGATTCAAAGGCTTTTTCTTTAGTTTTTTATGGTGGTAGAAAAGATTCTTATGCTATTAATGAACGCCGGGGACAGTTCCATGGCTCAATTAGGGAGGGCCGTTTGGGTTTGGATTGGATTATTGCTTGTTTTGCAAATCTTTATCATGGGAATTTTCAAAAACAACACTTTTTCAAACGTTTACGTGAGAATTCTAAACTTTTGGAGATTACCAGTAGATCTAACAAAGGTGGCGTATTTGTGGAAATCTCTAAGTAAAACAATGGTGCAAGACGGGTTGCCTATGGGTTCCAGAGGGGACCAAGATAGGCGGTTGGGCTTTGTTTGGAACAAGATTTACATGACCATTTTTTGGGAAAGACCACCTATGGGCCGGAGAAAAAGGTGGTGGCCGGAGGTGGTGAGTTCGAAAAAATAGTTGACATGCAAAAGTCTCAAGTTTGGAAAAAATTAAAAGTCCACGAAAATAAAGGGAGTGATTTAAGTTTTGTAAAGCAATTTCCAAATATAACTAACCAGATTAATAAGTCTAAGTCTTTGGGGGGATTTGATTTTACCAAAAAGTCAAGTAATGCTAGTGTGTCAACAGCTGCAAACCTATACGTGCAAGTCACCTGAAATGGACCCAGGCCCATTTTAATTTAAAAATCTCGGTTGATTTGGTGGGTGAGGGTAAGCGGGCTGTTTCTTGGGGTAAAACACAGCCCAATGTAAGTGGGCCTTCTCAAGCTTAAGCCCAACACACAACCACCTGTGAGAAAGGGTCTGGCCAGCCCATGATTGTCCTTCCAAGACAGTCACGTGTCAGCGACGGGGATGATAACATGCAATCTTCTATGTGGGAGACTGGGGAAGGGTCGAGGACACACGAGGAAGAGGAAGGAGAGATCCTGAGCTCCAGCGAGGGACCGGGCTGCCCTCCCACCGCCGCCACGAAGCCCGATGACCATGTTTCGGTGGCCAATTCCCTTGATGCAGAACCGGGTGCTCACGGTACAATCGTGGAGGAGGGTTTGAGTAGCGACGGTGAATTGGCCCACTCCCCTACTACCACTGAGCAAACCGGAGACCAAGGGGCTAGGTTTTTGGTCGCTGATCCACCTATTGTTGTCCGTTCGACGCATTGCAGATTCTGGGCGTCCAAATTTGGTTTAGAGTCAATTTTTGGTGGGTTCAGACTTGTCCTTTTCTGTAACTGAGGTAGGTTGTGGTTTGACTAAATTTGAAATTCTTATACTGGTTTGGGATGGCTCTTTGTCTTCGATTAAGGGTGAGGAAGATTCTGGGGACATTACACCTTTGGCTCTAAGGGACCCAAATGGAGTAACGGAGTTCGTGATCTCATCACTTTGGAAGATGATTCAGATGGGTCTTTCTATGGAGGAGGAATTGAAGCCTTTAGAATGGGTGAGAATGATGATCAAGGGTTTGGTACTTTTGTGGGATTCCCCATTGCTTGTTGCGAGACACAGTGTCTTGATTTTTTCCAGAAACTTGAGAGGGTTTGGGAGCAGCGAGCGATTGTTGCTACTACTCGCTGGACAAGTAACTCTACCCAAAAAGGTATTAGGGAATTACGGAATATGTTTTCTTCTATTAATTACGATGGGCATTCTAGTAGAAGTACAAGGGGCAGTTTGACATCCTCTGGTTTGGGTTCATCTGTTGGTCAATGAATTTTAAACTTCTATCTTGGAATGTGAGGGGATTGAATAATCCTCATAAGAGAGATATTGTGAAGAATCTCTTAAGGGAGTGGAAGTGTGACATTGTATGTCTTCAAGAATCTAAACTGGACAGCACCAGCTCTATCTTGGTAAAAAATCTATGGGGTAGCCCTTTTGTAGACTGGGGGGCTTTAGATACCTTGCATACAGTTGGGGGTGTAATTTTGATTTTTTGAGAAAGTTGATTCGGTGGTTGGAAGTTTTTCAGTTTCAATTTTATTAAAGGGAGTGTCAGATGGCTTTGAATGGATCTGCTCAGAGGTGTACGGACCGACTGAAGGAACCCTTAGGGATGCACTGTGGGCAAAACTAGACTCTGTGAGGTCACGATGGGCTAGGGCTTGGTGTTTATTTGGTGATTTCAATGCTATCAAATACCCAGCTGAGAGACTTGGCTGTAACTCTTTTAGTCCAGCTATGTTTAAATTTTCGGATTTTATTGGTAAACATTTGCTAGTGGATTTGCCTTTGGTGGGAGGTGAATATACTTGGTTTAGAGATTCTGATACTCCTTCAATATCCAGAATTGATAGAGTTTTGATGTCAGCTGATTGGGAGGAGCATTTCTTAGATGTGACTCAAAGGACTCTCCCTAAGGTGGTGTCGGATCATTGTCCTTTACTAGTGGAGGCGAATGGCATGTCAAGGGGGAAAAGTTCTTTCAGATTTGAAAATATGTGGCTAAAGGTGGAGGGTTTTGTGGATAAGGTTTGGTTTTGGTGGAATGCTTATCACTTCATGGGGCCTCCTAGTTATGTTTTAGCTTGTAAGTTGAAGGCCCTCAAAGGGGATTTGAAGCATTGGAACAAGCATGTTTTTGGAGATGTAGCTTTTAAAAAAAAGAGTCTTAACTAAGCTTTTAGACATTTAAATGAGAGAAGAGATGCAGGTGTTGACTCATGAGGATAGGTAGGGCTGTCCACAGGTCAGGTCGGATCAGGTTTGGGTCGAACCTGCACCCGACCCGATTGAATCGGGTGAACGGAAATTAGACCCGCGGCCGACCAAACGTTCAGGTCGAGCTTGACGGAGCGGGTCATCGGTTGAGCGGGTCGAAGCCGGTCGGGTGATTTCGAGTCTCAAGCACAAAAACATTTCAAAACCCAGAACAATCTTCTCAAAAAAAAACCCAAAACAATCTTCTCAAAAAAAACCCGAACAATCTCCTCAAAATCCAAAGCAAAAACCCTATATCTATAAGACTAAAACAAAATCAAAACCCAGAACAATCTTTAAAAATAAATAAATAAATAACCAAAACAAAAAATTAAAATCCAAACCAAAAACCCCAAATCTATGACTAAAACGAAAAAGAGAGAAGATTAAACCAGTAGCACCACCACCACTCCCTCCCCCACCACCAACACATCCATCACAAGATCAATACAATTTTTTTTATTTTTAAAAATAGAACTTTTTTTACTGACCCACCATCAAAATGCACAGATCAGAATATCAAGAGGAGATTTCAAGTTGATCAAAGGAAGCTTGTGGAGTTGGAGACTCAACCAAGGACGGCAAGTGCAACGACAACACGGCAACATTGGAAATAGGCTTGTGGAGTTTGAATCAGCGATAGCGGACTAGGCAACGTCAGCAAGGAGGCTAGGGTTTGGGCAGCAACAAGGCCCAACTTAGTGATGGCAGTAGCAAGGAGGCTAGGTTAGGGATTTGAGTGAGAGATTAGAGAAAGTGAGAAAT
The DNA here is from genome assembly GCA_023736055.1 of Quercus glauca. Classification (NCBI taxonomy): domain Eukaryota; kingdom Viridiplantae; phylum Streptophyta; class Magnoliopsida; order Fagales; family Fagaceae; genus Quercus; species Quercus glauca. Next base: position 19,615,381 of record CM043321.1, on the reverse strand, counting down.
TTTTCTGAAACTGAAACGTAGAACAAAGTGAACAAACCCATCATCACCGCGTTTTTTCTTTTAAAAAATTCTAGGTCAAGTCAGTCGGTTTACACGAGTTAGAACTTAGAAGTCAAGGGACCCGAAACCGACTCGAAAAACCGAATATTAAAATTAATTGACTCGCACCCGACCCGTATGGACATTCAGATCCATTCGTGGGCCTTCGGGTCGGACGGGTGGGCCGAGTCCAATGGGTTGATGGACAGCCCTAAGGACAATACTAGAAGGTTGGTGATTAAATCTGAAATAGATTATTTGGCTTCTTTGGGAGAGATTTCTTGGAAGCAGAAGTCCAAGGCCCTTTTTATTAAAGAAGGTGATAACAACACGCAATTCTTTCATAGAATCGCCAATTCTCATGGGCAATCCAATCAGATTAGGGAAGTGGAGGTGGATGACATTCATTATGAGGATGAGTCAGATGTTCTAGATCAGGTGGTAGGTTTTTATAAGAAATTATATCAGGAACTAGAAGCTTGGAGGCCTACTATTGACGGGTTAGAGTTCACTTGTTTAGATGAAACTGAGAGGTCTATGTTGGAGAGGGAGTTTGAGAAGGAGGAAATCATTGAGGCTCTCAAGGAGGCAGAAGGTGATAAGGCCCCTGTACCAGATAGGTTTACTATGGCTTTTTTTTAGAAGTGTTGGAGTGTTTTAGAAAGGGATGTCATGGAGTTTTTCAAGGATTTTCATAGCCAGTGTGTTATTGAGAAATCTCTTAATGCCACTTTTCTGTGTTTGATTCCCAAGAAGACTAATGCAGTCAATATTAAAGACTTTCATCCTATTAGTCTTATGGGCAACCTTTACAAACTTTTGGTTAAGGTGTTGGATCATAGACTCCGAGGGGTTTTGGATAAACTGATATCCGATTCTTAGAATTCTTTTGTGGGAGGAAGACAGATTCTTGATTCTGTTCTAATTGCTAATGAATGTTTAGATAGCAAGTTGAAGAGTGGCAATCCGGGTGTTATAGTTAAATTGGACATTAAGAAGGCTTATGATCATATGTATTGGAATGCCTTACTTTTTACCTTATGGAAAGGATGGGATTTGGGACGAGGTGGAGTAGATGGATTAAGGCATGTATCTCTATAGTTAAATTCTCAGTTTTGGTCAATGGGTCTCCTGCTGGTTTTTTTGGTAGTTCTCGTGGCCTTTGCCAAGGGGATCCTTTTTCTCCTCTATTATTCCTATTAGTTATGGAAGTGCTAAGTAGACTACTGAAGAGAACAGAAAATGGTGGTTTTCTTTGTGGTTTTCAAGCGGGGTCACAAAGACAACGGGGTGTGCATATCTCTCATCTTCTTTTTGCTAACGATACTATTTTGTTTTATGATGCTTCTAGGGAATAGTTATTATACAATCAGATGGTGCAGATCTTCTTTGAAGCTATTACAGGCCTGAAAATTAATGTAGGTAAGAGTAAGATTGTTCTTGTTGGTGATGTTGGGAATTTGAATGCTTTGGCCTGTACCCTATGTTGCAAGGTGGGCACATTGCCTATGAGATATGTGGGCATACCTCTCGGGGCCCATTATAAGGATGCATCAATATGGAATCTTATTATAGAAAAGATGGAGAAAAGGCTATTTGGTTGGAAAAGACTTTATTTGTCGAAAGATGGTAGACTTACTTTGTTAAAAAGTACTCTCAAGCCTTCTCACCTACTTTTTTATCTTTGTTTACTATCTCTCAGGCTGTGGCAGCTAGAATAGAAAGGATTCAAAGGAATTTCATTTGGGGGGCCTCAGAGGATGTTTTTAAATATCCTTTAGTTGCTTGGGATAAGGCCCGTTTGCTTGTTGAGAGTGGTGGTTTGGGGATCCAAAGGATTGGGTTGTTTAACAAGGCCTTATTTGGGAAGTGGTTGTGGCGTTTTGGGAAAAAAGTAACAGATTATGGTGTCAGGTTATAGCAACCAATTATGGTGAAGGGAGAGGAGGCTGGTGCACTAGAGGGGTAAGAGGTTCTCATGGGTGTGGGATGTGAAGGAATATTAAGGAAGGAACAAAGAAGTTCTTTGGTCAAATTCTGTATAATGTGGGGGAGGGTTGCTGTGTTAGTTTTTGGCATGATCCTTGGTGTGGGCCTATTCCTTTGAAGGAACTCTTTCCTGCTATGTTTGCTTGCTCTCTTTCTAAAGAAGCATGGGTCTCTGACTTGGTAATATCTACTTCTAAAGGAGGTAGAAGGAGCTGGAATTTACTTTTCCATCATGGTCCTTAGGATTGGGAGGCAGACACTGTTCATTCCTTTTTTGAGCTCATTTATTCCTCTATGCCGAGGGGTGAGGGGGATGATCACCTGATTTGGAGATTGACCACGTTTGGGGTATTTGATGTGCGCTCTTTTTATAAGTTGTTATCTAGTCCTAACACCAATGAATTTCCTTGGGAGTGCATTTGGTGTGCAAAGGTGCCTAAATGGGTGTCTTTCTTCTTATGGACAACAACTAATGATGGGATACTCATCATTGACAATCTTGTCAAGAGAGGTCAGTTTCTGGTTAATAGGTGTTGTTTATGCTGCTATGATGGGGAATCAGTAAATCACCTTCTTCTTCTTCACTATAAGTTTTCTCAGGCCTAATGGTGCAAAGCTTTTGTAGCGTTTGGGATCCAATGGGTAATGCCAAGGTTAGTCAGCTCTTTTTTCTTTGTGGAGAAACGGGTTTGGAAAGCATCATTCAACCATTTGGAATATGGTCCCAACATGTTTAATGTGGTTACTTTGGCAGGAACGCAATACCCGCACTTTTGAAGACAAGAAGAGAACATTAGATCATCTAAAATCTCTCCTCTTTGGTACTCTGCTTCTTTGGGCTCGTATTTGGGGGTGTACGAATTGTATTTCTTTATCTAATTTTTTAGTCTATTTCCTTTAGTTCTTGATTATATTGTATTTGTTTCTTGTTCAAAGTGTTCACCATCGTGAACATGATGTTCAATTTTTTCAATAAAAGTCTTATTACCTATCAAAAAAAAAAAAAAACCATTTACCACTAAAGCATAAAAGAATGAATTCTAGTACATAATTTCCCAGAAAGGCCAAGAATTGAAAGTCAAGAAAGTTCAACTCAATGACCTAGAACAACACATGAAACTTGTATGGGTTTATTTTATAAAGAGACATCTACATTATTATCAACACTAATATTGCATGGAAACATTTCATAAAGAGATAAGCAATAACTACCTGAACACAAATATCATTTCCCGTTATCAATCAGCTTACATTATCATATATTCTAGTCTTCAAGCAATATCGTATATAATGTAGCTTAATTACACCCTCAAATCAAGCTGGAAACATAACCGCTATAGTGCATATTTTTTTCCGCCATGGATTTAGTAATACTTCCTAGTGCCAGAATGCATAGAATGGACACCAAAACGGTCTTATTTTTCCAGGAAGCTAACACCCTGATGTAATCACCAACCCGTGCACCTTAAATAAAAATCTTCCTGTCCCTCTAGTCGATACTAGGTTACAGACCAAAGCTGATGCAGCTATGCCGCACTTAACACCTCTAAAATATGGCAAACTATATCAAGTATAGTATTTCTGCTGACCTATATTCATGGTTTTGCTCCTCCACAAGACAAATTCAAACCTTCTAGAATATGAATATTTCTCATAGTCATAATTCTTAACAGTGATTTAAAAGGACTAAGTTGAATTGGCTACAAAAGAAAACCCAAAAAAATAAATCACATAAAAAAGCATTTAGCAACAATGTTTTATTTTGATTTCATTTTTTTCCTTTTTTTTTTGGTTAATACTAGGTTATTGCTTATTAGTCAAAATCAGGGAATTTGAATAATGCCCAACTTCATTTCATTTTCTTCTCTAATCAGATTTTTTATCAGAGAAAGATACTTAACATTCAAAAGTCAACCAAATACAACAGAATACGATTCTCCAATTATTCAAAAAATAAAAATAAAAACTTAATAGCCTCAACAACAAAATACCACTAACCCTTTGCAGCAATTTACATATAAAAGTAAAAGTAAAGGAAAAAAAAGGAAATACCCAGAAACAAAAGTCAGCCAAGATCAAGCACAAAATTCTCAGAACCCTACAAAATCCCCAAAAATCTACAATCAAGGAAATGTGAAATTGAAAAGAAAGAAAAAGAGAAAGCGTACCTGGAGAGGTGGGTTGGGGGAGATCGAAATAGGGCATTGAGAATGAAGAGCATACAGAAACAAATTGGAGTCCTTTGGGCACAAAGATGAAGAGGAACAAGACCCCAACCGCAGAGAAGAGAACACTGTGATGATGCAAACCAAGAGAAAACAAACACCAACAGCCATAGAAGAAGAAGAAGAACAACAACAACAACAAAGGGTATGCAATTGCAGACACAATATACAATAACAGAGAGGGGAATAATATTTAACAAAATGAAAAAGAAAAAAAAAAAAGTTTCTGAATTTATATGTATATAGATAGATATATGTGTTGTGTGCGTGCGTCTAATTCTATAGGGTAAAGAGCTTTTTTTGGTTGGTGATGTTTGTGTTGGTTTGAATTTGGGTATTTATTTTGCCTATTAAATCTCAAATGGTACATTTGGAAGTGGACTGGTGGCGCTGGTGCTGGTTCGTAGAAATGATCTGGGTCCGGGTCCAACTAAGACTAGTCATATGATATGGTACTAGAGACCTACCTTTCCAGCTCCAACATCCAACAAACCTCCTTTTATATCTCTCTATTCTATTCTATTTTACCTGCTCAACCGTCAACACTCTAGCTTCTTTTTTCTTTTCTTTTTTGGTATTCTATTCTATTTATATACACCACATATGGAATACTATTAGAGCATTCTATGGAAAGCTAAACATAGCTGCAATAGTCTTATAACTAAATTGATACTTTATATTGTATAAATTACTTGGGTTTAGATTTACAGTATATTATAATTATTTCTCTAAAAAAAATCAACATAGCTATAACAAAATTCTTTTTTTAAAAAGCCATTTATCTATTTTATCTACCAATCTTTTTTAATACACCCTTTAACAAAGTGTCTATTTTTTTCCTCTATCTTATTAAACTTTTTTTCTCATTGTTTTTTTTTTTTTTTTTTTACTTTATCTCAAACAATCATATTTAGCACACAACGCACCAAATCCATAAGCAAACCATTGACCTGAGAATGAACCCACCCAACAAACTCTACACCGAAATCTACACAAACCCAACCACAGCTTAAATCAACACAAGCCTACAACCCAAATCGGCATAAACCCAACCAACCCATAACCCAAACTGGCACAATCACAACCCAACCCATTGTTGCCACAATCAGCCACTCATTTTGGCTTCGCAATGTCACTTCCCAGTCATCAAGGAGAGAGAGACTAAGGGTCCGTTCGGTTAGAAATGTGGAAAAGTGGGAGGATGGAAAATTGTAGGAGGATGGAAAATATTTATTTTTCCCTCTTGTGTGTTCGGTTGGAAGGGTAGAAAAGTGGAAGGATGGAAAACTCTTTTGTTTGGTTGGAGAGAAAAAGGGAAGGGTGGAAAATGTAATTTATATAAATTGACTATTATACTCTTGTTACATAATATGTAAGAAATATATTTATTTGTACTCATTAAATAATATAAAATTTATCACATCATATATATAAATTTATATTATTATTATAATGTAAAAATTAGATCAGGACACGTTAAAAAAAATGTTCAGGTCACGTTAAAAAAAAAAGAACGTTCAGGTCACGTTAAAAAGAAAAAAAAAATGTTTAGGTCACATTGAAAAAAAAAAAAAAAAAACTCCAATGTTCAAGTCACGTTGAAAGAAAAAAAACGTTGAAAAGAGGGTGTAGGGACCCAACTTGTGATGGACCCTTAACAATAAGAATTTGTAGAGATGTGGGTGCAAGAACTTGGCATCACCGAAGTAAACAATGGCTAGTATAAAGTTTCTCATAAGTAATTGATGACATGGGATTCATAGGAATCTAATGGTGGAAAGTTGGCTAAGTGTTTGCGACGCGTCTTTGTCCTCGGCCCAGGCCGAGGATCTATTTTACTTAGAACTTATCTTCATCAAGTTTTTTCTCCCCCTCTTTGTTTTGTTCTCCTTTTGGATATATAGTCTTGTTTTTGTTAATCTTAGCCATCCACTTATCAATTATCTGGACTCTGTGTACAGGGGTTTATCCCATCATCTGTATTTGCAGGCTTTATGTTAGTTCTTAGCCGCCTTTGCAGACTTTCTATTAGTTGAAATGACCGAGGCAACTGGGCTTGTTGGTCACATTACCATTAAAGCGATCAGAATGTTGGTGGGATATGTTTAATGGACAAGGGATATTTTCCCTTTATTAATAGTCGGTGCGCCGAGGATATAAGTATCCTCGGTGAGGCCTTTAGACGACTTGGGTTTCTTCCTTTTTATCCTCGGCCAATATACTCTCCTCGGCGCGGGTCTTGGGCCGGCTATGGAGTGGGCCTGGTTTGATAATATTTAGGGCCCCACAGAGGGCATTTTAGACAAAGTGCTGCTATAGCACTTTTCAGCCCACATTTTCCTCCTGATTTGGGAGGAAAAAAAATTTGGCCCGGGAGAGAAAACTTTCTCCCGGGTTTTCCATTCTTCCTATTTTCCTTCCCAAACGAACAGTGGAAAACAGCATTTTCCACCCTATTTTCCTCTCTCTATTTTTCATCCTCTCTATTTTCACTTCAAACGAACGCAGCGTAAGAGCTATTGGGACAAATAAAATACTTCTAGAAATTATTTAATGTTGCTATGGTAGCTCACCAAGCAAAATTCTATCATTGATTGTAGCTCAATGGATTGAAGTCAAGGTTCTTAATTTAAGTGATTCTAGATATAATATCACTCCACGTCTACTGGATGATTTGGAAGAAGCAGAATGAGGCTTGCTACGGTACTCCACGTTCTGATCACCTTTCTCTAGCCATGTCTGCTACAGCCCATGCTTTAGAATATTATGAAGCTAATTATGGAAGCTTGTCTTGAGTATTTGTAAGATTGTCTTGTTTTTCTTAGGCATTCCTTGATGTAAATTTGTATATAGTTGCTGCATTTTTTGTTCGGTGAAGAGAAAGCTCTGTAGTGAGTACAATCTTAGCATGGTTGATCTATGGTGCTGCCTTCCTTTTGTATAGACTTATTACTTTCTTTGAATAAAATTCAGCCGTTTATTCTCAAAAATATATATATATATATATATATATATATCACTCAAATATCAAGGCTATGTTTGGTACACTGAATGGAGATTACGACAGAAATTATAATCTTTATTTCTAGAATAAAATGTGTTGTAACATAATAACTAAATCTATTCATAAGTTTGGTTGTGATTATAACATTAGAATAAAATTTAAGATTTAGTTTAGAAAATATCTTGTTCATACAATTATATTTTCTTAAACATAACATTCTTTAAATTGAGATAGATAAAAGTTATTTTTTTATGATTTTTTATTTTTATAATTATTACATGTATATGGAAAGTTTTTTTATTTGGAAATATATTATATTTAGAAATTATTACACATACTAAGGAATAGTTAATACAACCCTTTTAGAAAGTAATAGTTATTCTTTATTTTTAAAAATAGCTATTCATAAGGAATGGTATTCCTTATAATAAAAACATAACCAAACTAAAGAATAGTTTAACCATAAGAATAATTATTACATTACAATATCTATTACAGTCTACTAAATATGTCTCAAATAAAATTTTGACATTTTCAAAATATTAATAAGTTAAATAGTGTAAATAAAAGCTTGGACCAAGTTGGTTCTTTTTTGGAGAGCAGGCAAAGTCGGGTTTGGCTAATTCAAATCCATAGCTCCATTCCATAATTGTCTATGAAAAAATAGAGAGATTGGCGAGTTAATAATATCTTCTTCATTTTTACTACCCCAAAAAAAAAAAAAAAAGATACACACACACACACTCTCTCTCTACTATTTAAAAGGCTTCCCCTATTTAGGATCCTCATTTTTTTTTTATTCAAAAATGTCCCTACACTCTTATGTTTAAGTAGAGACAAAACTAAAAGACAATCCGATAAAAATACAACTCTAACTCCTACTAAAACATTGCCTAAAAAATAGGGTCACTCTCCTATTGTTTTTCAAATTGCTTTACCCACTTATAAATTCTAAATGCGTAATATTAATAAGAAAATGTGTAAATTTTAAATTAGAATGAATGAAAAATTATGACACTAAAAGATAAAAAAAACCTCATCACATGCACGAAGCACGTATGATAAGGCTAGTATATATGTGTGTGTGTGTGTGTGTATATATATATATATATAGAGAGAGAGAGAGAGAGAGAGAGATAAATGGTCCTTATTTTATTTTTTTTTCTTCAAATTTAACAAATCTTATCAAATTTCGGGACTAAGATTTTATTGTTGTTGTAGTAACAAATCATACCAAATTGATATTACCCTCAAAAACTCATTAATTTAGTTCACCTAAAGGTCATCAATGGACAAGGTCAGGCTGGCCCATCCCATTTTTACTCGACCCATGGGCACAATTTCATAGCCATATGGCAGTGAAGTTATATAGCACCACTTTGTTACAATAATTTTTCTTTTTCGAAAATTATCCACAACGAGAATCCTACCCAAAGCAGTAGTCCAAGAAAAGAAAGCAACTCTAGGCAGAACTTTCAATTTCCAAAGAATTTTTCATGGTTAAGATACAGCTGTATTAAACACCAAAGAATTATAATAACCTCTCACTTCAAAACCCCTACTTTTTAGCTAGTTTCCAGCAAAGCTTATCTTCTCCATTTTCTCCAACTAGGTAGGAATAAATTAAATCCATTTAACTCCCAATCTTGCTCACGTCTTGAAAATTGCAAATCCCAATGCATGATACCATTACAAAATATTGCACAACATCAACTCAACTTTACCCATATTTTTATTCATAAAAAAAAAAAAAAAAAAAAAAAAAAAAAAAAAAAAACTATAGAAGTATCCTTTCTACAACTAATTCCAAATAGATTTGGGTAGGACTCCTTAAGAATCGTATCTCCACACCACAAATCATGCTAGAATTTCACTCTAAAACAATCCCCTAACTAAAACTAAAGGTGCGCGGAGAAAGTCTCTCACTCTTATCTTATATTATTCCACAAGCCAACTCCATAAGGACCTGAAACCATTCTAGAACACCACCCCCATTCACGACCATACTTCGCCTCAATCACCCTTCACCAAAATATATCTCTCTATACGATATTTCTTCAACCATTTTTGAATCAAGGCTTAATTGAATTTTTTTTCAACTTCCTTATACCTAGTTGTGAGCACACCGTCTCACACTAAATAAGTGGTTCATGCCCCCATAGGAAGTATGCCTCAACCGTATGGACTGGAGGTGGAGATTTGGGAGTTGCCACCCGATTTAGGTTTAAGAATCAAATTGGGCCTTTGGGCCAATTACTTACATAGGTCTACGCACTAGACATTGAGTTCAAAGTTAGGGTATGGCTTGGGAAGGTGTTAGGCACCCAAGACCACCCGGTTTGTGAGTTGGCCTCCATTATATGTTAATAGACCATATTTAATTAAAGACATTATTAAAAGAGCCAAAATCCCTAATCCTAAACATATATAATGCACTTAAATAAAATAACACAAACGACATGCTAAATATCACATAACTACAGAAAATGAAACACATTAAAACACAATCAAATAGATTATTATAAAATAAAAATAAAAAAGACAAATAAAATCAAACACACAAGGAAATATATCAAATTAAACCTAAAATGGCAAAATTAACTACATAAAAAAATGAAAACAAATAAAAATAATTAAATAACCTAAAATAAGGTTAAACAGAATCAAAAAACAAATAGAAAAATAATCAAATAAATAATGTGGGGCCAGAGAATTTGGCAACCCCAGCCCATTCTAAGTTAAGCCCAAGGCCCACGCCAAGGAAGAAAGATGTGTCCGAGGACGAATTCATTCACCAGTAATACCGCCGAGGACAACCACGTCCTCGGCCCACACGGATCGCTGAAAGGATGAGCAAAGCACCTTCAAAGGAGACCTTCCAGGACAAATCTAAAATGGAAGCAAGTACAACGGGTTGGCCATAACAGCATGGTGGAGGAGAAATCCCATGAAGAACTGCCACGTCCACACTAAATGCCCTCCCAACTAATGTTCTGGCTGCATTAAATGGAGAAGTGACTCCTGAACAGTGCCGCCTCAGCTGCTACAACCCACAGAAAGGATGGGAAGGTGGCTGATGGGACAGACGCTGGAGTGGTGACCTGCATGATCGATAGATGTAGGGTAGAGATTAACCAGGAGGGGGTATAAAATGTAAGAAGTCCTCCAGAAAGAGGGACGACAGTTTTAGGGGAGAGAAAAATCATAGCACTTGGAAAAACCTTTGTAACCCAATATTAGGAAAGATATAAGAAGGATATTATTAGAAGAAGTGGCCGAGGAGCCTAATTCCATACTTTCAATTTATATCCTTGCCAATCGAGCTATGCATTACCATGCTTAATCGCACAACTTTCGCTAAAGCCTAGCTCTTTGACCCGCTCTCTACAAATTTATTGTATTGGGCCAGCCGGGCTCGAGTCCACTTGTTCTCTAAGAACAGTGCTCGAAGCAGGTCCCTACAATTGGCCCCGTCTGTGGGGAAGGACTTGTGCATTAGTTAGGGCAACGATTAAGCATGGCAGGAACAGGCCCTCACCAAGCAGGTTCCTACTAGTCCAAACCAGCGAGGTCCCAACCACAGGGTACCTCCCCAATCCCGAGCGTGGCAGAAATGAAGAAAACGGGAAGTTTTGAGAGGGAAGCGCGCACACCACACAGACTAGCGGAAGCCGCACCCGCAGGGGGAGCCATGTGCTACGAAGGTGTAATGATGACCAGACCGTGCAGTCAGAAGAGGTCAAAAGCCACGTGTCTAAGAGGTAGGATGATAAGGTGGCCATGCAGCGGGAGATAGATGATCTGAAGAGAAAGTTGCGCCATGCGCAGCGAAGGCGATCTCATCCTAGTCTCGACACACCCTCTAACGAGGATGGCGATGACGATTATAGACGGAGGTCAAGGACCCCCCAAGCGAAACCTTCTCTCACGAAGAGGAGTACTACTAGAGGCGCAAGCATAGAAGCCCGTCCCCCAGAGGTGTGGGGAGTGATGCCATGAGCAGGGCACTGGACCAACTCTCCAAGTCACCTTTCACCCGCCACGGAGGACTGCAGGAACCTCTGGGACTACTTGGACCACCTGGTCTGGGAAGGAAAGCTGAAGCACCTCCTGCACCATTCCAGTGCCGCTAAGGCCAGAACTATCAGAAGCCCCAGAGGGACACTGCCTTAAGGGCACCAACGGAGACGATCAATGTGATATTAGCTGCACCAGGAAGAACAGGCGCGCGCCCCTCACGAGTGTTATCTGTGGCCTAGACGCGGGCTGAGGGGTCCCAACCGAAGATGAAGAAGGCTAAGAAGAATTTCTACCCAACCTTGTGCTTCTCAGAAGAAGACAAGATAGGGACCACTCAGCCCCATGATGACGCATTGGTCATCACACTCAGGATCGGAGACTATGATGTGAGAAGGGTGATGGTGGATAGTGGCAGTGGAGCCAAGATTATGTACCCCGACCTCTACAAGGGGCTGGGGCTGCAACCAGAAGATTTGACACCCTATACCTCCCCCTTGATGAGCTTCGATGGGAAGCTAGTTATCCCAAAGGGCATGATTAGGATGCCCGTCTAGATCGGCCCAGAGGTGGTGGAGGTAGACTTCATAGTGGTGGACACCTATTCCCCATACACAGCCATTGTCGGCAGGCCCTGACTACACACCTTGGGGGCTGTCGCCTCCTCTTTGCACCAGAAGGTGAAATTCTCGTCAGGGGATCATGTCCTTGAAATCCGTGGTTGCCAATCCACATCAAGGCAATGCATGGTGACCGCTATATCACATCAGCTTGATGCGGGACCCCCTACCACCGCCGAAGAGGGCTTATAGCAATCAAAGGACTCGGCGGCGCCTCCCAATGCGGCTGCCGAGGAAGCAAAGTGTGAAGATCTTGACAAGACAGTCATTGGGGATGATCCGGAGAAGTTCTTTCAGACAGGGGCTCAGCTGCCTCTTCAGGAGAATAAGGAGTTGATGGCGTTCCTCAGAGCAAACATCGATGTATTCGTATGGGACGCCTGCGACGCCCCAGGGATCGACCCAGCCTTTATTTGTCACCATCTTATTGTCAACCCATCCGTCGTTCCCAAGCAACAACCACCTCGGCGCCTGTCAAAGGAGCATGCCGAGGCGATTAAGGAAGAGGTGAAAAAGATTAAGCATGCGGAGGCCATCAAGGAGATCTTTTACCCTAAGTGGCTAGCCAACACTGTGGTTGTCAAGAAGAAGAGCGAAAAATGGAGGGTTTGAGTAGACTTCACGGACCTAAACAAGGCATGCCCAAAGGACTCGTTCCCTATGCCTCGGATAGACCAATTAGTGGATGCCACTGCGGGACATCCTCGGATGAGTTTCTTGGATGCCTTCCAAGGCTACCATCAGATACCACTAGCCCTGGGCGATCAGGAGAAGACCGCCTTTGTGACACCCGTTGGGAATTACCACTACAAGATGATGCCCTTTGGCCTAAAGAACGCTGGGTCCACTTATTAGAGGATGACGACGAGAATGTTCGAGCCGCTGCTGGGCAAAAGTATTGAAATCTATGTTGACGATATGGTGGTAAAAAGTAAAGTGGTATCCGAGCACCTCAGGGACCTCGGCTGTATCTTCGACATCCTAAGTGAACACAAACTGGCCTGAATGCTTCCAAATGTTTGTTCGGCGTAGGGTCAGGCAAGTTTCTGGGCTACATCATCACCCACAGGGGGATTGAGGTCGATCATGATCAGATTAAGCTATCAATAACCTGAAGCCTCCGCAAAACCCTAAGGAGATTCAAAAACTCACTGGAATGATTGTGGCCTTAAATCGGTTCATTTCCAGGTCAGCAGATAGATGCAGGCCTTTCTACCTCCTGATTAATAAGTGGAAGGGGTTCGAGTGGTCCGAGAATTGTGCCATGGCCTTCTAGCAGCTCAAGGAATACCTATCTCGACCACCGATCATGTCAAATCCTGAGGCCGACGAAGTTCTGTATGCCTACATCGCCGTGGCCCCTCATGCAGTAAGTTTGGTGCTAATATGGGATAACGGTGGTATTCAAAAACCAGTCTATTACGTGAGCAAGTCTCTGCACGAAACTGAGATCAAATACCTGCCCTTGGAAAAAGCCATACTGGCTGTAGTCCATGCTACACGAAAGCTCCCCCACTATTTCCAGGCCCACACGGTAGTCGTCTTAACTCAACTGCCTTTGAAATTTGTACTTCGTTCTGCTGATTACACTGGAAGGATCGCCAAGTGGAACACGATTCTAGGGGCTTTTGACGTTAAGTACATGCCTCGGACCTCCATAAAGGGCTAGATCCTGGCCGACTTGGTGGCTGAGTTTGCTGAACCACTGGAAGAAGCAGTAGCTAAAAAAGGAGACATGGAGGAAAAATCGGTTGGGGCGATCTTTATTCACGGGCCCCCACGCTGGAAAGTGTACGTTGATGGAGCTGTGAATCAAAGGGGGTCTGGAGTGGGGCTAGTCCTAGTGTCCCCAGAAAAGTCCGTTATGGAGAAATCCCTGAGACTTAGGTTCCCTGCCACAAATAACGAAGCCGAGTATGAAGCCTTATTGCAAGGTATGATGATGGTGCAAAAAATGAATGGAAAATCAGTGGATATGTTTTCGGATTCGAGGTTGATAGTGGGCCAAGTAAATGAAGAACTGGAAGCCAGGGACGCAAGGATGCAAGAATACTTAAGCCAAGTAAAGCGCCTACAGTCAAACTTTGACTTCTTCGGTTTGTCACATGTCCCAGAAACAAAAACACCCACACAGATTCATTGGCCACACTTGCCACGTCCTCGGCAGGGGACTTGCCTCGGATTATCCTTGTTGAGCATCTAGAGAGGGTAAGTGATATGACAAAAGGCACGACCCACGTCCACTAGGCTAGGGTGAGCCCCAACTGGATGGATCCTATAGTGAAATTCCTCAAAGATGATATCTTACTTGAGGAGAAGTCAGAGGCTGACAAAGTACGGAGAAACGCTCCTCAGTTCTGGCTGTCGGAGGACCATAAGCTGTATAAGCGCTTCTACTCTAGGCCCTACCTACTGTGTATTCACCCCGAGGCGTTGGAGCTACTACTCGAAGAGTTGCATGAAGGGATCTGTGTGAGTCACATAGGAGAAAGGTCCCTGTCGCACCGAGCCCTCACCCAAGGATATTGGTGGCCAAAGATGTAGAAGGAAGCTCTTGATTATGTAAAGAAGTGTGACCAATGCCAAAGGTTTGCCCCAAACATTCATCAGCCGGGAGGCGTTCTAAATCCTTTGTCTAGCCCGTGGCCGTTTGCCTAGTAGGGCCTAGATATCGTAGGACCTTTCTCCAAGGCACTAGGGAACAAAAGGTATCTGTTGGTCAGCACAGATTATTTCACCAAGTGGGTCGAAGCTGAGCCCTTGGCCAACATCAAAGATGTGGATGTTAAGAAGTTCATCTGGAGGAACATCGTCACACGATTCGGGGTCCCCCATACCCTCATCTCAGATAACGGACTTCAATTTGATAGCAAGGCCTTCAAAAGATACTGTTGCGAGCTGAGGATCATGAACCGATACTCAACTCCAGCCTATCCTCAAGGAAATGGGCAGGTCGAGGCTGTCAATAAAATCATAGTCAATGGACTTAAGAAGAGGTTGGATGACGCAAAGGGAAGATGGGTAGAGGAGCTACCGCACGTCCTATGGACCTATCGGACTACACCACGACGATCGACGAGTGAGACACCTTTTGCCATGACCTATGGGGCTGAAGCCGTTATCCCTCTAGAGGCAAGCTTCCCAACGCTGAGGACAAGCTCTTTCTCCCCGGACGGTAATGATGGGCTCCTAGGGGAGAACCTAGATCTGATCGATGAACGAAGGGGGAGGGCGATGATCCAGTTGGCCTACTAACACCAAAAGCTCAAGCAAGGATATGATGCCAATGTAAAGCTAAGACCACTAGCACCAGGGGACTTGGTGTTAAGGAAAGTTGTGGGCGCTGCCAAGAACCTATCCTATGGAAAGCTAGGACCCAATTGGGAAGGACCATACCGAATCACCTCAGTGGCGGGAATAGGTGCGTATTACTTAGGAGATTTAGATGAAAAACTTGTACCTCGTCCGTGGAATGTAAATAACCTGCGAAGGTATTATTATTAATAAAAATGTCTTTATCAATTCATATCTTAAGTCTGTTATGATTACATGCTTCTTTCCCTGATAAATTCTATAAGTGCTAGACAGAACCAAGGTCTTGCATGGTCCTCAGACTCAAACCTATGGGGAAACTAGTTACTTCAAAATGATAAATGTTAGACAGAACTAAGGTCTTGCATGGTCCTCGGACTCAAACTTGTGGGGAAACTAACTAGGTCGATAAGTTCTATAAGTGCTAGACAGAACCAAGGTCTTGCATGGTCCTCGGACTCAAACCTATGGGGAAACTAGTTACTTCAAAATGATAAATGTTAGACAGAAGCAAGGTCTTGCATGGTCCTCGGACTCAAACCTGTGGGGAAACTAACTAGTTCGATAAATTCTATAAGTGTTAGATAGAACCAAGGTCTTGCATGGTCCTCGAACTCAAACCTATGGAGAAACTAGTTACTTCAAAATTGCAAATGTTAGACAGAACCAAGGTCATGCATGGTCCTTAGACTCAAACCTGTGGGGAAACTAACTAGTTCGATAAATTCTATAAGTGCTAGACAGAACTAAGGTCTTGCATGGTCCTCGGACTCAAACCTATGGAAAAACTAGTTACTTCAAAATGGCAAATGTTAGACAGAACCAAGGTCTTGCATGGTCCTCGGACTCAAACCTGTGGGGAAACTAACTAGTTCGATAAATTCTATAAGTGCTAGACAGAACCAAGGTCTTGCATGGTCCTCGGACTCAAACCTGTAGGGAAACTAACTAGTTCGATAAGTTCTATAAGTGCTAGACAGAACCAAGGTCTTGCATGGTCTTCGGACTCAAACCTATGGGGAAACTAGCTACTTCAACAAATCCCACGAGCATTCGACAAGCAGGAGAAAACAAAACACGTTCTGCATTGAGTTCATAGAAAGTACACAACAAGAATCATGTCGAAACATTTAAAAAAAAAAAAAAAGAGGCAAAAGTGCCATTACATTGTTCCAAAAAATAGAAGGGAGATAAAACAAGGGCGCCATAGGGCCTACTTCTTCAACTTTATCTTCTTCCCCCCTGTGAGCGATGGATTTGTGGAAGCCTCATGGTCTTCAGAACCCTGACTTGGAAGAGCAACCTGCAGGGGCGCCGCAAAGGGTGCTGTCTCCTCGGCAAGAGAGGCCTGGATATCGGCCAAGAGGTTGGCTGTCTCTTGGGGTGTTTCTTCGCTGGGACCTTTAGATGTTTCAATCTCCCCTAGAGGACCCGTCCTCATGGTAGAATCGTTCGAAGCTATAGTAACCGCCTCGGCGATAATCGTGGCCTCCTCGGCTCTTTCACCAGGCGCAGCATCAGTCTTCCCGGTAGTCGCCTCGGCCTCAGAGCTGAGAGGAACGGCCTTGCGAATGGCAAAGGGATAATACACGCTCTCCTCCTTCCACAGGACGGACGAAGCCTCAACCCTAGCTTGTTTAAGGGCCTCACTCCAAACCTGGGAATAGTAGAGCCTGCACTCCCCAAGGACTTGGCTTTGAGAGCGGCCTCCATCTCGGCTACCCCAGCTGCGTAGGTCGCCTCCTCGGCTTCTTCCTTGGAAGCCTAGGCCTCCTCCCTACCAAAGTCTACTTCAACCTTGGCCCTAAGAGCCTCCTCTCTGGCCCACTCCACCATCTTCTTGGCCTCCTCGGCATCAACCACCTGCTTTTTCAAATCAACGATCAAGTCATTTGTGAGCTTCAGCTGCTCCTCCACTCCAGCCAGACGCTTCGTCTAGTCTTGGGCCTACCTTTGGGCACCAGCCTGGCCTGATTCAACGCTGACTCGAGCCCTGGTCGCTTCCTTTAGCTCTTCTCGAGCCTTCGCGAGATCAGCCTCGGTGACCTTAAGAGTTCGACTGGCTACTATGTGCTTATCGCGCTCGGCATCAGTGGTTTTGTCCTGTTTTATGGAAGCCTCCTCCAACCTGAAAGTGGCTTGAACAACCTGTCAATTGAAACAAATGCGCAAGTAAGAAGGAAACAAAAAGGAAAGGAAATCGAAGTCAGAAGAATCGTAAGTGCTAAGAGTCTCACCATCCCCAAGTATCGCTTGAGGCTGAAAAAGACCTCATTACTCTTCAAAGCCCCCAACTCAGCCATGTCCACAGGGAGTAACAGGGACTTCTCCAGCACGTCGGCTACCAGTGTGCCTTCAGCCCCTTGGAAATTCCTAAGAAAAGCATCGTCCATCAGAGGCACCCCATGGAGCATTGGGGCTGGAAGCCAAGCATTAGCCATGGAGCGGGCGGCGGTCTGCTTGTCTTGACCTTGAAACCCGATCTTCAACTGCTTCAAGGGTCGCCGAATATCACCCTCCTCCTGGGGGGAGCGGGGCTTCTCCCCTCTCATTGGCCTTTTACCCTTATCCTTCCTCTACTTAGGATTAGAGGGCTCGGGCCTTGACGACGGGCTCGGTCGAGATGGAGGAAGAGGAAGTCTGGACTGGGTGGAAGCCGACCTGGTTTGGGCGGGCTGAGACTTGGGAAGAGGAGGAGGAGGCTTAGGCTAATGCTTCCCCTACTGGCCTTCGAGCAGGTCAAGCAAGTTAGACTGAGATTTCCTCTTGAAACCCATCTCTGCTCGAGAAGAACCCTCTACTGACAAGGGGTCTGCTTCGGTCGGACCCTGGTCACCCAAGTCCCTAGATGGCTCCTCGGACAAGCGAACTTTTTCGAACACACCAAAATCGCCCTCGGCCAGAACCGAACCGGCACCTCCCTCCTCTGTTTGTTCACCTCCCCCCTCAGTCTCCGAAGCCTGGCAGGAAGTAGAGGAACTCGCCAACGAAACTCCCGCCAAAGTAGAGGATCCCTCCGGAATCAAGAAACCGTCCTCGACCACGGTGATTCTCCGAAGCCGAGGATCCTAGGCCTTGATCACACACTTGGGCGCGACAAACGACTTCTGAGTAGGATCGTACTCCAGAATCTTGTGAGCGGCCCTAACTTGGTTGTTGGCCTCGTTTACGAAGATCTCCGCCCTTAGCACTTTCTCCAAGTCCTCCTTGTTAACCAAGCCAATATGATGCTCGAAAGCATGTGGATCTGTAGAAGTGAAAACATACTGTTATTAGCGACCAAGCAAAACAAGCAGTGAGAATTCAAAAAGTAACACCTTCTCCTACTCCGTGTGCCCCACCTGGCGTGCCCTTCACCGTGGGACAGTGGAGACCATCATGCCACTCCCCGGACACGATGAGAAAGTCCTTATCCAGCCCCTTGCTGGACGAGAGGAGGCACTAAATAAGCCGTACTCTGTCTTCCCTCGTCTTCATGTAGTAGGACTTGTCCTTCAGGCGCTGAAGGTTGTAACACCAGTTCACATCATGATAGGTTAGCCTGAGCCCTATCTTCTCATTTAAGGTGTCTACACAACCCAGAATCCTAAACATATTGACGCCGCATTGGGTGGGGGCGAGACGAAAATGCCTAAGGTAACTCATCATCACCTGACCCATGGGGATCTGCATACCACCCTCTAAAAAAGCGATTATGGGAATCACCACTTCTCCCTCTTCCCTCCTAAACCTCCACTCCCCCTCTTCACAGTACCTTAGACCTACGATGCTGGGTATCCTATAATCAGCAATGAATTTCTCCATCGCTTCTTCAGATTCAACAAATTTCTTGAGCTTACTCATTCCCAGAGACAACTAAGAGACACGAAGGAAGAAGTTTAAAAGAGGGGAAAGCGCAATTGTAAAGAGAGAAAAGGACTTACAGAAATGAGGAAGAGCTCCTCGGGCAGGCTTTTTGTGCTAAAAGAAGTTGCATGTTCAGTTGAAGACGTGACCAGATTCAAAGTATGTGTACAATATCTCTTGAATGCGAAAGTAAATGGGTGGATCAATTCAAATGAGTATTTATACCCCCAATAAAAAATAACAACCGTGCAAAGTTTTCCTGCCCAAATGATCAAGAAGATCACCACCGTCAGATTATCATCACAACATTGAACGTAGGGAGCACAGGGCTGCCCGAATTTAATGCGAGTGCGCTCCGCATACCAAGGCGTCAGAAATGTGCCTTAGGCAGGCGAAAAGGCACTGATATTTATGGAGGACAAGACTCAACAAGCTGTGGAAGAGGCCCGAGGATGTCAAAATCCTCCTCTCAGTTCGAGGAGCCCGACAGTAGGATTTTGAGGGGCTATTGTGGGGCCAGAGAATTTGGCAACCCCGGCCTACTCTAAGTTAAGCCCAAGGCCCACGCCGAGGAAGAAAGATGTGTCCGAGGACGAATCCATTCACCAGTAATACCGCCGAGGACAACCACGTCCTCGGCCCACACGGATCGCTGAAAGGATGAGCAAAACACCTTTAAATGAGACCTTCCAGGACGAATCTAAAACGGAGGCAAGTACAACGGGTTAGCCATAGCAGCATGGTGGAGGAGCAATCCCAGGAGGAACTGTCACCTCCACATTAAATGCCCTCCCAACTAACGTTCTGGCCGCATTAAATAGAGAAGTGACCCCTGAACAGTGCCGCCTCAGCTGCTACAACCCACAGAAAGGATGGGAAGGTGACTGATGAGACAGACGCTAGAGTGGTGACCTGCATGATCGACAGATGTAGGGTAGAGATTAACCAGGAGGGGGTATAAAATGTAAGAAGTCCTCCAAAAAGAGGAACGACAGTTTTAGGAGAGAGAAAGATCATAGCATTTGGAAAAACCTTTGTAACCCAATATTAGGAGAGATATAAGAAGGATATTATTAGAAGAAGTGGCCGAGGAGCCTAATTCCATACTTTCAATTTATATCCTTGTCAATCGAGCCATGCATTACCATGCTTAATCGCATAACCTTCGCTAAGGCCTAACTCTTTGACCCGCTCTCTACAAATTTATTGTATTGGGCCAGCCGGGCTCGAGTCCACTCGTTCTCTAGAAACAGTGCTCGAAGCAGGTCCCTACAAATAAAAACAAGATTTTTGCCAAATCTGGGTTTAGGGTGTGCACGCATACTTAACCATACGTATGCAAGGTCATAACCACGCGTGTGCATCATTGATCATGCACAACCATCCTTAGCACATAATTTGTAGAAATCACATGTTTAGCTTAAAACAACTTAAAGTATTTAACCAAAAAAAAAAAAAAACTTAAAGTATTAGAACATATATAAAAGAAAATACGAAGGAAAAACTAAAGACTAACAAAATTATACTATGGTCATATTAACATCATCAAGCAAAGATCAAAACAATCAAATAAAGAACATGTGAAAAGTTCTACATATTATAACATATTAGCTTCAAATATAAGAACAAGAACAAAAGGAAATACAAAGGGAAACTAAAACAAAGAAAAATTAGATCACACGGTCAGATTAAAACATATCACATAAAGATTATGATGATCACATGCAATAAACAAAACTTGAATAAACTATATCAAACATTAGAGTTCATAGCAAAGGAAAAGTCATGGAAGAAGACTTACCTTACTTGAAGATCACAAATCAAAGCTTTGTTTGACTGACCCCTTAGTGCCTAGAATAACAACTTTAGATTGAGATTACAAATGACTTAAAGAACACAATAAAACTAGGTATCACAACTCAAAAACAATATCCTTTTGAAAAAGATTTAGAAAAACCAATTAGAAAACAACTTTCTGCCTTAAGAGATTACTAAAGAAGAGTTTTGAATACTGTAAAAAATGTGCTAGTGTGGTTTGTGAGTGATTAGAGAAGATGAACTAGGGTTTTAGAAAACATGACTCTCTCTAGCTAGAGTTTTGATTGGAGACATAAGATGAGTATTTATACATTAAAACTAGGATTTTATGGGCCTTTTAGAGGCTTTTGGACGTTCTTAATGGTCTGGGGGGTGGCCTAACCCAGAGATTAAAGTTTTGGGGCCCCAAATATGAAAATTCTTGATTTCTAGAACTGAAGGTGGGTGCACGTGCTTGTGAGGGTTCGTGCACACTCTCGAAGGAGCTTACGCATGCTTGCCAAAACCCTAATTCCTTACAACACTGATGGTCTGACTTCTAATGGCTATAACTTACTCCATTTAAATTCAAATTAGGACAAATTTATATTCAAATTGAAGCCCAAGATATCTACTTTCCAATGAAATAAACTTTACTCAAAAAATTCTTTTTGGATCAAAATTTATGGTCAAAATAGTAAGCAAAGGTCATTTTTCAACATCGTTTTCAAAACTCTTTGAGCACTTTTGAGTTGTGATTACCTCTGAATTATTGAAAACACTTTAATTACCCTTGGTTGATGCATGTCAAGCTCATCATTGAGAACGAGGACCAAAAAATATTAACAGATACAAAATGGGGTGTCTACACTAGTCCCCCATACATTAAAGGAGAAAAAATATGAGGCCATCTCATTAAATGGACTTTGGAGTCTTAACATAACCCACTCCATAAAAAATTTCTTTGTAACTGTTCAATACAGTTAGCCACATCAACAGGAATAGGAAATAAAGACAGAAAGTAAGTAGGCAAGCTTGAAAGAGTGCCCTTAATCAACATAACTTTACCTCCCTTAGATAAATACAAAGTATTCCACCTTGCCAATCTTTTTTCCATCCTCTCAATAATAGGATTCCATATTGTCTTCTCTTTGCATTTGGCACCCAAAGGAAAACCCAAATACTTCATTGGAAGTTGTCGCATGTTTGCAATCCAGAATGGCCATCAACTTCTCCAAGTTAGTTACATTTCCCACAAGAATCAATTTCGACTTGCTCAAATTAATCTTCAATCCAGAAGTAGTAGCAAAGCAAGCAAGAGTAGTTCTGAAATGGGCAATCTTATGCACGTCAACATCACAAAAAATAAGAGTGTCATCAACAAAGAAAAGATGAGACACCATTATTCCATCATTTTCTAGAGACCCAATAGAGAATCATGCAATAAATCCATCTCACACAACCTCTGTCATACGGCTCAAAGTTTCCTTTACAATAGCAAAAGCATTGGAGAAAGAGGATCTTCCTGGCGTAAGCCCCAAGAACTCTTAAAAAAGCCACCTAGGCTACAGTTAATCAAAATAGATAAACACACCAAAGAAACACAATACCTAATTCACCTCCACCAAATCTCCTAAAACCCACTTCTCTGGAGCATATAGATTAAAATATCCCAATTGACATGGTTGTATACATTTTCCACATCTAATTTACACAACACCTCTGAAACTCCTGACTTCATACGACTATCCAAACATTCATTAGCGATGAGAACTAAGTCTAAAATCTGCCTATCTTTCATGAAAGCATTTTGGAGGGTAGAAATGATATCCTAAAGGACCGCCATGTTGGCTAAAACTTTGGCAATAATCTTATACACCCCGCCTATTAAGCTAATAGGCCTAAAATCTTTGACCTCCACAATGTCTCTCTTTTTAGGAATAAGGCAAATAAAGGTAGCATTGAGACTTTTTTCAAATTTACTGTGGGCATAAAATTTTGAAAGATCTCCATAATATTAGCCTTGATTACACTCCAACAAGATTGGAAGAAGGCCAAATAATATCCATCAAGGCTTGGAGCCTTATCAACATTGAAATTCTGAATCACCCCAAACACTTCCTCCTCTTCAAATAGTCTTTCCAACCACTCAGATTTTTCCTTAAGGATGCTATTATGGACACAAGGGGCGTTGGAGTTGCCACCTAATTTTTGCAATGGTTTAGGAACCATAAATATAGCGTCCTCTCGAGGAAGGACCTTTGATTTTACTACTAGAGTATAGGTTCGAAGTTTAGGTATGATCTTGGGAAGGTGTTAGGCACCCAAGATCGTCCAACCATAAGGTTGGCCTCCCATCGTTGTGTCTTACGTCTTAACCTTATTAAAAACACTTTCAATACTTGTGTCTTAAACTCACACACACACTAGCATGCATCTAAACAAACAATCATGGCATTATTATCCCAAAACACATACTTATCTACCCATAAAGCAAAAGAGAGCCAATCCCAAACGCATGTGAGAAAATCCTAGCATTCATCTAACATGTGAAAACCCTATCATCTATCTAAAACAAGGCAACAACTCAATCATGTCAACAGAGCATAAACATCCATATGGTAGCAAGCAAATCATATCACGAATCAAAAACAGGGCATCAACTTCGTACACATATATCAAGGGAGGATTAAACAATCAACATGCATGTTCTATGAATGCATGACTTTCCTTACTTCCCTTGTAGCATCTTAGCACCTATGGCGTTGTGCGTGGACATGTGAATGCATGTTCATGGTATTTAAACAAGACATAAACATAAAACCCTAATCTAAACATATTAAAGACAAGCAAGCATACAAGACAGAGACTCAAATACATATAAACATATGAAAAGG
Organism: Quercus glauca; assembly: GCA_023736055.1. Lineage (NCBI taxonomy): Eukaryota > Viridiplantae > Streptophyta > Magnoliopsida > Fagales > Fagaceae > Quercus > Quercus glauca. Next base: position 19,591,635 of record CM043321.1, on the reverse strand, counting down.
GTTTAAACAAAAGCAAAACATGTGAAATAGGTAAACCAAACGAAACAAGAAATCCGAACTAGGGTTTCTGGACAAGTGCCTGTGTACGCAACCAGAGGCTTGTGTAAACCTGCATACGCATGCTTATGGCATACATGCGTGGGCTTGTTCACAAACCCTAACCCAGAAACACGAAACAGAAAAATAGAGCACAAAAGAAAATCCTAATTCTAACAACCTAGCATGCTTATAAACATTAGACAAGCATAAAACTAAACTACACAAGCATATATAAGCATAAACAAAGCCAAGAAACAAGATTAAAGCAGAAGGGACAGACTTAAAAAGAAAAAAGAAAGGTTGAAGCTTGATACCTCAAAAGGAGTTCATAAGCTTTGATTTTGACAGTTCCCCTTAGTTAAATCTATCATAAGTCATTAAACAAGCAATTAGCAATGTTAAACTAAAAGGACTGAGGCCAAAAAATGTCACAATTAAATAAAATGACTTAAGGGTGTTTTGTGAAAAACTCCATTTTGATTCACTATTTTCTAGTCAATCTTAGGTTTTTCCTCGTGGGATTTATGTGTGTTTTGAAAATGTACCATGTAAGACTTTATATAGTGGAAAAAATGGGGTTTGGAATGGTTCCCATACGATGTGGGATTCATTCCAAACCTTAGTCATTATTGCAGAAACTTACCTTTTTCACGCTTCTAAAACCCTAGCTACGTACGCAGGAATATGCCTACGTATGCATGCTTTGGTCCACGTACGCAAGTCATTGCCCACGTACATGTGCAGAGAGCCATTTTGGTCATTTTATTTTCAAAAATAGATTTTTGCTCATTTAAAAGGTTATATTTTCATTTTAACACTCCTCAAGTCAATTTGATGTCTAATTGGGCTCTAAACTGGCATTGAGCCTTAGAGTTTGAGTATCATTGGGGAATGGGGCCCGAGTCGTAAGGGATATAAAATGCAGTGTCTACAACTATTAAAATCCATAACATCCAAAAAAGGGTGATGGAAATCATCCTTAATATACAGACAACAATAAAACTGCATAATACATTTAGAAATACTTGTTAGATCTGTAGTCAATTCTCCATCCATTAGAAGATTGGTTACAGCATTACGCCGCCTATGAGAATTTGCCACTCTATGGAAAAATTTCATATTTTTATCCCCCTCCCTTAACCAAAGAACTTTAGATTTCTGTCTTGCACTAATCTCCTCCAAAAGAATGGTTTTTTCAAGATCTATGCAAATATGATATTTTTCCAATTTCTCATCATCATTTAAATGCTTGCTCTCCTTAGTATCATCCAGTTCATCAAGAGCATTACATAACTGTTTTCTCTTAATTTCCACATTCCCAAGCTTTTCCTCATTCCATTTTTTCAAATATAACTTTAAGGACCTCAATTTATTTGTGACTTTATAACTTGGATGCCCTGGAATCTAGTAGGAATCCCATCACAATTTTACTTTCTCCACAAAACCTTCAACCTTAAGCCACATGTTTTCAAATCTAAAAGGATGATAGCTTCTTTGGAAACTACCACAATCTTAGAGAATTGGAATGTGGTCAGACATAAGGTGGGGCATCCTTCATTGATAAACATTTGGGAACTAAACCTCTCAATCCGTTGAGAACAGAAAGCGGTCAATTCTAAATCAACCTGCTTACGAGTACTAGACCAAGTAAAAGAGTCACCTTCCAAAGGTAAATCAATCGTACCATGAGTTGAGATGAAATCAAAAAAATCAAACATAGCTTGAGAATAATTCTCAGTTCCCAGTAGTTTGGTAGGAAAGCAAATCACATTAAAATCACCTCCAACACACCATGGTACATTCCACCAATTAAGTAAACCATACATTTCCTCCTAAAACAACCTCTTATCCCTATCCGTATTAGGCTCATAAACCCCTGTGAATACCCATTCGAATTGATTCTCCACATTTTTTAATCTACAAGATATTGAAAACTGACCCACAGCTTCCTCCATCTTTTCCACTACCCTTTTATCCCACATCAAAAAAATACCCCCTAAAGCACCAAGAGACCCTAAGTAACTAGTCAACATAATGACAACCCCACATACTTCTTATCAACCCACGAGTAATTAACTCCAATTTAGTTTCTAGTAAACATATAAAATTAGTCTTCTGATCCCTAATCAAGTTTCTAATTCAGGCCTCTTATCTCGATCGTTTAGCCCTCTCACATTCCAAGAAATAATTGTGAGATTAATTAAGACAACATGATAACCCTCTCCCTGTTAAACACTTCTAGTCTTACCTGAGCTTGTCTCAAAATTCCAAGAAGTCACCTAATTCTTTAGCTACCTATTACCCTTTGATACTGTTTTCAATAAATTCCTCTAGATACCACCCTCCTGTCTATTCTTCTCTTCAATAGCTTGGAATAATGTTGTAACTTGATTTTCAAGGCCCTCATAAGACCTGCCCACATATAGCCAAAACCTTTGGTTTTCCTCTTTCACTCAAATCAAAGCCTGAGGTTTGTTTGCAGCCTCCACTGGAGTCACCTTATTCTCCACTGGAATGGATACAACTAATGGTTCTAGCCATATAGAATCACCACCATCTTCCAAATAGAGCATGTCGATTTATGGCCCAATGACTGTACTCCAATCATCTTCATCATCGTCCCCATCACACTCATCTTCCTATAGGCTTAAAACTTGAGTGCCCTCTGAACTTCTACTATTATAACAAGTGATTTATAATGTGTTTACCAAATTTCTTTTTTTTTTTTTGGACAGCTCTGTTTCCACTTTCCACATATAAGTTTGACAATTCTCTCAATCTCTCTCTCTTCTTTTTCATAAGCAAATCAACAACTAATAAAATTCCTTTCTTCGGAAGAAAAAAGAGAATATGATATTAAGTAGAGTTGCCACAAGAATTTATAATTGCTTGAGCTACTGTACATTTCAAATAAATCATGCAATCAAAAAATGTACATGCATGAAGCAAGTATATTTGTTAATCTTTTCCTGGTTAATCTTTTCAGGGCTCAACAAAGTCCAAGCGCATCTCAAACTATTGATTCATCTCGAGCTCACCCCTTTCAAAATTTCGTTGTCTAACTCAACTTCTCTAGTGGATACACAAGCTTCAACTAAACATAAGAAAAAAAAAAATCAACGAGAGCATCAAGAAAAGACATGTATGCGTATACCACAACTAGAGCATTTTTTGGCATGAGAGTGAAATTTGCTTATATAAAATCAGTAACTAATAAATCATGTCTCAAATGACAATGTCATTTGTTAAACCTTATCTTCCCCTTTCTTTGAAGGGTTGGTTTAGTGGTTTTCAAGCCATCATAAGATCCATGAAATCTTGAGTTCAAAACTCTCAACACACACCTTGGAGCTACTTCTGAGGGATTCTTCCCTATAACTACCCAGTGTTTGTGTGACAGGGAAACAACACACATCCAAGAAATTAGTCAATACACTTAAAAAGGCCCCACAATGTATCTCACTCTTCCTTTGGAACCAAACTTACTCATCCAAAAATCCAAATAAAATAAAGGGAAAAGAAATGGTGGCCTACTAGGGATGTAAAATATTTGGCTTACTTCAAGGTTGTTAAAATTGCATTCAACGCAACTAAAACTCTCCTTTCACGTACCATTACCAATATAACTCAAGGAAAAGCACATATGCTCCTCTTTTCTACGAAGGACTAGGCATTCATCAAAAAGCATAATACATCTATATCTATATATTTTTAAAAGCTAAAGCAGTATTTATTGTTACTACGCTCCAGTTGAGCCACATCAGCGTCGACGTTATTATATTTTATTTTCTTTTTTCAATTTTCCTATAATTGGTTTTAATATTTACACTTGTCCAATCTTTCTCTCTCCCTTACCATTTCATCTCCCCACTACTTCTCCAATCTTTCTCCATTCCTTACCTTTTCATCTCCCCACTACCCTCTAAATTAATATTATTCTTCATCTTTCCCTTCATCTTTCTTTATTTTTGTCTTTTCTTATTCAACCCTCTTACTATAAATTTGTCGCTATCTATTCCATTCTATGCATAATTTTCCCTCACAACAAAAAGGTTGTTTCTCTCTCTCTCTCTCTCTCAATTTTTTGGTGGATTTTTTTTTTCTTGGATATCTACTTTAGGTTGATAATTTTTTATATTCTTCAAAACTCTACTTTGGGTTAATGCGATTTAGGTTCGTTTTTATTTTTTTTATTTTTTATTTTTGTTCTCTTTGGTTGTTAAATGTTATCTTATTGCATTATAAAGAATTAAATATAGCATATAAAAATATAATATTATTCTATTACACAACATGATTTAATTTGGATAATTTGGAATTTATTGTAAATTGATATTTCTTCTATTACATAGCATGATTTTTTATAGTATTCAATTTAGATGTTAAACTATGAGACTTTACTAATTTTTGTTTATTCTTTAATCTTTTGTAGTGGACAAATCTTAATAGTTGTATTAGAAGTACACTATAATGCCATTTGTTTAAAGAAAAGTAAAGGTTAACCAAACGAAAATAATCGGATGGGTAACAAATTTTAGCTTTTGCAATTTTATTTTTATTATTATTATTATTTTATAACAATGCATATATAGAAATTTAATTCTTAGATTTTGCTAATAATTGTTTATTTGATAATATGTTTTGGGTGAATGAAATTACAAAAAATTGTTTTCCTAATTGGTCCAATTAATCATTGTTAAGTTTTATTAATTTTCTTAGTTATATTTTTTGGTGTTTTGGATTGTAGGCAAAAAAAATAAGGTCTGAGATAGTTTGTTTAAAACTAAAAGAATAATTTTCAAATTTTATATTCTTTTTAATGATTCATAAAATGTTATAAATAACTTTTATTAAAAAATGAATATTTTCGTTAATTTGCCTTTTGAATTTTTGAGAAAAATTGTATTATTTTCATTTTGGTATGACAAAATTTATATTTGTAATTTATGATTGTTTCTATAATAAATTAAAATATGATTACGAAATACATTACTATTTATTAAATTAGTTTAAATTGTAAAAAAAAAAATTAATAAAATCACCATAAAATAATTATCACACACAATGTGCTGATAAAATAATTATCACACACAATGTGCTGGTTCGTGGCTAGTTATCTTAAAAGTTAAAACCAAGTTATGATACAAATTTTTTTCCCAGGATACATTTTATGATGTGCATTTTGAACCGCAACCTTTTTTTTTTTTTTTGAACCACAACTTATATGGGAAGTCACTAAAATAAAAACCACGGTAATGGACAGCATCAAGTTTTAGAATTAACAAAGTTTCAGAACTAGAAAAACCATTACAGAATAATCTCCTTGACCCTAAATTGACAAACAGTTACAGTGCTGGCATTATGTTATCCATGACAGCATGCTATTATAATTCATGTTAATGCAAAGCATCACCAACGCACGCCCCTACAGCAATAATACACACGGGACTATTTGAAAATAAACAGGAAATCTTCCAACTTTTTTTTATGAGTAACAAGAAATCTTCATCATTTGCAAAGAAGAATTGGAATAGGGAAATAAATAATTCTACAGATGCAAAATTAATTAGGTAGTGAAAAAATAATTCAAAGAGCATATTATCTCCGAGTACACAAAATCCAATTCTCTCAAAACACTAAGGAATCCATATGCCGCAGATTACCAACACTGCAGAATATACTAGGAATGGCTAAGAGATAGAGATGTAATCAGTACAGGAAAATAGACAACAATAAGAAAATTTCATGGTGGCAGGGGTTCATAGCCAGATCAGAACTTGCGACTGCCCACGCCCGTATCACGCATCTCCCATGATGGTCTACTCTCCTTTGCAATATCATTCTTGATGGCACGTTCGATTGGTTTAATGACAAAGAAATACTGCCAAGAAGCAGAGAGAAAAATTGAATGAATTTCATTGATCACTTATCCAAAGATATGAGAAACAAATAAGCATCTAAATTTAAGAAACTTACTTGAAGGGCAAAAATAAGTGGAATTAAGAACTTCCCTCTCTCATTAGGGTTTGGCCCTTCAATCAGCTTCTTGTCAACAACAATAGACTGGCTTCCATTCAACACAACTTCTGTGATTGTTTTGACTAAATGAGGAATCCAAGCAGTCCCGTTTGGAAGAACCTGTCACCAAAGTACAACCATCTTCTCAATCTCTCAAAGATGAAAAAACATCAATGATGTTTTTTTTAAGAGAAAAATCATGAATGATGAATGTACTAAAAGGTAAAAACAACAAACATGTGGCAACAGGAAAATGACTAACCTTTTCATCACTTTCATTCTTATTACATCTCCCACTGTTCTCAACCAAAACAACTGGGATTGCAAAATCCTATAGAGAGAGGCAAAATAGACAAACGAATTCATTAAGTAAAATAGACAAATGAATTTCCTAAATAAATTTCTTTCTAAACAAACATTTTTCAACTTGTTGAGCTCCAATTTAAATAAACTATAACTCTATGGTGAACACAAGTTGGAACTCTGTTGCAAGAAATATGATAGTGACACTAATGCAAATCTTTAGACTTGGAAACTCACTGTCACAAGTCACTTATCAAGGAAAAAAAAGTTGAGGGTGGAGGACTCGCTGTAAGTTTTTCTTGGTTGATAAGTAAATTTGTACTTAGAGAAAAAGGAGTTCTAAAAGGGGTGCAACCCTAGAACACTGGCAGTATACAAGATTAACAACCAAAGAAAAAACAAAAACGCAGACTCCTAAAACTTAAAAAATTAAGTACTTCTAGCAATATAGAGGAGAAGCAAATAGTAGCTTCTTCTCTCTCCAAATGCCCCACATTATGCATAAGTGAATAAATAGCCCAAATGCTTCCCTCAACAGAAATAACTCCCAACTCTCAAACGTGTGGGAATTCTTCTCTCCAAATGTCCCACATTTATGCACAAGTGAATAAACAGACTTCCAAATTTTTGCAAAGTGTTCCTTCCAACAGGTCAATAATTCAGCCACCATTCCAGCCATAATTGACCACATCAACCCAAGAAACAAAACATAAGCAACCATAATTCTCTCATTGTTATGTAAGCATGTAACAGCGTAGGTATGCATCTATCAAATTAATCCAAAGCACAAAAATCTTAGACATGTGGGCACAGGTGAACTGCTAGATGACACAACTGTAATTCTTTTACAGCCTGGCATAACGTAATGTATCTGTGTAAACTGTGGAAGAACATCATAATAGGTTGGAATAGTTGAAGTAGGGTCCGTGGGGAGTAGGTCCAAAGTTCAATTGTGGCACACACACACATATAATTTTCTATTTATTTTTAATGATGTGCTTACAACTGTCATCATACTGTGCTCTCCAAAGGGCAACTCTTCTCAAAATCTCAAAAAGGATGCTGAGTTGGAATCCCATTCTAACTAAGGATTCTAGTGGTTCAGGAGGATCCAGCTATAGGAGAACTAGGAAGGGAAAGCCCCCCCCCCCCCCCCCCCTCGTTTCCTCCCGGTTCTTTGGTCTTAAGAAACCTTAGCAATGCTGGACCCACCCCTTGGGAGCAAACAACAGATACAAGACCCCACCTGCCAGAACCGTGTGGCATGATATTTGGAATGGCAAGACTACAATTTTTTGATAATTCAATTGTTACAACAAGTGAGGGAAGGGAGAATCGAACCCTTTTTTTTGGTAATCTGCAATGTCATTAAACAAAAGAAGAAGTACAAGAAATGTAGTCCACCTTACAAACAGACTCGATATCAGGTGGGAGGATACCATTATTGAAAAAAAAGGACTGATGTGAGCTTAAAGAGGATTTTGCGACTACATGAGCAGCAGCATTGCAAAGTCTCCTGACCCAACAAAACCTAACAGAAGGAAAAGCAGAAGAAAGACTCAGAATATTGCTAATATAGGTACTGATGGACCAGTCAGGGGAAGGAGCGGACGAGGATAGCACATCAAAGCAAGACTTCGCATCACCCTCAAAGATAACCTAGTGCCACTGTTCTCGGCTTGCAAGCTCAACTGCCCATTGAAGGGCAGCAGCTTTGGCTTGGAAAGGAAAGCATAACGGGCGACATCTACCCCAAGCGCGAATGACCTCACCCAAATGATTTCTAGCTATCACCCCCATAGCAACTCTGTATTCAGAAGAAGCTACATCCACATTAATCTTAATCCATCCTAAAGGAGGGGGAGCCCAGGTTGTGGAACTAGATGGTGGGAAGGCGGGAGGAGAAACAGATAGCAGTTGGAGTACTCTAAGAACTTAGCTTGTAGCATATGGATAGATTTGGGAATATCCACCCAGGCATCTTGGTAATAGATGTGATTCCTTAAGTACCAAATTTCATCCAAAATGAGGGCCATATTGAGAGTTATGAGCCATTGGTCATGGGCACTGACGGTGGATGTTGGAGGCTCAATGATAAGCTTGACAATGTCTTCATTAGTTTGCAGCATGCTAGTATCTACTCTGAGCCCCCAGCAGGAAGATAGCCATAAAGCTCTAGCTATGGGGCATTCAAAGAACAGATGTACGCAAGACTCCCAACCATTCTTACATAGGGTGCAATTGGGGTCGATGTACTCCAATCTGCATGACAAATTTTCATTGGTGGGGAGAGAACTGTTACCAATCCTCCAAATGAGCATTTTAATTCTCTCAGGGAGCCTTGCTTTCCAAAGCTTCTTCCAAGGTACCTTGGCTTGACTAGGATTAGGTTCTTGATCAATTGAAATTCTATAGGCTGACTTAACCAAGAACAAACCCTTGGAGTCCAGAGTCCAAATGAGTTTATCAGATTTGGGGCTGATTGGTAAGGGGATAGACATGATGGCTTGAGCAGAGGCAGCATCAAATAACTCGAGGATAAGTCTAAAATTCCAACTATGAGAAGTGGGATCAAAGAGCTGTGAAACAATGAGGGGGGTCTGATTTTGTGACTCATTTCTTGGTACAAGCTTGAACCCTTGTAACTGAGGCACCCATGGATCAGACCAAATGTTAATTGACTGGCCATCTCCAATAATGTAACATGCACCTTTAACTATCAGTTGCTTGACTTTTTAAATGGCTCTCCATGATGGGGAAGCTGACTTGGGGGGTTCGCTATAAAGCCAATCATGTCTTACCTTGTATTTAGCTCTCACTACAGCCATACAAATGCTATCCCTCTTAGAGGCAACCATCCAGGCTAATTTAGCAAGCATCGCATTTTTGAAATCTTTTGCTTTCTTGAACTCGAGACCTCCTAGGCTTTTGGGTTGGCAGAGCTTGTCCCAAGAATTCCAAGCTATGAATCTGCCTACCAAGGCCTTGGATTTCCACCAAAATCTTCTAGATGTAGAGTCTAGCTTGTCGCAAATCTTGGCCGGAATGTTGAAAGAGGACATGGAGTAATTGGGGATGGCTTGTGCCATGGAGCTAATGAGAGTACTCCTACCTGCCCAAGAAAGGCACTTGCTTCTCCACCCCATCAGCTTGGTTTATACCTTGTCTAGAAGGAATTTGAAATCCTTAGTGGGAGATCTGGTTAGGAAAAGGGGTGCCCCAAGGTATACAGCTTCCTTTTTAAGGATTTTCATGTGTAGTTGATGCTTGATTGCTCTTCTGATGTTAGGTAAAGAGTGCTTGGAGAAGAAAATACCTAATTTGTTCCAATTGATTTCTTGACCTGACCAGCTGCAATATTTTTCGATACATTTGATGATGTTAGCAGCATCATTTCTGGTGGCCTTTGAGAAGAGTACAATATCATCAGCATACATAACGTGGGTGATGGCAGGCCCTCCTATGCTTGCCTTAACCCCACTGATGTTGTTGGAGCAAAACTCACGATCGAGGATCCGAGACAGAACTTCTTGCCCCAAAATAAATAGGTAAGAGGATAGAGGTCCCCTTGCCTTATCCCTCTACTAGGCTTAAATTGATCAGATTTTCCTCCATTGACTAAGATCTCAAAAGAAACTGAACACATACAAGCTGCTATCCAGGGGGAATTGAACCCTAGTTCTTCTCATAAAGGAGACCAAGCTATACCACTTAGCTACAAGGCTCTTGGCGACTACTCTTAAGGAAAGGTACCCTGTTTTTTTCCTAATTGCTAGGGATAGAGATGCCAGAGTGATAGATTCTATAGAATTCAAGACTAGGAGTTAAAATCCATGACTAGGAGTTAAAATCTATGGAACATTTTTTGGATGATTTATGTGCAACCAAGACCCAAGGGAAGGAGGAAGATAAATTGGTATGCATCTCGTCATAAAATCATGGTTTTCAAGTGAATAGATATAATAAGGCCTTGAGAGTAGGAGCGGAAAAGAAATTTCCACAGAAAACATATGGAAAGTTTGTGTACCACTGAAGGTATAGCTTTCTTCTCATGGTGTGTTGCATTTGCAATAATTTTGACAACAGACAATATGAGGAAGTGGGGGATAATTATTATGGATTGGTGCTATATGTACAAGAACCAAGGGAGTCAGTGGCACATCTCTTTCTACACTGTGATATTGCTTAGGAAGTGTGATCATTAGTATTCTACTTGTTTTGGTATTAATAAGGTAATGCCTAGATCAGTGAGGGATTTGCTATCTTGTGGGAAAGGACACTTTGACAAGAAAACTAATGGTGAAATATGGAAAGTTACTCCATGGTGCATTTGGAGAGACAGGAATGTGTGCTTTTAGGGAGGGAGTTACATTTATCTATGTTCAAATTTGTATTTCTGAAGGCTTTATATTATTGGATTTTGAGTTCTACCTCTTTCACTTCATCAAATTTGTTAGAACTCTATGAATGACTTGGATTTTAGATAAATTATATATTGTATTTCTTTTAATTCTTTTTCTCTTTGGCTCATCCTTAGTATACTTCCACTGTGCTAGGGCTGTGTCAAAAAAATATAGGCCTCATGACTTTGATGTTGAGGAAAATTTTCCATTATAAGGTGATTTTAGCCTTTAAAGTGTAAAAAATAAGCAAATACTCATATGCACACAACACAACCATTTTAATATCTTGGAATCTTTTAAGAAATATTGCCAATACTTTCATAGCTCAGAAAATTTTGATCCAATTTTTTTTAGAAAAGTAAAAACGTCAATCCAAAAATGCATAAAGCCATCTTCTTCATTTGTGTTGCAATAAGCAACAAAAAATGAGAATAAAAAATAAAACATAAACAAAACCTTATACAGCAATAAAAAGAGGTTCATGGACATATGGGTCATTAAGCTAAATGCACGCAGCACTCATATAAACTGCATCTAGAAAGAAATGCATAAGTAAAAGAGAAAATCACATTCCAAGTCATTCATGCATCTTCCAAAAGAGAATTTATATATTGTATTTCTTTTAATTCTTTTTCTCTTTGGCTCATCCTTAGTATACTTCCACTGCTAGGGCTGTGTCAAAAAAATATAGGCCTCATGACTTTGATGTTGAGGAAAATTTTCCATTATAAGGTGATTTTAGCCTTTAAAGTGTAAAAAATAAGCAAATACTCATATGCACACAACACAACCATTTTAATATCTTGGAATCTTTTAAGCAATATTGCCAATACTTTCATGGCTCAGAAAATTTTGATCCAATTTTTTTTAGAAAAGTAAAAACGTCAATCCAAAAATGCATAAAGCCATCTTCTTCATTTGTGTTGCAATAAGCAACAAAAAATGAGAATAAAAAATAAAACATAAACAAAATCTTATACAGCAATAAAAAGAGGTTCATGGACATATAGGTCATTAAGCTAAATGCACGCAGCACTCATATAAACTGCATCTAGAAAGAAATGCATAAGTAAAAGAGAAAATCACATTCCAAGTCATTCATGCATCTTCCAAAAGAGAATTTAGTCAATAGAAAGTTCACGTACAATGTCTTATATTAAATATTTGAGCCTTGCAATATGAACTGATAATGTAGGGAGATCCAAAAGGAAAGTTTTCATGAGCATAAAGGAAAGAGTAGGGAAAAAGGAGCAAGGTTGAAATGAAATTTTTTTTACCAAGGGCGGGAAAAGAAGTGTTGATAAAAGCAGTGGCCCAAGCAATACCCCTTACACAATGAGCGTCTTCAAACTACCTTCTACTTTGTGTGAAAATCTTAGCAGGGCAAGGGAAGTCAGAATCAAGGCATGAATTGGCTGAGGTGAGAAAAATTATGTGAGCCAAAAGTAAAAGGGGGATTGGAATTTAGAGATTTAGGGACTTTCAATTTGGCACTCCTGGCAAAACAGTGCTGGAGATTACTCACCATGGAAAACACCCTTGTATTCAAGACACGCAAGGCAAAGTATTTTCATAGAGGGACATTCATGACAGCAACAATAAAGTCCAATGCCTCATATACTTGGCAAAGTATACCAGGAGCGAGGTATGGCAAGATTGCTGGGTTCCAACTAAACCAACCCATAAGATTACATCCCCTAGGCTGCACCATCCACTTGATATGAAAGATAGTGAGTTGATTGATCAAGAGAGAAATTGGGGAAATTGAAGCTTGTTGCAGAGCACGTTCATGGAGCATGAAGCTGAAGTGATTCATGGTATCCCTATAAGTCAAACTCTGCCTTGTGACATGCTGGTTTGCAGTGGGACTGCCAATGGACAGTTTCCAGTTAAAAGTACTTACAAGCTGCTAAGAGAACTACAGAGGGATTGAGATGAAAGCTCCCATGGAGCTGAAGGAAAAAATTTCTGGAAGGTACTATGGAAAATTGAATGTGCCAAGCAAGGTTGGTTTCTTCATCTGGCGGCCTTGGCCCACGCGCTCTAGAGTTGTGAGGTTATACACAGGGATTTAGTGCCCCACTTTCCTTTCCTATTCACTCAATTCCAATAGCAGGTCAGGGTGATTTAAATTTTATATGGACACAATAGTGGACAAGAGTGATACAGTGCTGCTGGAGAAAATAAGAATCAGAATGTGGGCACTATGGAATAATAGAAACAAATGGCTTTGTGAAGGAACATAGCCGGATACCAATGGTGTTATTTTAGAGGCTCTGCACCTCCTGGAGGAGTTCCACACAATACAGGCAAGAGCAGTGGCAACGGAGATACATGAGGAAGCCCAGTGGATGCAGCCAACAACTGGTGCTGTGAAAATAAATTTTGATGATGCTTTTTTTGAATGAGAACAGGCATTGGGGCTTGGAGTGATAATCCGGAATGCGAGCGGTGAAGCCATAGCAGCTATAAGTAAATGGAGTCCTTATACCAGAGAAGTTGCTACAGAGGAAGCCATGGCAGACATAGAAGGTTCAAGGCTAGCCAGGGAGTTGGGGTACAGAAACGTCATATTGAAAGGGGATCCACAGGTGGTGATCAATTCCATGCAAGGGCCTGCAGCTTCAAGGTCTCTATGGGGACATTAGGATAAAGGGCTGTGAATTTAATTATTTCAGCTAAAATTTTGTAAAGAAAAATGCAATTATAGAGGCACATGTAACAGACCAAGAGTGCTGGGTTGGCCAAAATCCACCTTTTCCTACAGTTCCAACTGCGAACTGATGTACTGGTTTTATTCAGCACTATGAATAGAAGTTTTATTTTCAAAAAATTAACTAATAATGACAGTATAGGGGAGGCAAAAAAACATAAATTGAACTTGAGGTTGCAGAACTAGAATCAGGAGATAAGAGAGAAAAGCAGACCTGCTTATCATGCTTTTTTAACCCAGCACCCAGACGAACAACTTTTAGAAGAGCCTCAGACCTTTTGGAGTAAAAGTCTTCATAAGGTAGCCCATCAGGTGGTGAGAGCTGAGCATGTGTAAGGACCACCAAAGCCCTATTCCATATTCCTTTACCAAAACTATCTGTTATGGCTTTAACAATCTGCTTATCCAAGTTATCAACCCTATACGCATCCAAGCGGTCCACATAGAGTAGGATATCAATGGTCTTGTTCAGAAGGAAACTGCTCAAACAACAACCCCCCACAACCCACCCACAATGAAAAATGAAAGAAGAAAGCAAAGAAGACCAAGTCAGAGTTATAAAATAGATTGACATCAATTCCTCAAGCAATAGCCAGGAACACAATTCACTAAGGAATTGTAAAACTTAGCATACCGTTTTATAATCTCAAGTGCCTGGTCATTGACATATCCTCCTTCTATAAGTCCGGGAGTGTCAATGATGTTCAAAGTAAATCCAGCCCTTGAACGAGACACCATAACAGGCCTTGGTCCTTCCGACTATGGCAAACAACAAATAACCCGTATAAACAAATACGAAGTGCACAGAAAGGTAGAACGAAATAAATGTTCCATGACAGGGAAAGAATGAAAGCAGCATATACCTGAAAAGGACTAACAGTCACCGCTCTTTCCCCTATGATTGAGTTTACGGTTGAGGATTTCCCAACACCACCTTTCCCCATTACAAGTATTGTCAATGTGCTCACATCCTACACCCATAGAATATGCAAGAAATCAAAAGTATATATAATAATAATTAACAAAAGCAAAGCAAAACATGTATGTTAATAATGTGAAAATGGGGTACGAAAAAGAACCTCCTGCTTAAGTTTTCCCAACAATTCAAGCAATTTGGTCTGGGTGGCAGTAGCGAATGTGTTGATCCCTACCCAATCACGAATAAGCTGGGACGCCATAGATAACTCTTTTTTTTTGTTTTTGTTTTTGTCCTACTCTACTACTCCAACAAAAGAAAAACCAAATAAATAAACACAATCAGCAAAGAAAGGTCTGGGACTGGGTTAGGGTTATAAATAAAAACTGCACAGGCCAAAATTAAACCCTAATGAAGATGATTTAACATAAACCCATCTTGGGTAATTAATAAACTGAAAAGTAGTTATGGTTGATTATAGAAAAATATGTACAGGCTCACAGCACGAAAACAGTAATTACACAATAAAAAGACCCAGAAAGAGAAGAACCCTAAACCCTAAAGAGAGAGAGAGAGAATTTGGTTACCTTTCGTACCTGAAACTGAGGAAAGGAAAGGCACAGAAAAGAAAAATTAAAATGCAGTTTGTTTTTCTTTAGAATCTGTGAATACAATTCTAAGTAGGAAAGCCGAAGCGACCTTATCTCTATACTATACTATAATAGAGTCTGTCTACTCTATCCCCTCCTCCTAAACAATCAAACAAACAAACAAACCCGAGCGGCCTTTTTTGGTCTATCGTACTCGTACAACGCATTTTACAAACTGACGTGATACTATGCCACATCAGCATTTACATGTGGAAATTTAATAAAAATCAAATCCACGCAATTGTCATTTTCTTCTTCGATTTTATTTTTTGGCATCAAATTTTTTGGGGATTATTTGGTTTATAACCAAATTCCTCAAACGATATCATTAGTTAGGCAACGTTTCAAACATATTGCATTTCTAACAATTCGACTTCAGAAGAGTCGATTTTACTGTTCATATCGTCTATTTTTTGCGCCACGTAGACAAAGAAATCGACTTCAGTGAAGTCTACTACAATATGTTAAGATTCGAAGTTGTGGTTTCAACCATGGAATGGAAATTTAATATCTAGAATTTCCAACAATTGCTTTTGAGCCACCAAATTATTTGGGTTCATGCCATCAACCTCTTGTAATTGCAGGAACTACCCAGTACCGTAGTACCTTCAACCCCAAGTCTCTTCAACCTCTAGCAAGAAAAATCAGCAACGAAAAGACCCACATGGTGTCGCAAATGTCTGTGTGGGAACTACCCAGTACTGTAGTACCCTCAACCCCAAGTCTCTTCAACCTCTAGCAAGAAAAATCAGCAACAAAAAGACCCACATGGTGCCGCAAATGTTTGTGTGGAGCATTTAATTTCTGTACAAAGAAATCGACTCCACTGGAGTCGTTTTCTACACAAAGATTCACTGAAGTCGATTTCTTTGTCTACGTGGCGCAAAAAATAGGCGATATGAACAGTAAAATCGACTCCTCTGAAGTCGAATTGTTAGAAATGTAATATGTTTGAAACGTTGCCTAACTAATAATATTGTTTGGGTTTTGTAGTTATTTTCTAAAATATCCCAATTTTTTGTATTAAATACTAATCATTCAGACGCCAAAACCAGGTCAGGTTGTATGTTTTCAAGTAAACTATCTTTCTGAAAACATGAATTGGGTTTAGTATTGAGATATCCCTAATTGACAAAAAAATATCATAAAATTGAAGATATCAAGGAATATATGAAGCAAACCTGTCCGAGGAAAAGTCGCAAACAGAAAGACAGGAAAGAGGCGCCTGCGATAAAAAGGTCAGATGGATGGGTTAGAGACTTGGGTATACCGCATAAGTATAACAACTCGTTGACACCAGAGACAGAGACAGAGACAGAGACAGAGAGAGAGAGAGAGAGATTTGGTACTAATTTGAGTTTTTTTTTTTTTTTTTTTTTTTTTAAAGTTTTGGTTTCATAAGATTTTCTATAAATTTTTCCATTGCCACGTTAGTTTGTAAATATGTTGTAAGTTTTTCTCTCTTAGCCTGTCTAATCACCGGTATTTCCTTCTCATCTTTATTTTTTTATACTATTATTTAAGAGGCTTTTTCTGTTTAAATTTTTCAATTTTTATGTCTAAAATACCCTTAAATTCATCTGTTTGTATACTTTAAATAATAGGGTTAGACATATAAAATTAGTAATTTAAAAACTCCTAATTTTTAGCTAAATTTAAAAAAAAAAAAAAACAATTTTTTCTCCTACTTCCACATTTCCCCCTCACCTTAGTAGTCAAATACTAATACAACTTCTTCTTTTTTAAAAAAATAAATAAATATAAAACTGTTTTATTTTCTCCCATAAACGTACTCTTTTTTTATTCTAAGTAATTGCCAAAATGAAATTGTCTGCAACTTTTTATCACTAAACGGTTTAACAAATTTCAAAAGTTTGACACACATTTTTTTCCTAAAAATTCGCATACATTATCTCTATTTAGATATATTCCACACATTTTTTACATATCCCTAATTAAATAACTAAATTAAAAATTAAAAAAAAAAATCAAATCCAACGTTCACCCATCTTCCTAAAATTTAGCATACCTCTTCAAATCCCAGGTACACGTTCTCTCCTATTTGAATTCAATATTTTTTTTTCCTGATTTTAATTGAAGCTTTACTCTTAACTTCTAATCATTATCTTTTATTTTTATTAAAAAAAAATTAATGGTTCAAAATTCTTTCTTATTCCTTAACTAACCACCAATATTCCCAGCAAAAAATTTATCAAAAAAATATATATATATATATTCCTAGCAAAAAAAAGAAGAAGTTAACAATTGGATAAAATAAACTACGATGAACTATCGCTTTTAAAAAAATCTGCCTACAAATTCTGACAAACACAACTTCAAACTTCCACCCATTATCATTAAGCAATTATAATGTTCTCCCTCCATCCCCATCCCCATCCTCCATAGCAACAACTATTTTTGTATGTAGCCTTTGTAATGTACGTTGTTTTATGTTTTCAAGATAAAAGTTTGCAATCAAAGGGTAGGGGATGTCAAGTCCGTGCTACAAATGATATGCCACCATTTTGAAGTCTCTTCATGTTGACAACCCAGCTGCTAAAGTTCATTATAGAGTCTACATTCCTAACAGAGCAACATCATCTCTAGAGATAATTATTTCATGTTGTTTTGATCTAAATATATGTTAGAATGTATTATGAGAGTTGGATTTGGGAAGTGTCTTCCTAAAAAATAGAAGAGCCTCTGAGCATGAACTACCTCTCAACAAACCATCCAAACATTTTTTTTTTTTTTTTTTTGTGACAGAAATGATAGAACAAACCATCCAAACATACTTTAGTGTGTTTGTTTGGGGATTCAAGCCTTTTACCCCTATTTTTGATAGATAGATAGATACCGTTGACATCGGAGACACATAGAGAGAGAATTGGTACTAATTTGGGTTTTTTTTTTTTTTTTGAGAAGCCAGATCATGGACCTGGGCCATTTATTGAAACCAAACTCAAAATCAGTGAACATCATAAAGAACTAAAGGGGCAATGTCTGCTGGCACTTCATGCAGCCAAACCTAAGCTCCAACAATTAGCTTAGCTTTTTTAGCTAGAGCATCAGCTACTGTATTACAATGACGACTAACAAAAACAAAGTCTACAAACTGAAAAACAGTAGAAAGCATTCGTATATCATCCAAAATGTTGCCGAAACTAGCGAACGCACCCGCATCATGTAGAAGGGCGTTAATGACAACTGCTGAATCACCTTCAAACACCACTCAAGTGATTCCCAGTTCCAAAGCAAACTAGATAGCCTTTAAACATGCTAAAGCTTCTAGATCCGCCACTGATTGGGCCATAGGAATAGAAGAGGACAGAGCACCTTCAACTTCACCTGCATTGTTACGGACAATGACACCAATGCCCGCCAAACTTGATCGACGAAACACCGCAGCATCGAAATTTATCTTTAAGCAATGAGGATTCGGAAGGCGCCACTGTTGCATGGGAGGAGGACGAGGTGGGACAGGCTCCTCGATCTGAGCTTGTAAAAATTCTTGCAAATAGCTGCCTGCTTTACTACATATACTATCCACGGGCAAAGGGGTGGGGGGGCCAAAATGAATAGCATTCCGTCTATTCCAAAGAAGCCACACTATGATCACAAAAAGCTCTACTCTAAACTCTTCTTTGCAGAACAAGAAACAAGCTAGTAACTCGCTGAATGAAGTAGGATGTGGCGGTGCGGTTTGGCGAAGCCACTCCAACGTCGACCAAGCTCCTGTAATGGCCTCACAATACCACACCGCGTGGAGAGAATCTTCAGGAAAATTATGGCATTGTGCACAGCTCGGACTAGGCACAATGTTGCGATGGTGAAGATTAACCAATGTAGGTAGTGCACTGTTACACATTCTCCATACAAAATGCCTTATTTTGTTGGGTACCCAAAGTTACCAGATGCTTTTCCAGAATTTTTTCTCACCGTCAGGATTTGAGCCACCTGCACTAGTAGAGATATCACAGGAAACCAACATTTAATAGGCACTACAAGTTGTAAACATACCAGATGGTGTGTGTGCCTAAATAATGCAATCATCGGGGCGACAATTGCTCAACGGAATACCCAAGATAATGTCAACTTCATGGGGCATAAATAGTTGCTGCACAACCTCTGTTTTCCAAGCTACTATATCTGGATCAATCAAAGAGCTAACTTTCACATTCGGGGCCATAGAAGGGAGGGGTGAAATGACTAAACAGTTTGCACGTCCAGGCAGCCACCTATCCTCCTTAATTCGCACTGCCTCCCCTGTCCCTATAAACCACACCATACCTTTTTGAATCACGTCTCTAGCACCAATAATGCTCTTCCATGCGTAAGACCTCGAACTTGAATCTTTTGCACCTAAAATGAAGCAATCCGGAAAGAACCGAGCCTTAAAGACTCTGGCAAAGAGAGTCAATATTATTGATCAATCTCCATACTTGTTTAGCCAATAAAGCATCATTAAATTTTTCAATCTCTTTGAAGCCCATACCACCTACTTCTTTGGCTTCACATAATCGCTCCCATTTTACCCAATGAGTTTTCTGATGCTCTCCACTATACCCCCACCAAAATTTGTGGATCATGCTTTCCAATTCCCTTACAAGCCCCTTAGGGAGTTTAAAGCAACACATGGTATAAGTCGGGATCGCTTGAATTACTGACTTAATCAGCACTTCTCTACCCACCTGAGACAATAGTTTTTCTTTCCACCCTTGGAGCTTTTTCCACACCCTCTCTTTGATGTAAAAGAAGCTTTGTCTTTTTGCCCTACCCACCAATGCCGACAACCCCAAATATTTCTCAAATTGACGGATAGATGGTGATGATGTTGTAAAATATAACCTCCGAAATTGTCCATATGGTTCGTCCTTAGAAAAAGAATGGATAAAGGACGCGACAAAGAAGCCGTCCCCAGTGAACCTCATCCATCCTTAATAAAGGACGGACAAGGTCTCGTCCATCCATTAATTAAGGACAGACGAGGCCTCATCCATCCCTAATAACGGACGGACGAACATATTGAACTTGGGCAGATTTAGTTCTTACCTATGAACCAAGGCCTTCATTATCCGTGATGAAGCACCGGTCCAGATAAAGTAACTTCCGTGGAAGTTATGGAAGTTACCTCTGACTTTGATGAATTCCTCGACAATAGGAACGGTTATCAGAGCAAGTAACCGTTCCATGTGCACTATAAAAACATTTCTCTACGAAAATGTGAGAGATAGATATACATTTTTCAAAGAAGAAGAAAAAAAGTCTGAGAAGTAGATTTCCCTTTTTCTACTTCAACTTACTGACTTTACCATCGGAGGATTCCAGACCGACCTCCACCGGTCTTTCTTTGATTTTATTTGGCCTTTCAGGACTCAAGCCTTCAAGATCATCAACGCCCGGAGATTTTAAACCCACTGATTTCAAAAGTTTTATCAGTTGGCGTCATCTGTGGGAAGAGAAATTTGTCATCTTTGAACTTCATTTGTGGAGTTCCACGGTTTCTTTTTCCGACAAAGGGTTGAAATGGTCCGGACAAGATCAAGGGCCACTAGTCCAGGCCCTCAAGAGAGTAGAGATACTTCTAGTATCCCCCATCATAACCAATAATCGGCGCCTGCCATGCAGCCTTCATCTGTCCAACATATGCAGTCTATGGCCGCTGCCATGGCGGAATTAACCCACCAAAATAAGGAATTGAGAAGGGAAGTTAATCTCAGAAGACAACAGCATGAAGTTTATGGAGAAGAGCATGGTCAGAGCCAAGGAGTTGGGAGGAATGTAGAGCTAGAAAGTCAATCGAGGGGTACTGCACCAAGAAGGGTGCCACACTTGGAAAGGGAGATGGATCGGATGAAGAAAGTAATGGATGAGATGAGGGAGAACATGAGGAGAACTAACCCTGTAGAAGACCTAGTTCACCGAACAGACTCCCCCTTCACAACCTCTATCAATGGCCATCCTTTGTCTCCGAAATTCAAGATGCCTTCTTTGGATTCGTATGATGAACGCGTGACCCTTTTGACCATATTGCCACCTTCAAGACTACCATGCACCTTCAAGAGGTTCCAGATGAGATAATGTGTAGAGCCTTCCCCACTACCCTCAAAGGGCCCGCGTGAGTCTGGTTCAGCAAAATACCCCCGAATTCAGTAAGTTCTTTCGAGGAGTTAAGCAAATTGTTTGTCAATAATTTCATTGGAGGATAGAGACACAAGCGTTCCTCGTCTAGCTTATTAACTATAGAGCAAGGAGAGAATGAAAGCTTGCGTTTTTTCATCACACGCTTCAACAGGGAAACCCTGACCGTGGACGAGGTAGATGACAAACTACTATTGGCAGCCTTCCATAACGGGGTTAATTCTGATTTGTTTATACACAAACTTTATGAAAAAGAGCCTCAGTCCATGGCCGAACTCGTCCATTCAGCCCAAAATTTCATGAATGCAGAAGACGCGATCATAGCTAAGAAGAGGAAGACAGCTGAGAGAATGGAAACAAATCCCGCTCGTCACTCAGAGCAAAGGCCTCGTCCAAAGAAGGGACGAACAGAAGATAAGAAAGACCGAGATAATAAGAGGCCAGGCTCTTCAGCGTGGAATCAACAATATACCCCTCTGAATGTACCACTTGAGTAAGTCCTTATGCAAATCAAGGACGAGCCTTCTTTAAAGTGGCCGGAGAAGTTGAAGGGAAATCCTAACAAGCGCAATAGGAATAAGTATTGTCGCTTTTATAGAGATCACAGGCATGACACAGACGAGTGCTTTGATTTAAAGCAGCAGATTGAAAATCTCATAAGGCAAGGGAAGCTAAGGAATTTCATTGGACGAGAAATTGAAAGGGAAGGTAGAAGAATTATCGCAACCACCGCTGGGAGAGATAAGAGTCATCCTTGGGGGAAGTTCAACTGGACAATCGTCCAAAACAAGGAAAGCATACCTGAAGGAAGTGCAAAGTGTCCAACTATCTGGACAATCACCAAGGGCAAAGTCCACGGACGAACAGACGATTACCTTCACGGACGAGGAAGCTGAGAGAATCCACCATCCTCACGACGACGCTATTGTCATCACCCTGCTTATTGCTGATTACACAACCAGAAGAGTGTTAATAGACAATGGAAGTTCAGCGGACATTCTGTATTATCCAGCCTTTCAGCAGATGAGGGTCGGACGAGACCAGCTTCGCCCAGTGCACTCGCCTATAGTAGGTTTTGGAGGAATAAAGATACATCCTGTAGGTACTATTACGTTACCAGTGGTGGTGGGAGCATACCCACAACAGTTGACTACTCAAGTGAATTTCCTAGTAGTAGATTGCCCGTCCTCTTACAATGCCATAATTGGAAGGCCGACCCTAAATAGGTGGAAGGCAGTTACATCTACCTACCACCTGTCAGTCAAGTTCTGGACAGAACATGGGGTAGGCCAAGTACAGGGAGACCAATTAGCAGCAAGAGAGTGTTATCTGGCCATGCTGGCTACGGACGAGCAAATTCAAGCAATGAATATTGAAGAAAAGAAAGTTGTGGCGGAACCCATTGAAGTGTTGGAAGATATTCCCTTAGATAAAAATAACTTGAGAGGTGTACCAGGGTTGGAGTAGATCTGGAAGCAAAGGTTAAGAAGGACCTCATTTTTTTTTTAAAGAGAAACAGGGATGTGTTTGCTTGGAGTCATGAAGACATGCCGGGTATAGATCCTAGCGTCATTACCCACCGTCTGAGTGTATGTCCTTCCTCCAAGCCAGTGCGACAAAAGAAGAGGATGTTCGCCCCTGAGAGAGATAATGCTGTTAAGGAGGAAGTTCAAAAGTTAATTGTGGCGAAGTTCATTCGAGAGGTATACTATTTTGACTGGTTAGCCAATGTGGTCATGGTCAAGAAGGCGAACGGCAAATGGAGAATGTGTGTTGATTTCACTGATTTAAACAAGGCTTGCCCCAAGGATAGTTACCCGTTGCCACGCATTGATCAGTTGGTAGACTTTACTGCGGGCCACAAGTTGCTCAGTTTCCTGGATACTTTCTCTGGAAATAATCATTATGATGGATGAAGCAGACCAAGAGAAGACGTCCTTTATTACAAGTCAAGGATTATTTTGTTATGAAGTGATGCCTTTTGGTTTGAAAAATGCTGGAGCAACATACCAACGACTGGTCAATCACATATTTCGTCCACAGATCAGGCGGAATATGGAAGTCTATATAGATGACATGTTGGTGAAAACTCAGGACGAGGAGAGGCATCTGGACGACTTGCAGGAGACATTTGACACACTGAGGCAGTACCACATGAAGTTGAACCCTAGCAAATGTGCTTTTGGAGTATCATCAAGAAAATTCCTAGGATTTATGGTCTCCTACAGAGGAATCAAAGCAAACCCTGATAAAATTCAAGCAATATTGAATATGAAGCCTCCGAGCAATGTTAAGGAAGTCCAGTCCCTCACCGGACGAGTTGCCGCCCTCAAAAGGTTTGTTTCTAAAGCTACTGACAAATGTTTGCCATTTTTTAAGGTTATTAAAAAAGCATTCGAATGGGCTGACGAGTGTCAGAAAGCTTTTGAAGATTTGAAGACATATCTTACCATGTCTCCTTTATTAAGCCCGTCCGTGCCAGGAGAAGAGTTATACTTATATTTGGCAGTCACCCCACATGCAGTGAGTTCAGCACTAGTGAGAGAAGAAGGCAAGGTACAGAGACCTGTGTACTATACGAGCAAAGCACTAAGGGGAGCAGAAGGACGATATCTATTAATGGTGAAATTGGCTTTTGCATTGATAACAGCTTCCAGGAAATTAAAGCATTATTTCCAGGCTCATGTCATCAACGTCATGACGGATCACCCGCTCAAGAAAGCAATGAACAAGTTAGAGACTGCAGGACGTTTGATTCAATGGGCCGTCGAGCTCAGTAAGTTTGACATAAGGTACTAACCAAGGCATGCCATAAAAGCTCAAGCTCTGGCAGACTTCATTGCAGAGTTCACCCTAAATTGTGACGATGTAGATGAGATGGAAGACAAGAAGTGGATCGTCCATGTGGATGGTTCGTCTACACAGTACGCAGGTGGAATAGGTGTGGTTTTGCAATCTCCAAAGGAGGACAAACTACGACACAAAGTTCGTTTGCAGTACCAAGCAACTAATAATGAAGTTGAGTACGAAGCTCTTCTCAAAGGGCTGGAATTGGCTAAGTCTGTAGAAGCAAAGTCACTCCTCGTCTAGGGAGATTCTCAGTTAATCATGGGCCAAATGAATGGAATGTATGAGGCTAAGGAAGAACGAATGAGGAAGTATTTAAATAGAGTAATGCGCCTTATAAAAAAGTTTGAGGAAGCTAAGTTCATTCAAATCCCAAAGAAGGAGAACATGGAAGCTGATGCCTTAGCGAAAGAAGCCTCAGTGAATGAAGCCGCAGACAAATTTGATGAAATTCAGTATATGTCAAGTATAGACATCCCAGAAGTACAACCAGTGGAAAGTAGAGGAAATTGGATGGCTCCAATTGTATTGTATTTAAAAGACGGACGACTCCTAGAAGAGAAAGACGAAGCTAGAAAGTTAAGGGCAAAGGCAGCCAGGTACGTTCTTATGGATGAGGTTCTCTACAAAAGAGACTTTTCCCAGCCTTATCTAAGGTGTTTGGCTCCAGATGAAGCAAATTACATATTAAGAGAAGTTTATGAAGGAGCATGTGGCAATCACTCAGGAGCCAGATCACTCGTCCACAAAATCATCCGTGCAGGATATTACTGGCCAAACATGCAAGCTGATGCTAAGGCCTACGTCAAGGTCTGCGATCAATGCCAACGGTTTAGCAATGTCCCCAGGCAACTATCAGAGCACCTAACTCCAATGACGGCCCCATGGCCCTTCGCGCATTGGGGACTAGACATCCTGGGTCATTTTCCACTGGGTGTAAGGCAAATGAAGTTTTTCGTGGTTGGTATTGATTATTTTACCAAGTGGGTAGAAGCAGAATCTTTAGTTAACATCACATAACAAAATGTCAAGAACTTCATGTGGAAGAACATTGTGTGCAGATTTGGAGTGCCCAGGGTGCTGACATCAGATAACGGACGACAATTTGACAATGCACTCTTCAAAGATTTTTGCATACACTTTGGAATTCAAAATCACTACTCCTCGCCAGCCCACCCACAAGCTAACGGACAGGCGGAAGTTGCAAACTGATCCTTGTTAAAAATAATCAAGACTCGGCTTAAGGGAGCAAGGGGAGTATGGCCAGATGAGCTACCAGGTGTACTATGGGCATATAGGATGACAGTAAGAACCCCTACAGGAGAAACTCCTTTCAAGTTAGCCTATGGAACTGAAGCAGTTATACCTGCAGAGGTGCACATGGCCAATCATAGGGTGGCAGCCTATCAAGACGAGGACAACGAGGAGCAACTCCGTTTGAACCTTGATCTAATAGACGAGGTGAGAACGAACGCTGAACAAAAGATGGCAAGGTACAAGAACCTTATGGCTAGGCAATATGACGCAATGGTAAAGCCAAGGCAATTCAACATAGGAGACCTCATCCTAAAAAGGGTTTCCTTAGCAACAAAGAACCCAGCTCATGGGAAGTTGGGACCTAACTGGGAAGGCCCCTACAGAGTTGTCAACTACAAAAGACAAGGATCCTATTACCTGGAAGCTCTAGATGGGAGAAAGTTAGAGCATCCTTGGAATGTGGAGCACTTGAGGAGGTACTATCAGTAGAATGCCAATCTAGAGGAGCATGACTCTGGACGAGCCTAGAGATTACATAAAAACTTCTTTATTTATATATTTTTAGTGTGGCTTTGTTATTATGTTAAACGTATGGACGAAATTATAGTTTGGTTTGTATTTGCTGTTTTAATAAAGGCATTAGCCTCTAAGGTGCATGCCTCGTCTATGAACAATATCTATGTTATGAATAATGTTTGTAGCATAGTGTTATGTAAAATTTCTGATTTCTAAATTTAAATTAACCCCTAAGAAGGTTAAAAAGCTTAAGATGAGAAAATTCTCTGGACGCGGAGATGTAATGTCAAGCTTTCCCAAGGGTAAAACCAAATTTAGGCACGCTCGTCCAAGTAAAAGGACGAAGCAAAGCCTATCCCTAGAGCAAATAACAAAAAGCTCTAAGCATACTTGTCCATATAATGGGCAAAATAACATACAATATATCAAACCATGGACGAGCAAAAGCACAGGCGGGTATTTTGATCTCGTCCAGGCACACACAAAAACAATGAAGTCCATGGACGAGCTAATGCTATAGGCATGAACAACGGGGTCCTAACCATGGACGAGCTAAGCATACCCATCCGAGTCTTGGACGAGTCAATGCTATAGACATGAACAATGGGCTAGTTAAAGCCTACGATATTAGTTCAACCCATGAACGTGAAAAAGCATGAGCAAATATTTAAATTCTGTCAATAAGGACACCAACCAAACACTCCAGCCTATGGACATGAAAAGGTTGGGCCTTGTCTTTGTGAAATGAAAAATCAGCCAAGTCTAAGGACGAGTGAGGTTAATACCATTTCGCATGGAGAAAAAAATATATAAAAGAATGGAGAAGTATATGTTCATATCTAAAAAGGGAGCAATTCCTCTTATGGACGAGTTAAAAGTTAAAGCCTATTAAGGACAGAAAGTCTCGTCTATATTATAATTGAAACTAGAAATAGTTAATCAAGGACAAATGACCAACGCCCAAACATCCTTGTGAAATAAAACTTGTTCAAACAACTCGTCCTAAAACAATGGACAAGCTTAATGTATTTGTATTACATAGAGGTCCTAAAACAGGGGACCAAATAAAAAGAAAATACATTGAACAATTTTAAGTAAAGGGAGCATTAACGTTGGAGGCGTCCTGAGGAGGCAAGGTCATAGCATCGTCTTCAATATTGGCATCTTTAGAACCAGTTTGAAGGAGGGAACTGGTGGTAGCATTAAGGTTCAGTTTAATGGTGCTGAAGTCTACTTCAGGGAAGTTTTCCATAGCATCCATTCTAAAATCTTCAAAGCCTGCTGCATAGTTGGAGTCTAGGAGGTCAGTGTACTGCTTGGACGACTTGAATTTAGCCATTGCATCCTCTTTGGCTTTGGAGAGAAGAGAACTCAACTCGTCATTCTTTTTCTATACATGATCAAGACGAGTGTCTTTCTCCACTGCGTCAACCTTCAACTCCTCAACCAAGTTCTCTAACTCCTTACTCTTTTCTTTAGCTTTTGCAGCTACCTCAGCCCATTTTTTAGATTCGTCTCTAATAAGACCCTTGTTTTGTCCAATCCTGTAGCCTGCTTAGACGCAGCCATGAACTTTGACATAGCCTATAAAAACAAAAAGAAGAAAGAATAAATAATAAGGAAAAGGAGAGGGGGTAAAGACGAGGAAAAAATATAATTGCATACCTTAAAAAGATCATGAACACCAGAGTGTTCAAAATTCTTTAGGGACATGTCATAGCAAACATTTATATCCTTGTCCAAAACAGCGTTTTGGAAACGTTCCCAAGCCAAATCTTCATTTTCAATAATGTTTGAAGCGGCCTTATGGGAAGGTTTGGATAGAGCAGATATGGTCGTCTTGGGCAGAGGAGTCTTGGACAGAGTAACTTCTACTGGAGTGGACAAGTCTACATCAAATACTTGACTAGGCTGCTGTGACGAAGGAATGCTGGGCTTCACTGTCTGGGATGAATCCTGTTTTGCCTTTTTGCCTCGTCGGCTGGGGAGGCTTCCTAGGTCCAAATTTTTGGACACAGATTTCCTTCTGTCCCCAGCTGATGGACGAGGCTGAGCCTGAGTCTCAGGACGACCCCCCTCGGCAATGACTTCCTTTCCTCTATTCTCCTTCATTGTTGACATTCCTAAAATAAATAGGAATAACAATAAGTCACAAGTTTTAGATATATATAAAAAAAAAAAAAGGAATAGTATAAAGTACTTACTTCTTCGCACCGTGACCTTATAAGCAATAGCCTCGTCTGATGGTTCAGGACCAAGTCCCCACTTGGCAAGACGTCGAAGGGAGATTAGAGAATGAAAACTCCTGTCAACGTGTAGACAAGCCCTATGGACGCGATCACAGTGGAACTTGCTTAAAGACGGACGTTTAACGGCTGTGAAACAATAGATAGAAGTTAGAAATGCGGATAAAAAGCAAAATGAAGAAATAACAATAAAGAGGGGAGGGACGTACCTTCAAGACGAAGGTTCCCTAAGTCCCCCGTGTAAGGAACAAAAGGATCCCTGCCAACATCCACAGGGTTCCCTGCCCAGAAACCAGAGACGAAGATAAACTCTGTCTTCCAATTCCTGTCAGACGAAGCTAGGGATTTAATTAACCTACAATCATTAGCCCTTGCTGTGAATTGGTAAAAGCCACTAGATTGATTTATTTCAGATGGCTTGTAACAGTAAAGGAACTCGTCCATAGTGAGAGGACGATCCTTACTAAATACTTCCTTCCACAAAATTTGCATGGAGATAACTAATCTCCATGCATTAGGGTTAAAATGGCATACACCTAAACCTAATCTAACTAACAACTCTCTGACAAATGAATTCAATGGAAACCTAAGACCACCTAGGAAATAAGCCTCATAGACACCTATTC
Source organism: Quercus glauca (assembly GCA_023736055.1). Lineage (NCBI taxonomy): Eukaryota > Viridiplantae > Streptophyta > Magnoliopsida > Fagales > Fagaceae > Quercus > Quercus glauca. The sequence continues at coordinate 19,562,960 of CM043321.1, read as the reverse complement.
CGAAATGGGGATTTCAGCACCATTCTCCATAGACGGGCAATCTAAGGTTAAGCTCGTCCGGAATCTGATACCATGCCCTAAGATTGGAGAGCCTTTGCTCAGTCGTTTTGGAATGAATACCTACAGCACACTATAGACTGTTTCCTCCTCGTCCAAAGGACTTGGTGGACGAACATTAGACGAGGAACCAGCTTGTGAACCAGAAGCTTTCCTAAGTTGTTCCTGGACCACTTCTAAAGGTAACCCAGGGACGCTGAAGATATACTCCTCGTCCGTAGAATTCCCCTCACTACTATGATTATTGCTACTAGAATCATCATCACTGGATACATCACAATACTCGTCTATCTCTCTTTCTATACTATTGCTAGACGAAGGAAAAGCAGTATTGGACATTTTTAGAAAACTAAAAAAACCTAAAGACGAGAAAGAGGAGTACCTAGCTCTAGACGAAAGGAGACTATGGACGTGGAGAGACTTCTAGACGAGGCTCTAGACGAGAGATTTTAGGAAGAAAATTTCAAAAAATGTGAAGGGTACAAGAGGGATTCCACTATTTATAGGCGACCCAGCAGGGCACTTGAAGCGACATAAACCAATCAGAAAATAACACGTGGCGCACTCCTCAAAAAAATAAAACGACGCGACCTTCCACCAACAGGATAATGACACGTGGCGCGATCAGTCATGGGCATTAATACGTCTAACCAAGAAGGTGATTTGAAAACATTCATTTCCTCAGACAACCTATTTAAACTTAGGCAGATTTAGTTCTTACCTATGAACCAAGGCCTCCATTATCCGTGATGAAGCACCAGTCCAGATAAAGTAACTTCCGTGGAAGTTATGGAAGTTACCTCTGACTTTGATGAATTTCTCGACAATAGGAACGGTTATCAGAGCAAGTAACCGTTCCATGTGCACTATAAAAATATTTCTCTATGAAAAGGTGAGAGATAGATATACATTTTTCAAGGAAGAAGAAAAAAAGTCTGAGAAGTAGATTTCCCTTTTTTTTACTTCAACTTACCGACTTTACCATCGGAGGATTCTAGACCGGCCTCCACCGGTCTTTCTCTGATTTTATTTGGCCTTTCAGGACTCAAGCCTTCAAGATCATCAATGCCCGGAGATTTTAAACCCACTGATTTCGAAAGTTTTATCAGATGGGACACCCAATACTTGTTGAATCCGGACCTGGACCTCATGAGGAGTGTTGGAGCTAAAAAATATATTAGTTTTCTCCTGGTTAATTTTCTGACCTGACCCCCTCTCATAAGTAGCCAGAATATCAAGAATTTTCAGACACTTTGCTTCCTTAGCACTGCAAAACAGCACACTATCATCTGCAAAGAATAAGTGAGAGACTTTTGGTCCATTCCTACAGATATCCACACCCCTAATATGCCCCTCCACTTCAGCTTTATTCAACAAACTTTGTAAGCCCATGGCACACATTAGAAAAAGACAGGGTGACAAAGGATCTCCTTGACATAGACCATAACTAGGTTTGATATTACCCACAAGTTGACCATTAAGATAAACAGAATAGGAAATTGTGCTAATACAAGACATAATAAGAGACACCATTCTTTCCCCAAGCCCAAGATGCCTCATAGCTCGCTCCAAGAATTCCCATTTAACCATGTCATAAGCTTTACTCATATCAAGCTAAAGCGTCATCTGACCCACCTTCCTATTGGTTTTTCTTTTAAGATAGTGAAGAATTTCAAATGCCACTAGTGTTGGAAAATCTGGTTTTGTATCTCATACAAAACACACGGTGGAAGCAACAACCACGAATCTACTTCAATCATGAAAGATAACATGTAACCATGAAATCTAGAACAAAGAATAGAAAGCATACCTTGGTGCAGTGAATTTCAAAACCATGGATCAGAAATTCTTGGGAAGACTTTCAATCTTCACTCCAATTCCACTAATGCCCAAGATGTGTGGTCTCCTAATCAATTTCTAAGGGAGAGTAAAAAAGTGGCTTTCACTCACACATACAAACCATTTCATAAAGATTTCTCCCTATGTTGTTAGTTATCAAATTCTGTATGTTTCTCCCTATATATCTAACTGATTATCTAATTGGGCTAACCTTTTGGGCCTTTCCAATTGGGTTTAAATGTGTGGATTGGAGTGGGACCAAAATGGACCAATAAGACACTAGCTCCAATGGGTTTTGGGTTTTTCTATCAACTCTTAACAAGTCCAAAGTTACCATTAACTATATTTAATACCACTATATAAATATAGTTGCACTCTAGGCCTTATCTATAAATTATATCCCAAGATTTTATTATGCATACAACCCCTTCATTAAAATATTCGTAGTAATACAAAGTCATGAAAGTAGACTGCCACTTTGAAGATTATTACATCTTAATCCTTGAGTACCTGATTTAATCTTTTAAGTTATTCATCATATATTTATGAAATCAAATTCCATAAATATATACTTTAGTAACTTCTTACTAAAGTGGTTGGGCCCAACATTCTGAATAACCAAACCCATTAAACTTATCTCAAAGGAATATTTAATATCCCCGTTAAGAGATTATGAATTCCATCTTGAGAATATATGTTCCATCAACACTAAATATGGCTGCCCAATATACTGAGATTTTGACCGTAACTTATAGATCTCACTCCTGATATATCAAAACAACCTACATCTCATGATCAGGTTCATTATTCTCTCAGGATTTAGAGTTGATGTAAATAGAAGTAACTTCTTACTAAAATGGTTGGCCCAACACTCTGAATAACCAAATCCATTAAACTTATCTAAATGGAATATTTTATATCTCCGTTAAGAGATTATAAATTCCATCTTAAGAATATATGTCCATCAATACTAAATGTGGCTGCCTAACATACTAAGATTTTGACCGTAACTTATAGATCTCACTCCTGATATATCAAAGCAACCTACATCTCATGATCAGGTTCATTATTCTCTCAGGATTTATAGTTGATGTAAATAGAAGTCGTGAGATTTATTATTCATTTGACAGTCGTTAGGAGAATAATAAATCTCACAGCGGTCCAGTTCAATATGTCTTAACTCTTAAAACATATCAAAATATCAACTAGAAGTTTCAATTTTCATGATCAAGACAAATCATCTTAGTTGATATGTTATAGTCTTCGCAGATGAAATGCCCAATTTCATCACCGACTACGAACTAAATTCTGAGTTTATAAAGAACTTGCGATTTATATCTTCTATGACTAAATCACATAAATCACATACTATGCATCTCATGGACTAATATAATGTCTCATTAGTTCATTAATAAATGGTCTCATATAATTAAACAATTTAATTATTTATTACATGCCAATAAATTAGATTTTAGGGTATAAACCCCAATAATCTCCCACTTGCCCTCAAAGACAATTTACCATATATCCGACACTCATCTCCTTTTAGAGTAATTCATAATCACTCTAAGGCAAGGTTTGGAAATAAGTTTCAACCAGATTTATTGCATAAATTATCTTTTCTACTACTTCTTTACACGTACTCATATCTCTCTAATGAGAAAATACTTACGCTTAATGTGTATCTTCACCACCTAGGATGAACACATATCTTGAAGTCTAATTTCATGAATCACAATCAAACTACACGTCAGTATTTGTATATCCAATAACCATCAAAACCTTACTTTGGTGGACAAGCATATAATCCCTCATTCTCTTAAGATATTTGAGTATATGCTTTACTCCCACTAAATTAAGTGATCTTTGATTCAATTGATATTTGCTTACCATGCCCACTGCAAAATAGATATTTAGTTTAGTATATAGCATAGCATAAAGACTTACTATTGATTTAGTATAAGGAACTATCTTAATATGCTCTTTCTTTTATATGTCTTAGGACTATAATCCTATATAAAGGAACTTCAAACTTAGAAGAAAAGAATCCTTTCTTGAAGTATTATATGCTATATTCGGCTAGAATTTAATTTATTTAAGCAGTTTGAGATAGACTCAACATCCTTATTTCCGAATTTTAACAAAGTTATAATTCTTAGGATGTGACTAGTATTTCCCAAATACTTTATATCAAACTGGACTAGACAACCAAAACTTTATTGATGACAATAACTCTATATCATCCTAAATGATTAAAATGTCATCAATATACATTAAGAAATTTATTATTCTATGTAGGTTTTACACACCTAAGGCCTTTTAATACTTGATTAGAATCAAATAATTTCATTACTTGATCAAAAATGATATTTATGACCTAGATGGTTGCATTAATCCATAAATGGACTTTAAGCAACTTGCATGCTAATCACCACTGATTCTTTGCTATGAAGAAATCTAGTTACATCATATAGATGTCTTCCTCAAGATTGCTACTAAAAGAAACTTTCTTGATATTCATTGTCATATTTCATTCAAATGAAATATAATGAATAAAAGAATCTAGATAGAGTCAAACTTGACTATTGGTGAAAAAATCTTTTCATAATCGAACCATTTCTTTCTGAATAAATCTTTTCTCCACTAGTCTTGACTTTGAAGGTTTGCACTTTCAAATCTATCAATCTCATTTACTTGTAGACCTATTTCAAAACAATAGGCTTAATGCTATTAGGCGCATCTACAAGTTCTAGACTTTAAATAGAATTTCTATTCACATAACCTTGAACCAATAATCCATATTCATATCATCTATTGCCTTTACGTAGGACCGAGGATCTAATTCATATCCTTATGGAATGACTTCAAAAGTTTATTCCAAAAGTATGAATTTATTTAGTAATCCTCCCACTACGATATTGTACCCGTGTACTAGCTATATATCTAGAACAATGTCTTGTGGTGTATCTAATACAACCATCTCATTTCTAAATGTATTTTATAGTTGGCCTATAACAAATTTTGATATTTTTCTTCTAGAACAATCTACCTTTACTTTAAAAGAGCCCTATTCCTCCTTTATGTATGCATTAACTTAAAGAAGTCATTGGAACTTTATTCCTTTATAAAAAAAGAACCCTAGATCTTATTATCCTCTAAATAAAATTCATAAACTGGGAATAAAACAAAATAATGGTTCTAAAAGTCCATCTTTCACCAATCTTGAATATCATTTAGATTAATAAGATCTAAATATAAGTGCCAAAACATACAAAATTAAAGGATGGAAACTTTCTCTTCAAAAAGTAAAACATGTAAATTTTCATCTAGAAAACAATCATGGACAATGCTTAGCTTTACCAAAACAAAAATACTTTCCTTTTGGTCATTCTTTTGAGTCTTAATTTCCTTGTTGGCAACTACTTGTCCAACTGTTTGGTATTATAATTCCTCTTATTACCACCTTACCTTTTGGTCTAGGCAAAGAATTTGAATTAAATCATATTGATTCTAGCCTTAACTTTTAGGATGTCTTCCGTTGCGTAGAACTCTCTCATCAATTCAGGTAACATAAAAGAAATTTAGTTTCAAAACAATCTGAATTGATCAAATGATTCTAATAAGGACTTGTGGATCATATTCAAATGAGATTAACATTTAATCTCTACATCCAAGAATTCCAATTCATTTTAAAATAAAATATTTTCATAAAATGATATAGAATTGGAACTCCTTAAGCTTTTCTTAGCACTCAATATGATTCATACCAAACATCTCATTTAGACTTAATATAAAGTCTAAATCTAGTACTAACTCTTGCATCTCATGCTATAGCACAATTGAGATAGAAGCCAATGTAACATATTAGCATTTCAATGGAGACTATGATCATATCATAAGCTATCTTCCATTAATGCATCATGTATAGGAAATTATGACAATGCTGAATCGAAACATAAATATGTACTTCAGTTCCTTTAAGCACAATGTCCAAAATTATTTCTTAGTTAATGTGATTCAACTAAGATAGTAGCTAGAAGACAAAATTTATGACAATTTTAAATTGAGACCATGAACTTAAATACCAGGACATTATCATTTTGCATCCATAACCATATAATATGGAACCCATAAAACATACTATACTAGGTGTAACGACAACCCAATCCATGTCTATAATTCCTTGGTAGCAAGTTTATTATAAACACATTAATTGGTTGAGAATTATTCTCATTATTAGTGCTATCATAATAACTCTTATCATATACTAATAATATGCCGTATAATCTTCAGTCTCTAAGTAATAATGACATAGCTCCTTTGGAAGGTTAACATTACACTTAGTCTAGCGTACATCATTATCTAGAATCATGTGTAGCCACATTTCATCTCCCTTTATAGTGTTTAAACTTGTAGTACCGTGAAACAAAACACCTTCCTTTGGGATTGCGAGGCATATACGCCAAGACGAGGTGCTTGTTCACACTACTTTAAACGGGTAAGTTCAATCTTGTAGTACCATAAAGTAAACACTCTCCTTTGGAATCGCGAGGCATATACGCCAAGACGAGGTGCTTATCCCACACCACTATGAACCGATAATAGAGGCCGTAAGATCCAAACCTTGTATCTCTCTCCCACTAGAAATTTTAAAACAAGTGGATTGTCCTGAAATCATTGTGATCTTATCACAATTTTAACCATACACATCAAATGTGTTTAATTGTTTAAATTCAATGTGATGTAACTAAGTCACATCACAATAGTGTAACAAACATTCGCGCTATCACAAAGAAGTTTAACCTTGTAATTCGTGAAGTAAATACCATCCGCATGGAATGCAAGACTTGAAGTCAATACAAGGTATCTATTCACATTACAATAAACTTAACAAAAGGGTTATTTCAGCACTCCCACTCATTATTTGGGTTTTTCTTTAAATAATTGTGATCCCATCAGAACTAATAACCTTGCACTTGTTCAAGACTCTAATCTTATTAGAATCACTAACTAAAATGGAAGTCTTAAACTATTTAGGATTCCTTAAACACTATTGAATCAAAAATTAGTATATAGAACTCTATCCTTAATTTACTAAATAAAGTATTCTAATCTCATTAGAAACTATATAACTTTAATTAGAATTTTAATCTCATTAAAAACCTCTAATTAAAATAAATTAAGGACTTTTAATCATTAAATGATTTAATACTAAGAGTTCTATTTAACTAACATCTTTGATCTCATTAGGTCTTTTAGTTAGATAATGATTAATAAATGTCCTTAACTTTTAAAAACTATAAAATTAATCACATAGCTTTACTTTTATGCAAGTAAAAAATAGGTGTCAGAATTTTTGGCTACTCATTCTGGCTACTCACGCGAGTAGCCAGTTTTGGCAACTTGCTAGTCATGAGACTCCAGCTACGAGTTTTGGCGACTCGCCCAGTCGCGAGTTCATCCAGAAGCTTTGGCGACTCACTCGCGACTCATCTCGCGACTCGCCAGTTGTGAAAACGCCCAAAAACAGCCATTTTTCTATTAACCTTTTTTTACATTTTTCATTGTTCTTCCATCAAAAACACTTTTTGATTTTATCAACAAAGATTTACAAATCAAACATTAGGGTTTTCAAAATCTTGATCAAGAACCATAATAATGCTAGAAACCTTGAAAACACAATCCTAATCTCATTAAGAATAAATTTCATAATCCTAGCATTAACATACTGTTTGACCATAAAATAAATATATAATGCAAGGCAAGCAACAATATAATGAATCCTTTATTAAACAATGAAAGTCAACACCTTCATAAAAGGATATAATATGGGCCACCTTTTATACAAACGTTTTGCATATCAACCCATATATATATATATATATATATAATATACGGATTCAATAGAATCCTTGGATGCATGCGAACTCCATGAATACATCAGATGCTTAATCATGATTTGGCACTATAACTTAATGCATGCACATAGGTCATTGATAATACGAACCAATAAGTATATCTCATATACTAAATCATGGCATCGGCAACGGTTATCAAATAAAATTCAACTGCCAATATCCAAGCAATTGAACTTAACGTGTTCATCAATAAAACAAATACTATGAAAACACGGCACTGTAAGTAAGAAACATGAACATGATCCACTTCGAATGACACATACAAGTATACTGAACATAAATTCATAAACAATAGTTATTGAATACAATTCAACAACTAAGCCCAATTGCCAACAAACGAAGCAGTTCAACCACATTCATATTCTTAAAACTCAAACCATGTCTTTCATCACAGCAGTTACAAAACAAAATTATGCAGAAACTTTACTGCAGAAAATTAAAACACGAAGAAAACGGTTTTTCTTTAATTCTAAAACTCAATCACATGTTATACAAGCATGATATTGAAGACCGCTCTGATACCATTTGTTGGAAAATCTGGTTTTGTATCTCATACAAAACACACAGCGGAAGCAACAACCATGGATCTACTTCAATCATGAAAGATAACATGTAACCATGAATTCTAGAACAAAGAATAGAAAGCGTACCTTGGTGCAGTGAATTTCAAAACCATGGATCAGAAGTTCTCGGGAAGACTTTCAGTCTTCACTCCAATTCCATTAACGCCCAAGATGTGTGGTCTCTCAATTAGTTTCCAAGGGAGAGTAAAAAAGTGGCTTTCACTCACACATACAAACCATTTCATAAAGATTTCTCTCTATGTTATTAGTTATCAAATTCTGTATGTTTCTCCCTATATATCTAACTGATTATCTAATTGGGCTAGCCTTTTGAACCTTTCCAATTGGGCTTAAATGTGTGGCTTGGAGTGGGACCAAAAGGAACCAATAAGACACTAGCTCCAATAGGTCTTGGGTTTTTCTGTCAACTCTTGACAAGTCCAAAGTTACCATTAACTATATTTAATACCACTATATAGATATAGTTGCACTCTAGGCCTTATTTATAAATTATATCCTAAGACTTTATTATGCATACAACCCCTTCATTAAAATATTCGTAGTAATACAAAGTCATAAAAGTAGACTGCCACTTTAAAGATTACTACATCTTAATTCTTGAGTACCCGGTTTAATCTTTTATGTTATTCATCATATATTTATGAAATCCAATTCCATAAATATATACTTTAGTAACTTCTTATTAAAGTGGTTGGGCCCAATACTCTGAATAACCAAACCCATTAAACTTATCTCAAAAAAATATTTTATATCTCCGTTAAGAGATTATGAATTCCATCTTGAGAATATATGTTCCATCAACACTAAATGTGGCTGCCCAGCATACTGAGGTTTTGACCGTAACTTATAGATCTCACTTATGATATATCAAAGCAACCTACATCTCATGATCAAGTTCATTATTCTCTCAGGATTTAGAGTTGATGTAAATAGAAGTCGTGAAATTTATTATTCATTTGACAGTCGTTAGGAGAATAATAAATTTCACAGCGGTCCAGTTCAATATGTCTTAACTCTTAAAACATATCAATGTATCAACTAGAAGTTTCAACTTCCATGATCAAGACAAATCATCTTAGTTGATATGTTATAGTCTTCGCAGATGAAATGCCCAATTTCATCACTGACTACGAACTAAAATTATGAGTTTACAAAGAACTTGCGATTTATATCTTCTGTGACTAAATAACATAAATCACATACTATGCATTTCATGGACTAATATAATGTCCCATTAGTCCCAGCATCCTCCTCAGATATGGTTGGGTGAATGCCACTCAAAATCTCCTCAAAACCTGAAGGGTTGGATGTGGTATAGATGTCCCTAAAATAATTCCCAATGATGCCTCCCATTTGACCCTCATCCTCTCTCCACACCCCATCATTATCCTCTGAAAGCTCGAAAATGTGTTGAAAACACAAAAGTTGTTTAGACCCCCAAATTAAAATTACGGCTCGGTTGATTTTACTCTAACTTATCTAAATGCAAAAACAAGAGTAAATTAAGCGCAAACAACCGATACTACTCTAGTGCATAAACATGAACAACCAACAATAAAAGTAAAGCACAAGAGTAAGGGAAGAGAGAATGCAAACACAAGATAACATGCCGATGTCTTATCGAAGAGGAAACCGAAGAACTTGGCGAAAAACCTCTTCGCCACCCTCCAAGCAGTAATCGATCCACTAGACAATCAGTTGGGATACATGAGTTAGCAAGAGACCGTCCAAGCCTAATCTACTCGATGTACCTAAGCCCTCCAAGTTCCTACTCTAACAAGGCTTCTCGGAACCGTGTCTTGTCTAGCTTTTTGGATCCCGCAATACGCCTGATTGCATCCACCAAGCCTTATCGGCTTCTTTTGGCAAATCCCCAAAACTTCCTGAATTCCAAAACACTCTCAACACTCTGACTATGTGTGGGTTGTGTTTGGGTATAAATCTCCTCTTAAGGTATGACAATGGGAGAGGGAATGAGAAAAGGTTACAATGATTTCTCACTAAGGATGAGTAGCTTTCTCTCTAAAAGATGGGTGTGTGTGTTGTAGAAAACCTATCTAGAGTTTTTCTCTCTGAATGGTCTCTCTTACATTTGTGGGTAATGAGGGTATATATAGTATGGGTGAAGGGTAAGAAAGTCACACTCAAAAATCATTCAGGCAGAATGTTTCGCGACTACCTCGCGGGAAGGCCTTACCCGCGAGACACTCATGAAAACGACAGCCTGGCACGACTCTTCAGCTTCCAGTCATGTGCCCCTCACATGGCTCTTTCGCGGGTTAGCTTCTCGCGAGCTTCTCGCAAAATCCACTGATTCTTCATTTCAACTTGAATCTTCACCAACTTAATACTAAACCCAATACAATAAAATCCCACAAAATACAAGGAACAAAATTAAAGCAATTACAACACTTTTTGTCATGGAATAAAGCCAACATAAAACATAGTTGTAAATCACAACTTTACATCCTCCGAGCCAGCAATAAAGTTTTGACGATTCCTCTGATTAGCCCGACAATGGAAAAACCGTGAGTTGCTATCACCTTCCTTGAGCCAAGCATTCCGAGACCGCTGCTTCCACATGCATTCTTCCCTATTTTTCAGCCTTTGGATCTCTTCCCTCAACATGTAGATTCTCCTCGGGTTAGTTCTATAACTACCACCTTCTTCAGCTACTTGCAATTCTTTAAGCTTCTTCTGTAAAGAGTTACGGACATGCCCAAAACAATTTTTGTCCCACACCTTCAAATTAAGTTGACAAGCCACAATCTTTTGCTGGAATCCCTAAAATGATTCAGACACAGCTTGTTCACCCCAAGCATCTTTAATCACTGATTCACAGGAAAGGTCTTTTAACCACATTGCCTTAAAACAGAACGGTTTGCCCCTTCTATAAAATCACTTATACTCAGATCTGGGCAAAGCAATAGTTGTTTATGATCAGAGTGGAAAGCATTTAAATGGTGAATACGAGTAGTAGGGAACCACAAAATCCAATCAATGGTAGGTACACCTCTATCTAGCTGAATCTAGGTATTTTGATAACCCGGCCTACGATTACACCAGGTAAAAATGTAACCATTGAAACTAAGATCTTTCAGTCTACAATAGTCCAAGGCATCCCTAAAACTCTGCATTTGTCGCTCTGGCCTATCCAACCATCCCAGTTTCTCATCCGTAAATAAAATTTCATTGAAATCCCCCATACAAACCCAAGGCAAAGCTGAACGGCGGCTTAAATCTCGAAGTAAAGACCAGGAGTTTTCCCGGCTGGCAGTGTCAGGGTCTCCATAGAAACATGTGAAACACCAAGCGTTATCCACTCCATGGTTGATAAAAGCATCAATGTGACGATTAGAAAAAGACTGAACATCCACATCAAGATCAGATTTCCAATACAAAGCAAGACCACCACCTGAATTAACACGAGGAACAAAGAAAAGATTAGTAAATTGAATTCGTCTACCAATTCTTTCCAAAATAGGTTTATCAGCTTTGGTTTCCATTAAGAAAACCAACCTGGGATCTTTTGTAGTCACTAGAGCAACTACTTCATCCTCTGTTTGTGGGTTCCTAAGCCCACGACAGTTCTAGCTAAGACAACTCATAAGATTTTAGGAATGGCAACGGGTCGGGTTCGGGCCGGGTTTTTCTATACCCGGACCCGACCCGCGGGGCAATGCCCATAACCCAGACCCGGCCCGTTTAGGGTACCGGGTTTTTTTCCGGGGCCCGGACCCGCCCCAGTCGGGCCCCGCGGGCCCCGTTTAGGATTGGGCCCAATTCGCGGCCCAACCACACAAAAAAAAAAAAAAAAAAATTAAGCCCAATTTTTTTTTGTAATTTAAAGCATGTAATTTGAAGAAAAAATTATCTTAAAAATTGAAAATAATTTAATCACCGGCACCCCTAAGATTTTTGACAAAAATATATATATATGCCCCATTCCAATCCTAAAATGCACGACCCATGCTTTGGCCCATTAGCAAATTTACAATAACTACAAAAGAAAGAAACCCAGATCCCTTCTTAATTAGGATACCCATCTAAATTAAATTATGATTCAAAAATATAAATAAATACACACAAATCACAACCGTTTACAGATATGCTTCACAAGTTTACAGATCCTTTTCTCAAAAAAAAAAAAAAAAACTTCACAAGTCACAACCGTTTACTCCCAAAAATAAAATATGAATTTGTTAAAAAAAAATAATAATTACATACACTGCGTATGCAACGGTTCAAGAGGGATTTCGATCAGTGATCCTCTGAGTCTTTGACATCATCATCTAAGTCCTAAGTCTCCTAACCCGTCGAGTTTGTGTGGTGACTGGTGAGCCATACGCCTCTCTCTTTCTCTATGCTCTGCAACTTTAAGTTTCTTTTTTTTTTTTTTTTTTTTTCTTAGGCTTCTACAACTTTAAGTTTGAGAACTTTCCAGGTTTTGGGATAGAAGAATAAGTAGTGTTGACGTTTTCACTAAAGGCTGAAGGTTGAAGCTGAAGAAAAACGGCGACAGCTCGACGGGAAGATTCAACGGCGTGAGCTGAGGGAGAGGGACTGAGGGTCAGAGTGAATCGGCGACAAAAGTGGGTTGGGTGTCTCGCCGTCTGAGCTTTGGTGGTGTTCACGGTGGTGGTTTGAGATAGAGTGAGGGTGAGGGAGCGTGTGAATGTCTGATTGAGAGGGAGGGAGGCTGCTGAAGAAGAAATGGGGGAGTAGGGAATTTAGGGTTAGATTTTAGCCTTTTAGGTATATATATATTGTGGGTATTTTAGTAATTTTAGTTACCGGGTTTTTACCGGGTCGGGTCACGGGTCGGGTCTCGGGTTTTTTTTTATAAAACCCAGACCCGACCCGGACCCGCTTCGGGGTTTTTTTTTTTAACCCATACTCGACCCTATTTTTAATCGGACCGGGTACCCGCGGGTCGGGCATAAATTGCCATCCCTATAAGATTTTCTATAAATTTTTCCATTGCCACATTAGTTTGTAAAATATGTTGTATGTTTTTCTCTCTTGGCTTGTCTACTCACTGGTGTCTCCTTCCCTTCTTTATTTTTCCCTTCTCTACATTTTTAAACTACCTCTTAACAAACCATCCAAACATTTTTTTTTTTTTTACAGAAATGATAGAACAAACCATCCAAACATACTTTAGTGTGTTTGTTTGTCATTTTAGTCATCTAACTTTCAATTGTTGTCAATTTAGTATTCTGTTAACCAGCTGTTAAGTGTCTCTGTTAAATGAGCAAAACGACGCTGTTTGGGCTCTTTTTTTTTTTTTTTTTTTGAATTTTTGAAATTAAAAGAAATTAAGAAAACTGTTATTAAAATAATAAATAAATAAAAAATAAAACATTTCATTCTGATTTTCCTTGTCTCTCTTTTGTATCGATTAATTTTCCCCAACCCAACAATTCCAACACCACCGTTTTCTCCATACCCATCATCGATCCTTCTTCTCAGAACTTTAGAATCAATGGTTGTTTTTTATTCATGAATTTCAGGTATAATTATTACAATTACTGTTCCATTTCTTACTTTTATATATGTAAAATTTGATCTCAATTTATGTATAGATTTTTTTTTTTTTTAATTATGTCTTGGAATTTAGTTATAATATGCAGGTGGGTGTGATTATTTAGTTAGTTGAAGGTTGGAGATTGAAGAAGATGTATGAATCACGCAACGAAATTCTCTTTGACGAGCTTAGTGCCTCACAAAACACAAGGTGTTGAGCTTGCAACTATTCCTCCTGTGAAAAACACTGCTTCTTCTACTGCTGCTACTTCTGGTTCTTGCTCTGGCTCTGCTGGAGTTGGGAAGCAACGTTTGCGATGGACTTCTGACCTTCATGACCATTTTGTTGGTGCTATCACCCAGCTTAGTGGACCAGATAATGGGTATTTTCTTTTTTATTGTATTGTATTATAATTTTTGTTATAAAAAAAAAGGGGATAGTTACATAAGAAAGTTTCCAGACTCTCTCTCTCAAATCTCAGATTCTCTTTCTCTCAATCTCACCTCATCGCTGCTACTGCTGACCTAGACGAACTCTCCCTTCTTCCCCCAAAATTCGCAGTTTAGGGCTGTGAGCAAAGTTACACGATTTGTGTTTTGATTTCAGGTAAGGGGAACAACGTTGTTCCCTAAATGTTTTTTTTTTTTTTTTTTAATAACAGTTTTCTTAATTTCTTTTAATTACGAAAATTTTAAAAAAAATGAAAAAAAAATGAGCCAAAACGGCGTCATTTTGCTCATTTAACGGAGACACTTAACAATTGGTTAACAGAATACCAAATTGACAACAATTGAAAGTTAAAAGACTTAAATAATAAAACTGAAAGTTAGAGGACTGAAATAAAAAAGGCTGAAAGTTAGAGAGTTGGTTTTAGATTTTTGCCAAAACTTTAATATGAGAGAAAATGAGTTTGTGTATTGTTTGGTTGGAAGGGGGGGAATAAAACTTTTATATGGAGCCCAGGCATTTTCCACTCGGGCCCACACAAAACTTTTCTCTCCAAAATAGAGAGAAAAGATAAATGAAAATGCTGAGGAATAAGGAAAAACAAAAACACGCTCCCACTTTTTGCTCTAACCTACTCCCTACTTAATCTCACTTTCCCATCTCCTAATCATCAATCTCACTTCAACCTTTTCACAGCAACGGTGAACTTAGCAAGAATGTATAAATATTTATTGAACAGTGAGTTTTGCTGCCAGGTGAAGAAATTTTTTTTTTTATTTTTGATTGAAAACTGAAATTTCATTACATGAACTAGAAACAAGTACATCAGTTGTGAGAGCATGTTCTAAGAAACAAGGGCTCTCCTCAATCCAAGCAACATATTGCTCAACACCCTGAGCATGTTTTGCTAACAAGTGGGCTACCTCATTACCTTTCCTACCAAAATTTGAAATAGAAAATCTACGAAAAGCACTTAACAAAGAACTAATTCCATACACAACTTATGCAATCGAAGATGGAGGAGGAGAAATGCTAACAAATAGCATTTGAAACCATAACAGAATCCTCCTCAAGAACAATCTCATGAAATCCCATATCTTTAGCAAACATAATGCCCAATTCATAAGCTTTTGCTTCGACTTCCAAGGATCCCAGATGCTAATTTAACTTCATTGACAAAGCTCCCATGAACAAACCTTCACAATTGCGTATTACCACTCCTACCCCAGACTTTCATTGTTTCACAAAGACAGCCCCATCAACATTTACTTTAAAAACAGAAGCATATGGAGGTGAAAGAACCTGTCTGCATTGTTTTGCCGAGCCTAATGCAGAACTTCCAGAAATTGCAGATGTTGTAGCATCTACAGAAGTTGCTGCATTTGCAAAATTTGATACTGCATTTGATGAATCACCAAAACTTGATGAATTTGAAGAATTTCCTGCCTTGAATGATTCAATATATTTTCCACACCACTTGACTAGTTCAAATCCTGTCACAACTGCTTTCCATTTCTTTTCTCATTTCGCCTAGTCCACAAAGCCCAAGCAATGGTCACAGCTAATGAGGGTACTTCCTCACCACTTTCTGAACATGCACTAGGAACCAAAACAACACCATAAAATCATTAAAAACAGATGTTGCTGCCTACAGAAAATAGAAGTAAGAGCCCAGGTACCCGAAGCACATAAGTAGCTCCAAAACACATGACTTGAGGATTCACAGCCCATTTTACACTCTTCACATAAATCATTCTCAACAATTCCTCTCTTCTTAAGGTTAGACAATGTTAGTAGAATGTTTTTACACGCTCTCCACCCAAAGTGTTTAACCTTATTTGGAATTTTCAAACCCCACAGCATCTTCCAAAGTGTCTTCATATCACTATTGTTTGAACAGGAACTAGAATCGGGTTGTACTGTAGTCTCCATTGCAATTTTGTAGGCATTCCTCACTGAGAATTTTCCATTTGAGGTTGTACTCCATATCAAGGTATCTGCAAGCAGAGTTGAGCTAAGTGGCAAACCCAAAATGATCTCAGCCTCATGTGGAACAAAAATCTAATGAATAAATTCATATTTCCACTTTGCAGTATCACTGTTAATCAGATCAGAGACTAATGCTTGACTGCCCAGCACTCTTGGTGGTGATATTATTTTAAAGGTAGATGGAATTGGCAACCATTTATCAAACCAAATCCTAATCTTTTGCCCATTCCTAACCCGCCATCTTACTCCACTCCTAACAATATTTTGTGTAGCCATTATACTCTGCCACAAATAAGATGGACGCTTCCCAATAGTTGCTGCCACAAACTCATAGTCAGGAAAATATTTAGCTTTAAGGACTTTATATGCAAGGGAATTAGTTTCCGTCTGAAGCTTCCAACCTTGTTTAGCTAGTAAAGCTAAATTAAATTCCTGAAGCATTTTAAAACCCATTCCCCCCTTACTTTTTGGAACACATAGTGACTCCCAACTCATCCAATACATCTTCCTTTCATCACCCTTCTACCCTCACCAAAAATTCCGGAGCATACTTATCAGTTCTTCACAGATAGAATCAGGAAGTTTAAAACAACTCATAGTGTAAGTAGGCATTGCTTAGACAACAACCTTTATCAAAATTTCCTTCCCACCTTTAGATAATAATTTCTCCTTCCACCCCGCCAATTTGCTAGCTAACTTCTCTTTAAGGTCCAAAAAGGTATTGCGTTTAGAGCGACCCACCAATGATGGAAGACCAAGATATTTTTCATGTTGGCGAATCACTTGAGCATCAAATCTCAATCTGAATTCTTCCTTGACATCATGAGGAGTATTTTTGCTAAAAAATAGAGAAGTTTTTGCTCGATTTAAGAGTTGACCCGAGGCTTTTTCATAAATCCCAATTATTCTTTGCAAAGATTCACACTCTTCCATGGAAGCTCTACAAAATATTAAACTATCATCTGCAAAAAATAAATGAGAAATGCTTGGTCCTCTTTTAAATATTTGTTGAATGGTGTTTTGGTGCCCAAGTGAGGGATGTGTTAAAAACTAGTTGAATTGTGTAAATTTGCTACCCACGTTTTTGCTGCCCAGTTAAATTATTAATGCAAGTTTTGATTTATATAAATCATTGCAAGTTGATTTGCCTAGTTGCCCAATTAAATTATTAGTGCAAGTTTTGATTTATTAGTTTTGCCCAATTGAATTGCTTAGCTTATTTGTTGCCCACATTATATTCACTAGTTGAATAGTGAATATAAGAATACCCTTGTCACAAAATCTTTTGCCCAATTAAATTTATATGTACACTATTGTAATTTTTATATTATAATAATTAAAAAAAAATTTATATGTATGATGTGGTAAATTTTATATTATTTAATGAGTATAAATAAATTTATTTCTTACGTATTATGTAATAAGAGTATAATAGTCAATTTATATAAATTATATTTTTTATCCTCCCACTATTCTCTTCAACTAAACAAAAGAGTTTTCCATCCTCCCACTTTTCGACCCCTCCAACCAAACACACACAAGGAAAAACTAAATGTTTTCTATCCTCCCACTAATTTTCTATCATCCCACTTTTTAACTCCTCCATTTCTATCTTTGATCTTAAATTTTTTTTTTTTTTTTAAATACTAAGTTTTTTTATTTGGAATATCACTTCATAAGTAATTCAATATTAGGTGGCAATGTATAACACCACTAGGGATGGCCAAATGTCAATTTAAACCCGTCTTTGCAGATACCAACCTCATTTTTCCTTAAATGGACGGGTTTTATCTGTCCCGAATAGCATATGGGACATGGATTAGGGTAAACATTTTCCCATGTACTAACCCCGCACTTACTATGTTTATATTTAAATAGTTAAAAAATATTTTTTTTAGCTTTCAAATTTTAAATTTATGATTCTTTTTTTATGTTGTATTATTAAATTTAAAATTTTATGTTTTTAGATTTAAATTATTTAATTGTTGTATTTTTATGTTTGAATTTTTTTTTTTTTTTTTTTTTTGTGCTTCTTCATATTTGAATTGTTGTATTGTTATGCTCTGAGAATGTTTTGTAATATTATAACTTTTTTTTAAAAAAATATTTATGAGTTTTAATTTGATGTATTCAAAATAAACTTTAGTGAATTATATATATATATATATATATATAAAACTTCAGTGTAGCGAAATGGGTACCCACTAGAACGGGGCGAGGGGAAAAATGGCTTGAAGTGGATGTGGGGCAAGGAGGGGATAATAGTCAATTTATATAAACTACATTTTTTATCCTCCCACTATTCTCTTCAACCAAACAAAAGAGTTTTCCACCCTCCCACTTTTCCACCCCTCTAACCAAACACACGCGAAGGAAAACTAACGCTCTGTTTATTTCGATGTAAAATATTTTACATTGAAAATATTTTTCGTAAAATATTTTCATTTTACCGTATTTGGTGGCATTTGTGCAAATGTTCAGGAAATCCTTTTGTAAAAATTTTCTAATCACACAACCCACTGGGTCACTGCAAAGTCTAGCTAGAATAGAGCAAATCAAAGCAAAATATTTTGTCTAGTTGGAGCTATTGAAGCATCACCAGCAAATCCAAAATCACAACCCAATACAAAAACTGCAACAATCATCAAATTCCACCAAGCTACATAGTATACATGAAAACCATCAAACAACCCAAGTCATCCGTGAAGCCATCGTCAACCCACCATCGTGACAAATGAAACCCATACCTGAAACCCATCAAACACAAACCATACCCAAAATCCATCAACACAAAAATCATCCACTCACCAAATCCACCGTAATCCGACCCACCAAAAGCAACTCCACCACAATCCGACCTCCAGAAACTCAACTCAACAATCTTAGATGAATGGTTTTAATCTCTTCAATCTTAGTCTTGAAGAGCGATTTTCGAAGCTAAAGAATTGGGTCGGATTCGGTAGGGAATGGCGCCACCGGTGGCCTGTCGCTGGTGGGTGTTGTCGCTAGTCTCACTAGTTTGGCTGGGGAGAGAGTTTGAAAAAGGGAGAGAAGAATTGAGAAGAAGAGGGAGATAGGATCAGGTGAGAGTGAGTGAGCGTTTTGTAAAATGGTAAAGAGATAGGATCGAGTGAGAGGGAGTGAGCGTTTTGTAAAATGTTTTATGGCGAAAACCACATTTTCGTCCTTACATTTTCACGTGATTCTCACTTTGGTCCCTAACTTTTTTTTCCACCGCTTTTAGTCCCTATCCTAGAAAACGCATCTCGTTTTTGTCCCTACTGTTACATCAGAGACGGAAATTGCATAGGTGGCAAACGAAAGCTGACGTGGCCATTAAAATAAAAAAAAAATGTTATTTGGTATTAAAAAATGCCACGTCAGCATTTAAATTAAAAAAATTAATTTATTAATTTTAAATAAATAAAAAAATTAAAAACTAAAAAATCACATGAATTGAGATCTAAGTGTGTCTTGAATAAGAACACAAACTCAGATTTAAGAACCCAAACCCAGAAATTAAAAAAAAAAAAAAAAAAAAAAAAAAAAAAAAGAAGAAAAGAAAAAAAGCTCAGAAACACAAACGCCCTAACCCTCTCTAACTCCCTCTCTAACCCTCTCACTCTCATCTCTTTCACTCCATCCCAATCCCGCCGTCGCTTAGCCCACCACGTTGCTGGTTTAACCCCAACATAGACCCAACACACTGCCAACCCACGCCTCCCTGCCCATGTCGTCGCCGACCTAGCCTTCCCTGCCCACGCCGCCGCCAATCCGGTGAGACCCTTCCCCTTCCCCTTCCCCTCCCCTTATCTCTCTCTCTCTCCCCAGCCAATTGGGTGCTCTGGTATGGGGCTTGGTCTAGATCGGATCTCAAGCTCGAGTCTGCTTAAAAAATGGAGCTTTGTGGATTAGTGAAGCGGCGAGATCGGCGACTAGATTCATAGGTTGTAGATTGGTTTAGGTAGTATGTTGATTTGGATTCGCGAGTTATGGACAGGTTGCTGTGGGTGTTATGAAACACAGATCGTTGGTGGTGGATGTGGTGGTCATAAATCAAAGGTTGTTAGTAGTGGTGGTGGTTAGCGGTTGCGAAAGGAAGATATTGTGGGTGTTGGTGGTTGTGAATCGGTTTGGGTTTATTTTTGGTGTGGATAGCTGTGGTCGACTGATTTCTTTGAACTTTATGGGTTTGGTGTTGGTGTTGGTGTTGGTGTTGGTGTTGGTGTTGGTGTGGATGGTTGTGATCAGCTGGTTTCTTTAAAGTTTCTAGGTTTGTTGTTGGTCTGGAATGTGGATAGCTGTTTGTATGTTATTTCTGCATTTTTTGAGTGTTTGATTTGCTGGGTTTTGGTGTTTTGATGATCACTGAATTTTGTGTTTCCAAGTTGGAGCTGATTTTGTGTTTCTAATTTGGATCAGTGGGTTTCCAACTTGGAGATTGGTGTTGATTTTGTGAACAAAGAGGATGCAGATCTGTTGA
Source organism: Quercus glauca (assembly GCA_023736055.1). Classification (NCBI taxonomy): domain Eukaryota; kingdom Viridiplantae; phylum Streptophyta; class Magnoliopsida; order Fagales; family Fagaceae; genus Quercus; species Quercus glauca. Next base: position 19,542,116 of record CM043321.1, on the reverse strand, counting down.
TTTTGATTGGTGTGCGTTGGGTTCAAATTTTTGGGTTCAAAATTATGGGTACAATTTCTGGGTTAGGTTTTTAGTTTCAATTTCAGATTGTAGATTTGTTGATGTTGATTATTGTTTGATTTGAGTTTTGAATTTTAATGTGTTAGGTTGTAAAGAAAATACAAGAAAGACAAAGAAAAGAAAATAAAACAAGGATTAAATTGTGAAGAACATGTAAAATCATGTTCTGGGAAGGAACACAAAACTCAAAGAACATGAACATGTTCCGAAAAATCAATGAAAAGAAAAGAATGTGAATTTGGTTTGTTGTTTTCTCATTTTCTGTTTTTAATTTTTTTATTTAGTTAAAATTAATATTTTTTTAATTTAAATGCTGACGTGGCATTTTTTAATTCCAAATAACATTTATTATTATTATTTTAATGGCCACGTCAGCTTCCATTTGCCACCTGTGCCGTTTTCGTCTCTGATGAACGGCAGGGACAAAAACAAGACGCGTTTTCTAGGATAGGGACTAAAAGCGGTGGAAAAGAGAGTTAGGGACCAAAGTGGAATAGTGTGAAAATGTAGGGACGAAAATGTGGTTTTCGCCATGTTTTATTCATTGATTTTTTGGTAAAATATTTTACAAGTTTTTATGCACAAACTTTGGTGAAATTGAAAATATTTTACAACTTTGACTATATTTTACATGTAAACAAACACTTGAAAATAGGAAAATATTTTACTTCGAAACAAATGGAGCGTAAATCTTTTCTGTCCTCCCACTAATTTTCTATTCTCCCACTTTTCCATTCCATTTCTATCTTTGATCTTAAAATTAAAAAAAAAAAAAAAAAAAACTATGTTTTTTTGTTTGGAAAATCACGTCTTGAGTAATTCAACACAATGTATAACACCACTAGGGATGGCCAAATGGCAATTTAAACCCGTCTTTGCAGATACCAACCTCATTTTTCCTTAAATGGATGGGTTTTATCTATCCCGAATAGCAAATGGGATATGGATTAGGGTAAACATTTTCCCCTGTACTCACCCTGCACTCACTATGTTTATATTTAAATAGTTAAAAAATATTTTTTATAATGCAGCTTTCAAATTTTGAATTTATGATTCTCTTTTTATGTTGTATTATTAAATTTATATTTTTATGTTTTTAGATTTAAATTATTTATATTTTTTAATTGTTGTATTTTTATGTTTGAATTTTTCATTTTATTTTATTTTATTTTTTTGTGTTTCTTCATATTTGAATTGTTGTATTGTTATGCTCTGAGAATGTTGTGTAATATTAGAGCTTGTTTTTTAAAAAATATTTATGAGTTTTAATTTGATGTATTCAAAATAAACTGTAGTGAATTTTATGTATAAAAAACTTTAGTGTGGCGAAATGGGTACCCACTAAAATGGGGCAATGGGAAAAATGGCTTGAAGTGGATGTGGGCCAAGGAGGGGAATACGAAACATACCCATACTTGTGAGAAATTATTAGAACTTATGGGAGGATTGCTGAAGTGGCTCTCCCAAGTCCTCCCAACCAATAGAAAGACGCCACCTATTAAAAATAATGACTTAGCTTCCTCCTTATTGAACCTAACCCAAATACATTTAAGTTCTAAACTTCAAACTCCAAATTCATTTTGTCGCTTCTCATCCAATTTCCAAAAACTCATTTTTTTAACTTGCTTAGTCTCTCTTCTCTCTCCTTTCCTGCAATACACAGCATCCTCTCATCACTCTTGCTTGTCGAAATCTTAACCTTTAAGCTTTCTGGAAGTCTTTCCTGCAATACCACTGCAACTAATCATGACTGATCAAGGCATGTTACAAAATCTTATTTCACTTCAATGTATCATTTTATTGCTATGTTTTGTCTTTATCTAACTTGCATTAAAACATTGCTTACAAAGTAGGAACACTCTTCCACTAACCCACTTCTTCAAAGTAACTATACCTTTATTGTTTTTTTTTTTTTTTTAAATAGAAAAATAAGTTAAACACCCCACATTTATCCAAAAACAAATCTAAATAAAAAAAAATAGTTGTTAAAAAAAACTAAAATAAATAGATATATACACATTTTATACATATATATATATATATATATATATATATCTTTAACTCCTACTAAAAAGTTGCATACAAAATAGGACTACTCTCCTGAAAATTTTCAAATTGCTTTATCCATTTATAAAAACAATTAAAATAAAACAAATACACGTCCTTTTATAAAACCACATCTGCCATATTGATTTAAAAAAAAAAAAAAAAAAAAAAAAAAAACCAGCCATACACCCGCATTTTAGTCACACAAACAACTTCAAATTTCTACCCAATAAATTTAAATGTCCACATTATCACCCCTATGTATTTTTGTGATTGGAAAATATAGTAATTCCAAATTATAATGGATACAAATTATTAACCTTTACATAAAAAATAGAAGAGCTAGTCTAATTTATAAATTTGGTGCCTTCTACTTATTTGCTAAAAGTCCAAGATAAGAAAGTAGTAAAAGAATGAAACTTTTATTTTATTTTATTTTATTTTTGTTTCTCTATATCTAGTTTATGTGTATAGTGCCCTCTAGCTATTTGATAAAAGTCTAAAATGTGAAATTGTTGACACCCCATTTTGAAACCCACATTTAACCTCACATGGAGGGTAAAATGGCAATTTCACATTGGAAATAGGCATCTTATTTATGGCCACTATATCCTTCATTTCATTTCATCAAAATGATCTTTATGTTATAACGATCAAATTGACTGGTCATAAGCCTTAATCGGACCATCAGATTGAAAGTTATCATCAAATCAAGTTTTAATGGTCGAGAAGAACTATCACAAATTGAGTTTGACTATATGTGATTATGAACAATTAATTTTAATTGATTATAATTATAATCAATTTGAAATTAATGATGTGTTATAATTTAATTGGCTAGGGCTACATCTTATGGTAAGGTTGCACACACTTAATTAATTAGATAGTTAAACATTAATTTCAATGAGTAATTTGTGTAATTATCTTTTTAATTAAGGTAAATTTGGAACTAATTAAGTTTGAAATGGAAGTGATTGGAGTCTATTAATGTTAATTGGAAACTAATTTAGGTCCTATTAATGTTAATTGTGCTGAAATTATTTTCTAATAAATGACCTCAGCTCACAATTTCATTAATATCTTTTAGAATATTTTTAATCTGAGTGTGGTTAATTTTTCCAGAAACTAGACATCCGGAGTTTCAATTTGAGCACAAGAACGAGACAATTCCAAAAAGAATTGAGTAAAATAAGATTTTTTGAATTTGGCTCTGCGGGCCGTTACAATAGCTACGGGAAAAACTGAATTTTGCTTGCTCGTTACTCCCACCAATCTCTACACTTAATGCACCAACTTTCCCCAAAGTTTGAAATGGGGTCTAGGTTCATGATTCCTTTTGATCCTTTGTCATCCCTCATTAAATGACCTTCCATTCATATTTTTTCCACTACAACTATATAACCTCCCTTCCTTCTCCTTCATTGCAAGACCAAAAAAAAAAAAAAAATCCTTTCTTTTCCTCTCGAGTTCTAATGAAGTAGAGTAGTCTTATCATATTTTAGTCTTCTTGAAACTTAAGATATTAAGTGAGACTCACCACTCTCCCTCTCCTAGTTCTTCTATTTTACTCCACCCTTAGGACCTCCACCAAGAGCTTCCTCCTCTACCGTGTGGATCTTGCATGCAGGTATAATTTATATCCCTAATTTGTTTTGTAAGTTGCTATGATGAGACTTTAAGACTAGAGCATGCTAGTGGTTATTTAAATTCCCTAAATATGTTTGAATGTTCTTAAATGTTCATGTGTTTTTCACGTGTTCTTGGTTGTTCATCATGTGTTTATGCATAACATTAGCTTTAATCTTAAATCCACGTCAAAAATATGGAAAACATGTTTGTTTCATAATTCTTTCAAATCCTTGAATCTAGGATATCACCATTCACATACATTCACTAGAATTTATTTTTCAATCCAAATGCAATGCTTAATAAATTGAATTAGTGTTTATCACATGCACACACATTAAATTCAATATGCAAATTGATTGATAACAAATTGAATTCTATGAAATGAATGTTGGCCACCATAGTCTAGAAGACCAGTTTCATTGGGTAAGATGGGTGCCTAATACCTTCCCATCTTGTAACATAGCCTCCGAGCTAAGATCAAGGGTTTATAGATCAATGCTTATCCATATAATTTCAATTTCTAGATTGTAACTAGAAAACAAAGCCATGTACTTTATTTTAGATTATATCTAGGACCAAAACTATATAATTTCTTATGATCAATGTAAATTCATTTGCAAATCAATAAAATGATGAATTTTTCAATTTTGGTTTTCTTATCTATTCCAATAATTAAATAAGTGGTGACTCTATTGTAAAACCCTTAATCTAAAGAAGAAAATATAATCAGTCGAACCTCCATTTAGAGAGGCAATAACACAACTCCACCCATTCACGTAGGTTTGACACATCACCAAAAAATGAGCTAGGGGCACGGTCTCTTACAGAAATTTTTAGTTATGATGGGTTCAACATTAATGAAATTGCAACTATTGTCACTCATTGCAGCCTTATAACTCAACTGATTGGCACATGTGATGTTTCCAACTACAACAAACTTATAAAAAAAAATTATGATATTTTGAATCTTGGGTTTTATTTGTTGGTGTTCTTAGATGGGTTTAAAACTTTTAATGTGTGTGAGATATGAACAGCTATTTGTGATGATTTTGATGACAAAGCACAAAACTTGTTTGCATTTTTCTATTAATGTGATTCTCATTTTAGGTTGATCAAATTGATTTTGTTGTTGTAGTTGTCAAATTAAAATAAAGTCTCAGTTTGAAGAAGGCACAAAAACAAATACTTTACTTTTATGTTCTTGTAAAAATAGTTGTGATATACATAAATGCTTCGACATTTTAGTTTGTTTTGGTCTTCTTATTTTGCTATCATGTTGTGAATGGAGTTGCTTTATATCCTGCATATTGGAAGACATATCCTTGTAGTTATGCTTATGTAGATAGTCCTATTTGGCGAAAACAATATGGCAATTAATTGGTCAATATGTAACCAAAGAAGAACTCACCCACCTTGTATTTTCTTATGGCCTTGAATGAAGTTCAAAGTGAAAAAGAAGGTTATTTTTGTTATGTGATAAGGATGTCACATTTATTACTGTACACTTATTGCTACCACTACTTTAGAGTAAGTCTTAACCCTTAAGTGTGTGTGTGTGTGTGTGTGGTGGGGAGGGGGGGGGGGGGCGAAGGCAAGTTTAGACACTCCATTTCGTTCTGACTTCTATCCAAGCCCCTCGATCCCAAATTTCAATTATAAGAAATCAAATCGCTACCAAAATGATCAGCATCGTGTGTGGAACCCTATGAGGATGACAAGCTTGAACATGAACTAATACAGTCTTAGTCCAAGCCCAACAATGAAAATATGTAGAAAGCCTAAAACCCAAAAGACAATTTTTTGACCTGATTTGGCCTAGGCTTACAAACAGTGCGTACATCGGGTATTTAACGAGTACGCACTCAATCTATAGCATACACACCCTCTGTACAGAAAGCCTAAAATCACTTTATTTCCATTTTGATAAGATTCTAAAGCAACCGGCCTAATCAATTGGCTGCCCAAACATATCATCAAACCCTAGCTACCCATTTCCACTATAAATACCCCTATTTCCAACATCCAAAGGGGGTTAGAAAATTAAGCCTTATCGAAACTTTGCCTAAATTCTTTGATAATACTCAAACCTAGAGTTTTAAGGTTAGAAAGGAAAAAAAAGGCCTGAGCATTAGGTTGATCTTTAGATCCTTGTTGATTTGAAAGTAATCTCTTTCTCATCCATACTTGAAATCTAGTTTGGTTCAAGTTTGCAATCATACTACTTAAGGCCTCTTAGCAAACCTTAGGTCACTCAACTCATCCTTCCATACATACAATTGCGGTAGTCAATTTCGCCCAAGGGGCCTGTTGAAACTACATCACTGTAAGTGCTACGAGGGGAAGATGTGGATCTTTTCCATGACCCACATTCTCCTCCTTGATTCTTGTTTCTATTATGCTTTTGTTGTTTTTAAGCCTTAATATGATGTTTCGCATGTACATATTTCATACTATGTCTTTTATTTTGTTCATTTCTATTGTTTGTGTTAAGAGCATATAAGAACCCTAATCTGCCTCAAGATGCGTATGTGTCGATGTCCTAGCGGACGCACTTCTCATGCGGCTAGGGTTCTTGTTTTGGTTGTTTTCTAGAAATTAGCATTGAGTCTCAATTGCATACGCCAGTAGAAAAGTGCATATGCATCCTTCTATGGCGTACGCCAATTTGAGCTCAATCAAATTTCTTGCCTTTTTTGTTTCATTTGTCACTAGTGTCATATTTTATTATCTTTCCTTATCTACTTTTACTTGTCATTAATGTGTATATTCTATTAGAGCATTTTAATATTAATTAATTAAAATGGATTTATATGACCATATAAATGTAAAGATATGGGAATTAATATGAAAGATGAGGAGTTAATGAAAATGTTTAATCCTATATTGAAAAGGAGAGAGACTTTTTATTCTTTTTAATTGTGGTGATTAATTGGTTGATATGTATTGCAGCAATTTGTGGGCTAGATACATTTATATTAATTTCCAAATGCATTGGTGAGTAAATTACCTTTTTTATAATGGAAAAATGAAGAGATATCCAACCACTTAATGGTTTAGCTGTTGGGCCTATTTACTCTTCAGAAACTCATTATCTCATCCATTTAATTATGTAACTCTAGCCCATCAGATTTATGTCTAGCAATTAATCTTGTAATTATAATTCAAACTCAATAAGGCAACTAAAAGTCTTAGAGGTAAATAAAACAAACATTTCAAATATAAAAGACTTAACTACTTTCTAAACTCAAATTCAGTAGTTATTTAGCATTTAATTCACTTGAACCTAATTAGCTATTCACATATAAGGAAAGCATTGCAAGGAAGATTTTATTTAAGGTAATTGACTTGAACTTAATTGGTAACATTAAAAGTGAAGTTAATCAAACCCTAATCAATCAAATCTTTGTTAAGCCTTAAAAGTCACTAAGCTCTTAATGTCAAATCAGGATAACTCAAGTCTAATAAAGGGAAAACACACATAAATTAATGGTGATTCTACTTCAATTAATAATTTCTCCTCATAAGACTTGCAACTTTGTTTGGTATCCACATGCACGTACCTGCATACATGCACGATCGAATGTACACATACACACACTTGTTTGTCTTATCATGATGTCTTCCATGTCATGCCTTGTTTCTTTGAGTTAATTGCCATGAATCAATTTTCTTTTCCATGACTACCTCTATGCTTTCATGTTCACATGTCTATACCACTTTCCATATTTTGTCACACATGACCTGTAGATTACACCAAAGACTAGACACAAATGCACACTTTTGAACTTCTAGGATAAATCTACCTCCTAATCAAATCAAGCAACGATATATGAAGGCCAGCTATGGCTAGACAGGCTTGGGGTGCTTAACCTCCTTGTACCCTAACTCCAGACCTTGTCTGGTAGAAAGACCTTCATGGAGTCACTTCTTTAGTTCCTAGACTTATAACCAGGTGATGACTCCTTTGCTTCTTTTAAGAAACACGCATACTTTCAAGGTCATGCTTAGTTTAAGTGTAAACCGTTTTTAGGGAGATTAAGTAACATGCACCCCGCCTTCGCAGAAGGAACCAACATGTCAATATGTCATTTAAAGGGGTACAAATCTTACAATGGGAACCAAAGCCATGCAATGTGTTGGCTTGTCAAGTATATCAAATTCAGAAGGAATGTGTTTTATCATGAAAACAATGTTGTAATGGGCACAAACTTGTTTTTGTTTCCATTTCTTCCTCTGCTTTATTGATGTATCATTTTCTTGATATAAGTTGCATTGTCTAGTACTATTTATAATTTCAAATAAGCAATAATCCCAAGCATTATGTGTATTTTCAACTAAGCATTAATCCCAATGAGACTTTTCTGAACAATTGGTTACTTGTTTATTTATTATATTAATGATTATTAATTTGTCAACAATAATTGAAAATGTTTATTTCTAATTGTGTAAAATCATTTCTCCAATGGTTTTAGACATCCAATCTTCAACGAAAGCTATTTGACTTTAAAGATTTTTTATATGTATTCAATATGGAAGATTTACCAAGTTTGGACTAATGGTCAAAGAATTAAAAGCTACAGGAAATGTCTTTTGTATTTTGAAGGTAATGAAAATAGGTCTATTTATATTAAATGTAATATTATATTTCCTTATATATTATTATTATTATTATTATGCCTTCTTATCCTTTAGACAAAAATTATATTGTTTACCATTTTATCTTATGCTTACTTTTGTATAAAAGATATAGGCGTAAATGCACTTTTAGTCCCTACATTTTGACTTTTTTCCATTTTAGTCCATACATTTTATTTTTACCACTTTTAGTCCCTAAACCAATTAACGCGTTCCATTTTAGTCCTTGAAGCACCATTCCGTCACCAAACTAACGGAAAACTTGACATGGCTGACGGATCAATTAAAAAAATCATTATTATTTTACATGTCAGCGCCACATCAGCCCTGTTTGCTGATTTAATTAAAATTATTTAAAAAAAACAAAAATAAAAAATTATCCTTTTAATTCTTTTTCTTTTTCGTTAACCTTAATTCTTTTTCTTTTTCTTTTAACCTCATCAGCGATCAGACCCAAACTTTAAACTCTCTCTATCTCTAATTCTCTCTTTCTCTCTTCACCCTCGATGAAATCTCTCTCAGACCCAAACTCTCCCAAAATCTCATCTCCACTGATCTGCCAAACTCCGATCTGACTCAAACTCTCTCAAATCTCAGTGATGAGGTCGCTGCCGTCGAACTCGTTCATCCGTTGATCTGCCAAACTCTAATCTGACCCAAACTCTCTCTAATCTCAGTGATGAGGTCGCCTTTTCCGGTGAAGAAGAGCGTCGCTGCCCATGATATCTACAACTCAAGCTACTGCTGGTCTACCTCATTATCCATGCTAAGCTTCTACTTACTAATGTCCTTTGATGCTTAGAATTTTTGGGATTTTTGTTGAGACTGGGTTTATGATATATGAGTTGTACCTGTCCTGTATGTAGTTGCTATGTTTGCTAGATTCTTGTTTATGCCTTTTGTAGTTATTTTTGCTTCTCTCTCTTTTTTGTGTTTAATGGAAAGGGGGAAAAGTAAAAAATTTATATTTATTGAAAATGGGAAATGACATTTAAGATTCGGTGTGGTGGTAACTTGTTTTTGGATTGGTGGTTGGGTCTGCCGATGATTTTGGTTTGGGTTGTGATCTGGGTTTCATTTGTGTTTGATCTCTATTTGTGATCTGGGTCTGTGTTTGTGTTTGATCTCTGTTTCTTTTTTTCTTCTTCTTTTTCTTTTTTTCGTTTGTGTTGTTGTGATTAGGTTTGTGTTTGATCTCTATTGGTGATATGGGTGTGTGTTTGTGTTTAATCTCTGTTTCTTTTTCTTTTCTTTTTTTCGTTTGTGTTGTTGTGATCTGGTCTGTGTTTGATCTCTATTGGTGATTTGGGTTTGTGTTTAATCTTTTTTTTTTTCTTTTGTTTGTGTTGTTGTGATCTGGGTTTGTATTTGATCTCTATTTGTGATATGGGTCTGTGTTTATGTTTGATCTCCGTTTTTTTTTTTCGTTTGTGTTGTGATCTGGGTTTGAGATCTTCGTTGTTGGGTTTAAGTTCTTCATTGCTGGGTTTGATTGGGAAGAACACGAAGAATAAGGTGTAAATGTTCTTATGAAAATTAGTCATGACAAGTAATAATTTTTTTTAATTAAATTAGATTTAAGGGTTTTTTTTTAAAATTTAATTTCTTTTTTATATAAATTTTCTGACATGGCTTTCTTTAAAAAATTTTAAATGCTGACGTGTTATTTAAAAATGCCAAATAATTATTTTTAATAATATTTTAATGGTTATCTCAACGCCACATCAGCTTTCCCGTTAGTAAACTAATGGAATGGTGCTTTAAGAACTAAAATGGAACGCGTTAATTGGTTTAGGGACTAAAAGTGATAAAAATAAAATGTAGGGACTAAAATGAAAAAAAGTCAAAATATAGGGACTAAAAGTACATTTACGCCAAAGATATACTAAACTTTTGAGCATCCCTAGCCTTAGCATTGAGTAAATTTTGCTTGTTCACCACATTATAGCAATCTCTTTTTATAAATCCAACATTTCCAAACCCTTCAAATTCCTTAACTAAATAGGAATGTATACTTATTGTTCTTATATATGCTTCCTTAGAAGTTTTTATCACACATAACTAAGCATTAGTTATTTTTCAATTCAACTTAGAAATGACATTTCTTCTGGCTTTGCAAGCTCATGACTATGATTATGATTGAAGTGAGTAACATTCTATCGATCATTTGTCATTGTAAACTAGATATTAGCTTCCTAACCAGTCCTAGTTTGCAATTTTGAACTTCTTAACATCCAAATGATTACTATCTCGTGGGAATCCTTCTTTTGAACATGCATACTCTCGTTATCTTAAATAATTTTTTACATATCTAAGTTTTTCTTTTCAAATACTAAACCCAATTCGTATGGCATAATCATTATACAGTTTATATGATTCATCCTCACTGTGTACCACCATTCCAAGCAAATTTTCAATATCTTGAAAGTCATCTTCATTGACTTAATCTATGATTAAAAACACTACAATACTTTTTTATTATTATTATAAAGAAACTCAAATCAAAAGCATATTAAATAACTACAGTGGTGAGAATGGTGCATGTCTGTGTATAAATTATTAACTTGTAAGAAATAATTCATTTTTTTTATACTATTTTCACATTTTGGATTTTTATCAAATAGTTAAAGGGAACTATATTTATAAACTTTTTCTTTTTTAGAAACAAACAAACACGTGTGCACACACACACACACAAGGGAGGCAAAATGAGTTTTAACACAAAGGCAAACCACAAACTCATAAAAATTCAAAATTTTATATTATAAATTCGATACAAAGAAAAGAACACATAAAAATTTCATTCTTTTAATTCTTTCTCGTCTTTGTCTTTTATCAAATAGGTAGAAGACACCATATTTATAAACTACATAGAGACAAAACAAAGCAAGAAAATGATATATTGAAGAGTGAAATGAGTCTTTGTAACATATTTTGGTCAGCCACAGTTACTTGCAATGATGGTGTTTGAAATTTGGCAACCACTTCAGCCATACCCTTTGAGATTATGTACTCACTACTCATCCATGGGAAAAGAAGGAAACGAACCTAGATAAATTAGGCCCAAAAACCAAGTTAGTTCAAAATCTCATAGAGCTAGTCTTGCAAATCTACTATAATGCTTATATCTAGCATAAGATCATTCATGCAAAGAAAGACTCCTTCAATGATGTGGGAAGGGAGAGATAAGAGAATTGAGTGGGTTAAAGAAAATTTTGGGTTTCAGAAATTGGGTGAGAAACGGCTAAATTAATTTAGGATTAGAAGTTTAGAACTAAAATGTATTTGGGTTAGTTTGTTTAAATATCAAGTTGGTTTTATGGCTCAATAGGTTGAGTCATTTTTAAAAAAGTAGGTGGCATCTATTTATTGGTCGTTATTAGCTGGCAAACCATGTCACGTTGTCACCTGTCCTCCGAGGAGGACCATATAATTTCTCCATACCTGCATCCCTAAACAAGAAGCAAATTTTTTGTGGGTTAGTGTTTATTGTAAATGTGTTTGTATAGGTCGATATGCTTTAACACAATTAATAAATGGGTCAATTTTCTATTGACTTTATTAACCCACAATCAACCTAAAATAACCCAATTAATGTAAATAAACGTCTTTTTTATCTAACATAAATTTGAATTTTAAATATAATGGAGTAATTAAAAAAATTATTGGTTATATTGATAAATTAATTATCAAAAGTCTAAAGTCCCTAGCCCTTTTACCTAAAACAAAGAAAAAAAACAAAATTTTTTTTTGCTTTATTTTTCCTAGATTGTCTCTTAAATGAGTTGAAATAGGTTATGTCATGTCAACCCATTTTATAAATATGTTATGTTAGGATTGAGGAGATTTGACATGATTATTAAATGGATTGGGTCAGGGTTGAGCTATGTATTCAAATACCCGTACCTCAATATGACCCTCTAACACAAATTGTCACCCCTAGTTGTCTCGTGTACTGACACCCAATTTTATAACTTACATTTAACCTCAATTGGGGGCAAAATGATCTTTTGACATCTCAAGCGTTAAATAATAATTTTGATAATTGGATTTCTAAATTCTCCATGTAAAAAAAATCTTGAAGTCTTAAAGATTAAAATGAAGTGTCAAGAGTTCCAATCAGAACAATGGATCAAGGAGTCTCTATCAAGGTTCAAGCCTAGATTGCTAATTAAACGAGTTGAAATAGGTTATGTCACGTCATGTTAACTCAATTTATAAACATGTTATGTTAGGATTGAGGGGATTTGACATGATTATTAAAAAGATTGGGTCAGGATTGAGCTATCCATTCAAATACCCTTATCTCGACATAACTTGCTAACACAAATTGCCACCCCTAGTTGTCACGTGTGCTAACACCCAATTTTTAACTTACATTTAACCTCATTTTGGGGGCAAAGTGATCTTTTGACATCTCAAGGGTTAAATAATAATTTTGATTTCTAAATTTCCATGTAAAAAAAAATCTTAAAGTGTTAACGATAAAAATGAAGTGTTAAAGAGTTCCAATAAGACCAATGGATCAAGAAGTCTCCATCAAGGTTCAAGCCTATCAAGTTCCAACTCTCAAGATTAGAAGATTGGAGCCCAAACATCCTTAATGGACCAAGAAGAAGCAAGTATCCCAACTTTGTTTCACTCCATAAGTTGCCTGCCACAATTGGGTTTTCAATATCGTTGTTTAGCATAAAGTTTGTTTGTTTCTATTTTAGTTAGGGATGTTTGTTTGAATATCAAAATGTCATGTTGTGTTTGATGCTTTTTTGTCTCTTATGCTTTGTTTGATGCTTTTTTTTTTCATATATATATGTGTGTGTAAAAAAAAAAAAAAACATTCAAATAAGTTAAAAACAAAATCTAAAAAAAAGAAAAAGAGGTGGCAAGTTCCTTTTTTTAAAGGCACCAACACAACTCCAACTATTCACACAGGTTTGGCCCAACTTTATTAAATGGGCTGAGTGTGCGATCTCTTACAATTGTGTAATACATGTGTACACCATGGTTTTAAAAACCAGTACGGTTAAAGAACATTTTTGTTCTCGGTTCTCAATTTTTACCAATTTTAGGAGTTTTTACTGGACCTGATTGGTGCTTGGTTCCCGTTTGAACTGGTTTGACCAGCCGATTCGGTTCGGTTTTTAAAGCCATGGTGTACGATGCTAGTTCATTTTGACGAGGACCTCGGTAAGATGGTAAATGCCTTTTACCAAAATCCACAAGTCGCGGGTTCAAGTTCGATCAATCTCTTCAAAAAATTAGTGTTAAAGTTGCCTATCATAACTTTTTTCAGACCCCGTAAAAGTGAGAGTTTTGTGTACTATGTACTGTACCACCCAATAAATTATTTTTATGGTTAATACTTATTATGTGTTTTAATATTTTAGAGCTTAGTTTTGATTATGTGATGTATTATATGTTTCTAATATGAGTTCAAAAATGTAAATTATTAGTACTTACAAAAAAAATGTAAATTATAAGTCATATAATATTTGGGAAATTAATTTTGATTAAATTATACGTCATTGATTATATTTGGAAAATTAATTTCGATTATACATTATATGTCACTATAATGTTTAGGTTGTATCCATTATTTAGTGAATTTTTTAAAAGAATTTTTGGGTTGATTACAACTTATCCACCTGTGGTTTGGCTGAAATTTAAGTTGCCTATCCATGGTTTGAAATTCCGCACTTTACCCACATGAGGTTAGCTTAGTTAGGGTTCCGCAACCCACATATATTAAAAAATGGGGTTAAATATGTGTCTTTGCTCTCTTTAATTTTTCTCTCTTCTCAAAACATACAAAATATAAAAGAATATGTTTTGTATGTTTTGAGAGGAGAGAAACATAAAAGAGAGCAAAAATACATATTTGGTCCCATTTTTAACAAAGGTTAGTTACAAAACCCTAATTGAACCAACCTCAGGTGGGTAAAGTGTCAAATTTCAAACCACGGGTAAGCAACTTAAATTTCGGCCAAATTGGGTAAGTTGCAATTAGCCCAATTTTTTTTGCGATTAATGACAATTAATAGTTAAGTTTTTGTGTCTATCCAAAGAATTTATAAAGCAATAGAGATAAAGTTGATAGGAACACTTAGGCCCTTAATTCTACTTATAAAATTGTAGTAATTTGGTACAACCATTGGTAATTAAACATGATACTTACTTGGTGCAATCATGACTTTTAAGCCAAATTTTTATTATATAGTATATGATTTGATGTGGATAGTACATACTATCCTTGCATCAAGAGATTTTTTGTTTCTCCAAAAAAAAAAAAAAGAGACTATTTTTTCTAAAAAAAATTAAAATGGTTGACTCTCTATATGTATGTGTTACTATAGTTAATTTAATTTAAACTTTCAAGTGACTCACTAATTATTATGATAGTTTTGATTAGATTTACGTGGGTTACGAATAAGTATTTTTATTTTCTTTTTGAGGGAAAGACAAAAACAAACAAGTAATTTTTGTTTGATGGAGCAATGTTAGGGATACAATAATTTCACAACAAGTATTGAGATAGAATAGTGCTAAGTGACAAGTTTTTACTCAACTTCCACGAACCCTACATTTGTTTCTTTAGAATATTAAGTATTTTTAACACACACGGAAAGATGAGAGAATATCTTAAAAAAACTGACGATAGTATATATCTAAAAGGCTTAACTCACACTCATTTTCTAATGTAAGATTAGCCCATTATTTTTTCTTCTTAAGACACACAGAGAGATGAGAAAAAGTCCTAAAAAAACTGACAATAATATATTATATTTAAAATGCCTAATTTTTGGATACACAACACAAATCCCTGCCCTGCCTAAACATTTTTTATTTGGAGCGAAACTTTTGCTCATTCAATGATAGGGCCCGGGTCGGGTCGGAAACTTCCATCCCTGTAAGCGAGAAGTATATAAGAGAATCTCATTCGCCCAACCCAAAAATTAAAAAAAACTAAAGGCTGCAGTGTACAACGTTTTTTTGTTTTCACTTCTTTCTTTCTTGGTTTCAGTCTGGGTGGAGAGAGAGGGAGAGAGAGAGAAAACTAGGGCTTTTGAAAAGAAGAAGTTGAAAATGGAGTTGGTAGTAGAGAAGAAAGAATCAGATAGCAACAATAACAACAACAATGGTAACAACGGTGATAACTCCCAGCCAATTCTGGAATCTTCTTCTTCTTCTTCATGGTCAGCCACTGTTGATAGCAACAATAACAACAAAGAAGGCGAAGATGTCCGTGAACGCCAAGCTCGCGACCTCAGAGCTGGTCTTCATCCCCTCAAGGTCTCTCTCTCTCTCTCTCTAAATTCATTGTAAACTCTGTTTGATTTTTAATTTATTAATACTAGAACTGCGAGGCTCTAAGAATAATTTGATTTTAGAAATTTAAGAATCTATTTAAACAATCTCTGACCTGGCAACATTTCAACTAATCAAAATCTGATGGATCAAATATAGTTTGTAGTATCTGTGATTTAAGTGAGAGATAGATAGAGAAATAGGACTGAATTGATTGTTGGTTTTTGAAAGAATGTGAGTTAGGTTACGTGAATGCTGCTTATTTGAACAATTAGGAAAATAAAGCTTAAACTTGAAGTTGAAATTGGATTGGAAGCTTTGAATTGAAACTTACTATCTTTGTGAGTTGAAATGGTGGCAGACGACGACATGAGTTTTGCTACATCTAGCTATCAACTATGAATCATCCACTCACTAATCAGGATTAGTCTTATGTATTCTTTTCCATCATTCTATCATATCCAAAATCATACACTCTATTTATTCCTTAGTCGGTGTGTGTATATATATATATTTATATTTATTTATTTTCCCTGTTTTACTACTACTAATGTTGTTTTAGATCTTCGGTTACCTTTTTTTTGTTCTCTCTATGTGAATCAACTCACTCTTTCTTACTTGTCCGTTACTTGTTCACCTCTGCACATGATCAAACCAAGCCATCTCAAATGATTTTCCCTTGTCTTTAAGCGAATTTCTTTCGTTTCAAATCCTATCTTGTATTTTCATACAATATGTATGGCTAAAAAAACCATTGCCCCAATGTAGGCTACATATATTCCCATACATAAATTAAAATTTCCTCAATCATGGAACTAGAATTTTAATGTCATTTTTAATATGGTTCTACAAAATTAAATTGAATTTATCAAATCGTTTTACAGTTCTGAGAGAACCCTTAAAGGTTGTAATTATTGTATGGGTATGTGGAATTGGTGGTCTGCTATAGGTTAGCCCTGCCTGATATGATATAAAAACGATGAGTAAAATTGACATTTCTTGATAATTAACCTGGCATTGATTTTTTATCAAAATAATATTTGTCCATTAACTTTATGAATCTAAGTACAGTGCAATGAATTCCATTCTACAAATATTTTTTTTAATATATTATATGTAACACCATAGGGTCAAGGAGTAGTTGCTTCCAGCTCTTTTTCATCGGGAACTTAAATATTCTTTTCTACCTTCCTCAATTATGTGAATTTGAATACTGAAAAGGAACATTTTTATCCTCATAAAGGCTTGCATGCGGCCTTGGGCGGGGAAAAAAGTTTTTGCTTCTATCCCTGATGGGAGCTTTATCTAGATCAGGCCTTGAAGGGTCTTCTATCCCTTAATTGTGTAAGGCAACTGAGGTGGCCTCTCATTGCTTTTTCCTGTAGGCATATTAAATTCTAGTTAACTTAGAGACCTAGATTGACAACAGATTCACGAACTTTTCAAATTATTGGAGGGGTGAAATTTATTCTATAAGGTTTGACTGAATTTAAATTTTAGCATGAAATGCTATATGTGGTTTCGTTATTCTTTTATTGTCTAAAATTTAAAGCCGTTTTAGAAAATTTATAATCACAATGGTTTATTAACACTTTTTTATTTTTTTTTTTATTTTTATTTTTTATGTCTTTATGACCAGTACAAGTTTGTTTTTTGGTACACTCGTCGTACCCCTGGAGTTCGAACGCAAACATCATATGAGGACAATATAAAGAAAATTGTGGAATTTAGTACGGTAAGTTCTTGGCAAATACCAGATTAGTTTGAATTGTTACCTCATTTTGAAGTTCACTTTCTTTGATCATTGTCTTCGTTAGTACTCTGAACATTATGTGTGCCTAGGTTGAAGGTTTTTGGGTCTGCTATTGCCACTTGGCCCGCCCCTCTTCTTTGCCAAGCCCAACAGATTTGCATCTTTTCAAGGATGGAATCCGCCCTCTATGGGAGGTAAATTTCTAAGGACTAAGCCTGAATTAAGATGTTCCTTCTTTTTTCTCTTTTTATATGTTTTTATTTTATTTTATTTTTTAAAGTAATAAGATTTATTGATATAAAAAAAGGGACGCTCTAGTACACAGGAAGTGTATAGGGGTCAAAGAAATCAAGTACAAAAATTACAAAAATTTAGAAAATCAAGAAAGGAAGAGTAAGATTGGTTTTGCAAAGTAGACAGCCAATCTACTAAGGTTCTAAAGAAAAATAACTTGAGGTCTGAAATGGATCTCTCATTATCTTCAAAGCACCTACTATTTCTTTCCCTCCAAAGAGACCACATGAGACAATGGGGAACGATTATCCATATATGATTGTTCCAATGACGACCAAACCACCGGTGCCAACAAGCTAGGAGCCCCACAACTTTGGCATAACCCAACTTACTCCAAATAAGCCCAAAACCATAGACCACAAGTCCATGACAACTGGACAATGAAAGAAAAGATGGTCAACTGATTCACCATTACACTTGCACATATAACACCAATCCAATATCCAAACCTTCCTTTTTCTTAAATTATCAATCGTCAAACATTTCTCCCAAGCTGTATTCCAAACAAAGAAAGCCACTCGAGAGGGGATCTTTTGCTTCCATATGCTTTTCCAAGGAAAGCATAAATCATTAGAGCCTGCTAGCAGACAATAATAAGCATTAACCATAAACCCCTTAGTTCTATTTGGTTTCTAGCTCATTTATCCTCCCCAATTCCCTTTACAGAAGTTCCATATATGGTATCCATGAAGCTCAACATAGCCTCCAATTCCCTATTATGTACAGCCCTAAAGAAACTTACATTCCAATGAAGAACTCCATTTGTAAACTTCATAAGCTCAGCCTCAGCCACACTTGCCTTCTTTTTATATGTGATTAGTTAGGACTTACAAAGGTAAATTTATCAACAGTACTCACTAGTTATATAAACTTTGTTGTTTCTCAGGACTCTGCTAATTGTAATGGCGGTAAGTGGATAATACGATTCAAAAAGGTTGTCTCAGGTCGCTTTTGGGAAGATCTGGTAAGGGGAAAGGCTTAAATTTCATTTTTTTATATTTTATTTTTTTATCTCCATAAGTGTGTAGTTTCAAGTTTGCGATGCTATATTCATATTTGTAGTTAATTTCTTTCTCTTTGATTTGATAGTTTCTGAGTTGTAGCGACAAGTCCTATCATAAGTTCATATTGGGTGTTTTCAACATTTTATTTCATTTGAGCTATTTCGTAAATTTGATATGTGTCACTTTCGCGCATTTAGGCCGTTTTATTGAAAATATGATGTACTTAGAATTAAGTGGCTTCAATTTTTTATCTTGGCAATTGCTATTTATCAAATGAAAATTGTTGGTTTTGCCAATTACTGAAATTGATCTTTGGACCTTCGTTCCAGTTTTTTAAGGAAAGTTTCATTACTTAGGAAGTTCTTGGCTGTGTGTCATTTTACATGGTGCATATAGAATGGTGATTATGAAATTTTTTTTACATATAAGCAGCAGCGGTTTCAGCTAACTGAAATTATCATGAAATTTAAAAAGAGGGCATTGGTTTGAGAAGCCTGTTTGCACACGTGCAGTTAATCATAAACCCCTTAGTTCTGATGTTGTTTTAGATCTTTGGTTACCTTTTTTTTGTTCTCTCTATGTGAATCAACTCACTCTTTCTTACTTGTCTGTTACTCGTTCACCTCTGCACATGATCAAACCAAGCCATCTCAAATGATTTTCCCTTGTCTTTTCATCAATAGGGGTCACACTATCTTTAAGCAAATTTCTTTCGTTTCGAATCCTATCTTGTATTTTCATACAATACATAAAATTAAAATTTCGTCAATCACGGAACTAGAATTTTAATGTTATTTGTAATATGGTTGCACAAAATTAAACTGAATTTATCAAGTCATTTTACAGTTCTGAGAAAACCCCTTAAAGGTTGTAATTATTGTTGGGTATGTGGAATTGGTGGTCTGCTATAGGTTAGCCCTGCCTGATATGATATAAAAATGAGGAGTAAAATTCTGGTTAGAATAGAGACAATCTAGTAATTTTGAGTTTGTGTCTCATGACTTCAAATTCTGATTTGGCATTCTGAACCCAGTCCCTACCTGATATTCTACATGCTGGTCCATAAAGCCAAGCCACAATTGATCTCAGTAAAACCTATAAGCCCCTTTCTGCACCAAAAAGTATGTGGGTGCTCTTTTTGCAGTGCATCTCAAGGGCATAAAGCCTTGTAAACATAATTTAGTGAGTTTGAGCTTGGTCTCATGTCTTCAAAATTTGACTTGGCTTTTGAACTCAATCACCTACCTTATATTGTACACTAATTTTTGTGAATCCTAGCCAGTATAAATTGATAAGTCTTATGGTTCATTTCTTCTCCTAAAAGTATGCATATGATTTTAAATTCCATTTGGTTAATTGGATGACAATTTGTCAGCAAATGCTATATGGAGACTTGGGTATTAAATGTTTTTTATGTTTTAACCATGCTTTATTGGGGAAATGGTTATGGCTAAGAGAGAGGCATTATGGAGAGCAGTAGTTGATAGAAAATGTGAGAGTGATTGCAGCGGACGGGTTTTAGGTGTGCTTCATGAACCACATGGTGTAGTCTTTGGAAGCATCTTAGAAATGGTTGGCCAAATTTCTTGAGGTCAGATTTGAAGTTTGGAATGACCATTGTATTCAATTTTGGCATAATGTATGGTGTGGGGATGTGATACCTAAGGAGGTATTTCAGAACTTTTTTTGCATAGCCCAGTCTAAAGAAGCCTATGTGGTGGAGTATTTGCCCTGGAATATTGACGTTATTCATTGGCATATTACTTTTAGAACAAGGTTTCTCTACAAAATAGTTTGAAAAGAAACTCTTTAAACTGCTCATATATCTTTTATTGGGTGTGAATTTTGAAAATCTAACTTTTAAATGCATGTTCTTTATGTTCTTAACCTGCATGTTAAATTTTGTTCAAATTGGATGTTATTTACTATTCGGATGTTATTGATCTTAATTGTTCTATTAAGATTGAAAGGGATGGAGAAGATAGGATTTGCTCGATACCAACAAGGACCGGTACGTCTGAGTTAAAATCTTTTTGCAGGGTTCTCTCTAATGGGAATCCTCAATAATTTCCATGGAGAAGTATTTGGGGCATTAAGGTTGCCATAATTTTTTTTTTCTATATTTTACGTAGACAAATGCTTGAGTGAAATTCCTTACCATGGGTAATCTTCCAAAGAAGATTTTTTGTTTAGAAGAGTGGTGTTTCATGGGCAAGAATGGGGAGTTCATAGGCCACTTGCTCATTCTTTGTGATTTTCTGTATAATCTATCATCATTGGTGTTTTGTTTGTTTGGGATTCAATGGGTTATGCCATAAGAGAGTTGTGGATTTTGTTAGCTTGGTGGAAAGGGGCTTTTCACAGACATCAAAGTGTAGATATTTATAATGTGATTCTTTTATGCATCATATGGACTATTTGGAGAGAATGGAAGAATACTTTTGAAGGGGTAGAATGATCACCTTTGGAATATTTATTACACACACACACCCCCCTATGTATTAGTGGATGACTGCCTTAAGTGGTCATTCCTTTTCTGATTAGGTGTAATTTTTGGATTTATGTGCCTTTAGATGATGTATTGTAGCAATTAAAGTACACTTGCTGTGTACTTGGATTGCATTGTTTTTCCTTTTCAATAATATATATATATATATATATATATATATATATATTAAGTCCTTGGGCTAATTGGGTTCAATGGGTCATGCCAAAAACTGTGGGGATCTCCTAGTTGGCTAGCGAAACTAGTTTGGTAAACACTCACCTATGGTATGGAATTTAGCCCCTTGTGTTTGATTTGGTTATTGTGGGGGGAACACAACAATCATACCTTTGAGAATGTGGTGGTTTCAGAATCCCAGATAAAGACATTCTTTCTTAGACAGCCAAGAGAGTGGTCAGATGTCTTGGGGTTGAGTGATAGTAATACTGTCACAGAATTTATTCACTTTCGTTTGCTTGTAATTGTTGACCTATGTTTTTAGGCTACCTTGTGTTTTTCCACACATGAGGTAGCTCATAATGCTATAAAATACATTACTTATTAAAAAACAGTATCCTCCTTGGGAGATCTAAGCCTAATTTCCACTACATGCCGCCCCTTTTAGGGATTTTAGGACCCTTGGTTTAAATTGACTTGTCCTTTGTTTTGTAAGTTAGTCCTGCCTACCTGTGCAGGTTCTTGCATTAGTGGGTGACCAACTTGATTATGGAGATAACATATGTGGTGCAGTACTAAGCATTCGTTTCAATGAGGATATATTGAGTGTGTGGAACCGCAATGCATCTGATCACCAGGTTGGTGATTTTATAATCTCTCTCGACACAGACATACACTTTACATGCACAAAATACTTATGTAATACCTTGACCTTGGTTTGCTTGTACCAGGCTGTAATGGCTCTCAGAGATGCTATTAAAAGGCACTTAAAGCTTCCCCATGGCTATGTTATGGAGTACAAGCCCCACGATGCCTCTCTGCGTGACAACTCATCATACAGAAACACGTGGTTGAGAGGGTAGAGCTCTATGCTCGACTCTCATTTTGCAACCATATGTGTAATCGAAGTCTTCCTGTCAAGGTGACTGCTATATAGGAAATTTATCTACTGATAGCAGTCAATTAATCCTGCTCTGCAATCTAACAACTATGTGGGAGTGTGTTGTGATTGGTGACAATCCTTTAGGTTGAACTGAATTTACTGTTAGTTGCATTTACGAATATCTGGTTTTATAATGAAATTTTATGGTACGTTGTATACCTAATGCTTTTGCTAATACGTGGATGCCAGTGTTGTGAACAAATGTGCAATGGCTCACTCTAGGCTTGTTTCACTCTGGTGGTGAAAAGGGATAGTGGAGACCTGCATAAGCACTAATTCCGTTCTTTAACAGCATCAGGTCGTATTCAAATTTAAGATTGCCATCAGAAATGTTATTGTTAGAATGATTTTGTCTTTGTTGAAATTCTTTTCCCCACCTTTCTAGTTAGTTGTTCAATGGTTCAAATCCTATTGCTATCAACCCCTAAAGTACCCTCTACCTTTATAGTAATAGACGAGGGATAAACTATGATTATGGGGGTAACAACTGACAACACCCCGTCAATCGATCTCGATGGGTCTCACCCATTTCTTAAAACTTGAAAGAAAACAAAAGGTTACTGTGAGTCGCAAAACAACTTCTTGAATGGTAACTCTTGATGGCTCATCTCATGAGATGCCTTCTTTTTGGATGGTAGATCGAGGATAAATCCGGTGATTTGATAGAGCTCCACTTAGGGAAATGGATCTTGGACTATTTGAGTAGGTTGGGCATATGCCATTGGTCTGATTATTATTATTAATGAGAGTCTTTTGATATTTAAAGCATGTTTGATATTTAGCTATTTTTTAGTTGAGTAGTAGTCATTTTTTATGAATAGTTATTCTTTAAAATAAAAAAATCATTTCTAAAATTATTATAATAGTTATTTTTTAATAGGTGTAATAATTTTTAAAATTAATATATTTTTAATTAAAAAAAACTTTTTATATACACATAACAATTATAAAAATAAAAAATCATAAAAAAATAACTCATCTTTTTCTCAAATTTAAATAATATCATTTTTAAAGAAATATCATAACAATTATTTCTCCAAAGTTGTTTTTTTTTTCTTATTATTTCAATTGAATAATTATAATGGATATACATGTGCAATTTATAATTTTCTGCCTTTTATGGTGAACTAATTACTAATAAAGTTGTATAACAATTATGCTATAATACATGTGCAACACTCTCAAAACCATTTTACTTAAAACATTACAACATTATTCATGGTAACTTACTAGATTATTATTCATGGTAACTTACTAGTTTATCTTAGTTGAAAATGATTTTACATAAGAATGAAAATAGATAAATGTTGGAATACTAAGGTAGTGGACAATAAAAATAGATAAATATTCTAATTCTCTTTTCAACTACTATGATGTCAAAAGGAATAGCTTTGGTCAAGCTCCCTATAAATACTTCTACAATCACTATACAACAACAGGAATATCGGATAATAAAAAAAGCCAAATGCTCTCACTCTCTACAGAGTGGATTAGATGATTACAGGTTCATATAAGGAACTTAGCCAAGTCCAAAATTAATAATCCTCCAACTTGAAGGAAAGAAAAAAGAAAAGGTCCAGCTAAACTGACGCCAGCTTCCTCTAAAATTGCAATGGGGTCAGGCTAATTGAGAGTTGAGACTCAAGATCCGGCCTTGGTGGCCATACAAGTAATAGATCAAGGCGTTGGAAGCATATAAAGGTGTTGCAAAGACAAGAACTTGGATGTTTACCAAAGACGCCAAACTATAAATTTAGATGATCACGCCCACAAATCCGAAAGGTTCACAGATAAAAAAAAAAGAGTTTAAAATGTAATTTCAGTTTCATTCATAATCATGTACATTCCAAATACTTTCCAAGGTCCTTCTGCGGGAGAATTACATATTGCATCCATGTATGTTTCATGAACCTATTGATTATTTGCAAGCAATCCAACTTAAACTGATGATTGAAGCCCAATGATACCTGACCAAAATTGGTGTATAAACGTTAGGCTTCTTTACGTATGAATAATTAATAGAGTTCAAATGAAACAAAGGTGCAATGGGAACTGCTGGGTTACACTATTGCATTCCCTACCCTGCTTTGCTGACTGCATTTCAAAATTCTCTCCAAAAACATAAAGCTAAGGGAAAAAAATATTTACCACATCCAACTCTTGCACCGGCATTCCCAGTACTCTTGCTGAGTTCATGTCCACCTGTTGCATTAGTCAGTTTAATTATTGAGATTCCAAGAACGTGATGACATATATGTTTACATAAAAAAAAGTGGCAGCTATTTGAGAACAAGAACTTTCAGACAGAAAAAGCTAACCACATTACTGACCATTGTGGGATGTAACAAATTGTAAGAAAAAGTGAAGCTGGCTGATTAGGCGATTAAAATTATAGTTTTTGGAAATATTTTAGAAATTTTAAATAGCGTGGTGTCCACTTCACATCATTCTGTGCGTTATAATGAAGGAGGGATGAAAATTCTTCACTTTGAGCGTGTTTCCAAAAACCTGTCTCCCTACTGCAAAAATTCAAAGCAGAGAGCTACAGGCCACCAAAAAGTCTAAGCATCTATAAAGTCATGCCTTTAATTTGAGTTGTTATAGGAAAGATTTATGGGGGTTCTTCGGGTGATGCTTGAAACTGTCCCAATTCCTAATACATATTAAAGACCCAAATCCTCTATTTAATTCTTAGCGTTTATGGCTCACAAAATGAGTTGCTTGAGTTTCCCCCATGTCTTTTTATCACCTGCATTAAATTTTGTCTTAATTCCTGGTGAACCTTAGTGAAGAGGAAGACTTTTGTGATTAGTGTTTCATGCAATCAAATTTGTATACCTGTTTCTCACTGATATTTACTTTATTGATCCCACCAAGTGAACCATGGTTCTTCAAGACAGAAGTACTGGACAATCCACACTTGCAAGCAATGTTTAAGGATATAATTGTTTCAATCAGTACAAATTGAGCTTCTGGCCCATTCTCTTGGGTGATAAAAAGATTGTCATTTGGAACAACAAAAAACCCTTTGTTTAAAAGGAGGGGCTATGTCCTAGATAGGGTTCATTCCTCTTCTCCTACTATGATTCCATGAAACATATAGAATCTCCCTGATTTTTGTTTAATACTATATCATTCAGATCAGAGTCTAAGCTTGTTTCCTACAACAAAAGACCTCCATTTCATACATCACCCTTCAAAGTGAACTCCGAAGAATAAAACCTCAATGAAGGAATCAGATTATAACCTCACCCATTTGGCTTATCATAAATGTCAAAACTTTATATGTCCATGAGCTCTAGCTCAAATGACACCTCCTTTCCTCATAAAATTAAGTGGAGATGGCAAGGTTGTGGGTGTCACTGATTGGGCGCCCGTGTAATTACCAATAAAAAAATTGTTAGAGCTACATAATAATTCCATGCCCATGTAAACCATTGGTATACAGCTCATATCAGCTACCAACATCTGTCTAGACTATTTTTATTTTTTTATTTTTTGATGACGATGATACCGTTGTGATGAGAAAACTATGGATCATCTTCTACTCCACTGTAAGTATGCTTATGTTTTGTGGAGTGAAATTTTTTTGATGTTTGGGATCCAGTGGGTGATGCCAAAGATAGTAACGTCCCTTATTTTTGGATGGAGGAATTGGCTGGGGAAACATTCTTCAAGTATTTGGAATATGGTTCTAGCTTGTCTTATGTGGTTAATTTAGTGGGAATGTAATAATCATACTTTTGAAAATACTGTGAGATCTACAAATCTTTTGAAGCCTATACTAGTTGAGACTTTGTTTCAGTGGGTTAGAATTTGGGGTTTACACAATGTTCTTCCATTTTTGATTTTCTCCTTTCTATTCATATCTCTTTTTGAGTTATTTGTATTCGTTTTAAGTATAGAGTGTTCACCATCGTGAACACGATGCCCTTGTTATGCAATAAATCTTTGATTATGTATCAAAAAAAAAAAAAAAATTTGATGACGAGGAACCCCCTCAAGGTATGAGACAATGGGACCACCCCCGAGGAGTAAAACCATAAATGCCTACACACCTCAACTAAGTAGGCATCAGGTAAATTGTGAAATGCCTCAGCTAAGTCGAACCAGAGACTTTTGGGTTTACCGTTAGCCCAAACACTCTTCCTTACCATTGAGGCACCCCGGCTGGAGGCATCTATCTATCTAGACTATAATAAACATCTAAAATTTCTTTTCTCATATTTTCCTCAAAAAAATTCCAAATATAACCTTTCACAAACTCTCAAGATGAAAATCCATCTAGATACATGCATTTAACTTAGGCTTCCCACCTAGATTCGTCCCACAGTAAACGTTAGGCTTCACCACCTAAGAGTTGTTTGGAATCACCACCAAACACAATACAATTTTACACGAATAACCTCTGATTATAATACAAAATAAACCATCTGGATATATAGAGCTTCCAGGAAAATATGAGATAAAGATAAATAACCCTAAAACGAATCCTAATCTAACTCAAATACTAATCCAAACTAATGCAAATACTAAACTAATCCTTATCTAAGAGCATGAAATTTTCTCCCTATCACAACTCAAACTAAACAAATAAAAACATTAAAATCTAAAATTATCTAATGAAAATCCAAAATAAAATATTGAAATAGTTTATGGTTATGCTCCTGCATCAGTAATGGATTCCTACAATAGGCTGAAACTTACGATCTGGATCAGGCACAACCTTAACCATTAATTGTAAAATATGTTACCAATTATTAGAAAAAGAAGGGATATCTAGCCACAATCTGAGAAAAATATGATAAATCGGCCAGAGAGAGAGAGAGAGAGAGAGAGAGAGAGAGAGAGAGAGAGAGAGAGAGAGAATATAAGGAGTAAGGAAAATCAAGAATGGAAGATTTTCACATTCCAATACACCAATCCTGGGGAAGAGTTTTCACTGGCTCAACTTGAGGAGTATTCTTCTTGGATTCGTATATAATGTGCAAACATTATATGCTTAAACCTGTGGATAAAATTTTATTCCAAACCTGATAGCTAATTGGTTCACACGCACAGTCCCAAATGTAATAATGTGTTCAAGTGAATACAGAAAAATATGTAGCAGGTGTGCCACCTAACATAGAAAATATCTCCAAACAAGGTATAAAAAAAACATTATAAATTAGCTAGTTATAATATGATGGTAATGCTTAATGAAAATTAGGTCACATGACAAGCAACTCTAAGCACAAAGAGAATGACAAGAAGAAACTCTATTCACAATGAGACTTACAACCAAAAATTAGCCTTCACTTTAAAACATTACACTTTTTTGAAAAACTAGGAATATTACTGAGGAAGCCATTATACTTAATAACCATGAGATATGAAAGAGCAAGTTTCACAAAGTCGGAGAGACAAAGAAATAAGAACACTGTTGATATACCTCAAAATAGATACATCAGAACCATGAAGGGAAAATTTAAAATACAATAGCAAGATTGGCGAGTTGGAAAGAGAAAAAGAAGCATGTTTCTAATTTTAGCAAAACTTTCGGATCATTTCCAAAATTTCTGCAATTAGAGCTTGTAATTATCTTTATTCATCACAAACTCAAAATCCTTCAAATATAAATTTATTCATTCTTCAATAGTAATGAATAATTCACTTCACCCAACAAAATTACAGCAAAAGAATCATACCCATGATGGCAAAGATTTTCACAAATTTTCATATTCAGTTTTTTTCACATCCAACTGGCTTAAGTTTTGGGGACAGTGGTTTCTAACACATAACTCTAACAAAATCGTGTAGATCCCACGTATTAACAAACACTATGTAAGCAAATTAAATATACTCTCACCTCTACCAAGATCATCAGGATCAGCATGCACAACAATTGCCCTCCCAAGTATGGAATGAGGACCAACAAGCGGAATCTACAGAACGTAACAGTGTCAGTGAGAGAGGACAATTTTATATATTCAGAGAACACTACAGCTTAAGTAAAACTAAGAACCATAATAATGACAGCAAAAGGAATAAAATTCATCCCATTCCCATTGTGAGTAACACAGTATTATGGATATTAGTTAAATCATACAGAATTAATTTTAGGACATCACCATCACGTTCCCTTCTTATTATTAACCAAGTGTCAACTTGAACAATCCAATGAAAAGAAGCAGAAAAGTTTTGATGCCATAAATAAAATATAAATCGATTACCTGGTTGTCTTTAATGGAAACCTCAGCTACACCTGAGGGGGATTTAAAATTAATGACAAGGCAATTGATTCATTTCCTGCAGTGTAAGTGCATGAAATGAAACACACACACACACACACACACACACACATATATATATATATAGTATTACCATCTGGGCCTGCAACAACGTTACCCAAATCACCAGCGTGACGCACTTTATCCATAGGAGATCCGTGATCCTTGTTTAATGGATTGAAATGAGGGCCTAACAAAACAAAACCCATTATTATTAGTATTAACAATAGCCAAATAGCAATATAACATAGCATAGAATTAGTACCAGTGGAGTTGCAGCCATTAGTGGTGTCACCAAGGGCGTGAATATGGAAGCCATGGAGGCCTGGTGAGAGCCCTGTTATCCTCCCTTTCACATGGGTTGTTGTTGACCCTATATATATATATATATAATTATGTAAAATCGAATATCACAACAAAAAAAGCAGAGAGAGTGTGTGTGAGAGTGAGACCGTTGGTTTCCTGGACAAAATGGATAGAGCCTCGAACGTTGTTATCCCCGGAGAAGGAGGAGATGAGAGCCACCGCTTTGAGACTCATTTCATTTGCTCATGTGAATGTGATGATGTGTTTGTGTAAACCGTTATAGTTGTAGCCCGTCTGCTCTGCTCTGCTCTGCTCTGCTTCCATTTGTTATTTTGGGCTTTGGAGTTTCCGGGATGATGGGCTTTTCTCTTCCTATAACTAACCAAGACAAATTTTAAATATTTTAAGGTAAATATTTTCTCTTCATCGTCAACGACCATTTAGAAAAATAATGAAATTGAAAAGATCGGGAAGGAGTTAGGCACTTCCCGTCCAATCCAAGTTAGATTTCTATAGTACAATAGCCAATATAAACAATTTACTATTCTAGCAACCAAGACAATTATAATAATTACATGGCATATGAGCTTGCATAGTGAAGATTTTGATCTAACCAAGATGACATGTGAATGGTATTTAGATCTGACCAAGATGACATGTGAACGGTTTAATTTATTTATTTAAAAAAAAAACGTAATATATTTTTTATTTTTTCATATTTTATGTGATTTATATGATACTAAAATATGTAGAAGTTTTAATTATGGATATAGGGACATGTTATGAGATGCATGAAACCCTGATATAAATCATACGAGCAATTAATTAAAAAAAATAAACCTGTATTTACATGTTAATTAATGAATGCATGAACATGTTATTGAGCATATCATACCTATATCTAAAGCCTTAACATGTTAAAAACTAAAACATGCTAAAAAAGGAATCTATCCTAAACATATTTTTGGATTTTTTTTTCTTTTCACATTATTGTAAAAAAATAACAAAACCTAATTGAACACGTTCTTAAAAAAGTATTGAAATACTACCTACATGAAAATTCTGGATCATAAACGGTTGATTGCCGGGTTATAAATTTTGGTTCTCTTCGCTCCAAGGTTTGTGCTTGATCTTGAACTTGTTGAGATCTCCACCCTTTATGATTTCTCTGGAAAGATGAAGTTTGTGAATGGATCTTCATTTATCGTTGATGAAAATTGATGCAATGAACAATGTGGTTGATGAATAATATGAAAACTATAGTGATTTGTGTGTGTGTGTGTGTGTGAGGGAGAGAGATGTGCTAAATGTATGTTGAAAATATGAAGAAAAAGAAGAGAGTAAAAAATCATTGCTATATGCACTAGGAGTTTACTTTACGTATGTGAAAAATTTTGGTCCTTTTTCAGTTGGTGTACCTCTCCTATTTATAGAGAGATGTGCTTTCTTTGTTTTTATCTCTCATAAAACTCAAGACAAAGTGGAAACAAACAGTGGCGACTCCAGGAAATTTTCAGGGTGTTCCTCAACAAGCATAAATTATACAATCTAATAAAAGAAAATTTTATATATTAACAACAATAACAATAAAAAAACATGCAAATACATAAAATTTACAATTACATTTTACGAGTTTTTATATTTTGAAATCGTTGCATGATAGTCTCATTATCAATGCTACAAGCTACATCTTTTTCAATATACACAACCAAGCAATCATTCATCCACTGATCTCCCATTCATCTTGGGTATGTGGTTTTCTTATCAAATATTTGTCTATAATTCTAGTAAAAGAATAAACAATAAACTACAAGTTCATTTGAAATATTAATAAAATTATTAATTATTTTTGTTTAGTTGTTTCATTAATTTGTTTATCTTTTCCTTCTCCAAAAAAAAAAAAAAATTGTTTATCTTTTATAAACTATAATTTGTTATATTGTTGTAGGGACTCGATTTGTAACGGACCCTTAACAATAACATTTGTAGAGAAGTGGGTTCAAGAATTTGGCATCACCGAAATAATCAATGACCGGTATAAAGTTTTTAATGAAAATTGAAGACATGAGATCCACTGGATTCTAAATGTCCGAATTTGGCTAAGTGTTTGTGAAGCTTTCTTGTCCTTGGCCCAGGCCGAGGATCCCCCCCCCCCTGTTGTTGGGAAATCCCTTCACTATATATTGTCTCTTTTGGTTAATCTTAGCCGTCCATCTGGCAATCATCTGAGCCTCTAGGCGTACGGGATTGTCCCATCATCTGTATTTGCAGGCTTTATGTTATTTCCCAGCCGCCTTTGCAGGCTTTATAATAGTTGAAGTGACTGATGCTTTAGGGCTTTCAGGTCACCTCACCATTTAAAGTGGTCAGAATGTTGGTGAGATATATTCAACGGGGGTGGGATATTTTCCCTTTAGTGAAGTCGGTGCGCCGAGGACAGGTCATCCTCGGCGCGGGCTTTGGGCGTCCTGGGCTCAGTCCCATTGTCCTCGGCCTTAGCACTATCCTCGGCGCGGGCCTTGGGCCGCATGTAGTGGGCCAGCGGGGTGGGTGCAATAGGGCCCCACAATAGCCCCTCAAAATTCTGCTGCACGTCCCCTTGGGCGGGGAGGAGGATTTTGATTTCCTCGGCGCCCTTTCTCAGCCTGTTGGATTTTACCGTACCGACAGTGTTATCGCTACTTCAGCTGTTTTTGCAGCTTTCTTATTGCGCAAAGGGTCGCCCGAGAAGAGATAGGCTTGCGTCGTTCGTGCTATAGCACTCGATTCCTCATGGTTTTTGTCCCTGATGGGACTCGTTTACTTGGCACCTGGAAGGGAATTGGCTTTGCCTCAGTTTTTAGCTCATGACCCGTACAAGAGCCCTGGTTTCGTTCAGCGTTTGTATTGCTTCATAGTGACTGGTTCCTATGTAGGTTTGGGTCTGAGGACCATACAAGACCTTGGTTCTTTGTAACGTTTGGTTTTCATGATGAAATGTTCTTCCTGCTGGAAGTATCGAGTTTCTCTTTCTTATTTAGCCATCTGAAGTAGCTGGCTTCCCCAGAGGCTTGGGTCCGAGGACCATGCAATGCCTTGGTTCTATCCAGTACCTAGTTTTCTCGTTTTAATCATCTGAAGTATCTGGTTTCCCCAGAGGCTTGGGTCCGAGGACCATGCAATGCCTTGGTTCTGTCCAGTACCTAGTTTTCTCGTTTTTAATCATCTGAAGTGTCTGGTTTCCCCAGAAGCTTGGGTCCGAGGACCATGCAATGCCTTGGTTCTGTCCAGTACCTAGTTTTCTCGTTTTAATCATCTGAAGTATCTGGTTTCCCCAGAGGCTTGGGTCCGAGAACCATGCAATGCCTTGGTTCTGTCCAGTACCTAGTTTTCTCTTTTTAATCATCTGAAGTATCTGGTTTCCCCAGAGGCTTGGGTCCGAGGACCATGCAATGCCTTGGTTCTGTCCAGTACCTAGTTTTCTCGTTTTAATCATCTGAAGTATCTGGTTTCCCCAGAGGCTTGGGTCCGAGGACCATGCAATGCCTTGGTTCTGTTCAGTACCTAGTTTTCTCTTTTTAATCATCTGAAGTATCTGGTTTCTCCAGAGGCTTGGGTCTGAGGACCATGCAATGCCTTGGTTCTGTCCAGTACTTAGTTTTCTCTTTTTAATCATCTGAAGTATCTGGTTTTCCCAGAGGCTTGGGTCCGAGGACCATGCAATGCCTTGGTTCTGTCCAGTACCTAGTTTTCTCTTTTTAATCATCTGAAGTATCTGGTTTCCCCAGAGGCTTGGGTCCGAGGACCATGCAATGCCTTGGTTCTGTCCAGTACCTAGTTTTCTCGTTTTAATCATCTGAAGTATCTGGTTTCCCCAAAGGCTTGGGTCCGAGGACCATGCAATGCCTTGGTTCTGTCCAGTACCTAGTTTTCTCGTTTTAATCATCTGAAGTATCTGGTTTCCCCAGAGGCTTGGGTCCGAGGACCATGCAATGCCTTGGTTCTGTCCAATACCTAGTTTTCTCTTTTTAATCATCTGAAGTATCTGGTTTCCCCAAAGGCTTGGGTCCGAGGACCATGCAATGCCTTGGTTCTGTCCAGTACCTAGTTTTCTCTTTTTAATCATCTGAAGTATCTGGTTTCTCCAGAGGCTTGGGTCCGAGGACCATGCAATGCCTTGGTTCTGTCCAGTACCTAGTTTTCTCGTTTTAATCAGTTTTATCTGCTTATCTGTAGCCGTTTAATTTTACATTACTACAATTTACAATAAGCATTAAATAATCACACTTCTCAAGCAGAATAATAATAATAATAATAAATGCTGGAGTTGGTGGAGGATAAGACCTTGCCGTGTTTTGCTTCTTCGTTTGATGAGACCTTTCTGATTACGAGGCGTCTTTTGGGTTGTCCAGGTGAGGCGTTCTGACGCTTCGGTGTCTTCTCGTTTAGTGAGGCGTCCCCTCATTAATGCCGGCCATGGATCTACGAGGATCTAACGGTTGGCAAGCCTCTTGGAAGTTGGGGCGGCATCATTGCCTCCGAAAATTTCTCCCTGGGATTTATGGCAGATTGGCACTCATAAATATCCCACCATCTATATAAGACGTTTCCAGGGCAACCTTCTCCTTCACACTTGACAAATGTCCTTATCAAATTTTTCCCAAAAATACCTCCCTAAAAAGGCTCTGCCAAACACAGCCGCCGGAGCCCCTACGAAGAAGTTGGCCATTGGAAAGGGCGATCTTGGGGATACAAAGCCCCTATCAGGAGCCGAGGATGGCACTCCAACCCTGGCCGCTACGCTGGGATGGGTGTATGGGAGATCCGAAGATTCTTCTTCTTTTCAACCTAACCAGAGGAGGAGCCCTCCTCGCCGTCTGGAGGAGGATCCAGGAAGAACGTAACCATCTTCTCTTGGGTATGGGTCAATGACCCCCCAAGCCGGCTGCAGTGGGGGTGGGAGGGAAATCAGGCGGAACCCGGAAGCAGAGCCGTCCTGTGCCGCGACCTCTTCCACCTCCTATGTAGCCTTCCTTTCTTCTAATCCTTCTTCTCTCTTCTCTCTTTTGCTCTTTAACGAGCCTTCTTCTTCTCTTTCCTCCTCTCGTCCTTCACTTCTTTTCTAATATTTGTTCTTCATCTCTTCCTCTACTCTCTCTTCTTTCATCTACCCTTTGTTCTTCTGCCATCGTTGCTTTCTCCCATTTGTTCCTCTGCCGGCTTTGTCAAGCGTCTACCTTTGTAGTTAGCTTTAGAACAAGCCCCACGGGCTTCACTTGTAAGAGATGTAATGAATTTTTCTTTATGTATGAATAAAAGAAGTAGACTTGTTTTTACTCTCTCTATTTTTCGCATATTTTTGCTTTTGTGATTGTTGATTTCTGAATGATTGTTGCTGTAGTAGAGTGTATCGTTTTTGGTAAATTGTTTCTGAAAAAGTTGCCCTTGATCTCTTTACACCGATCGCCGTACTTGCCAGTGCACAAATTCGGCCCCACGGTGGGCGCCAATTGTAGGGACTCGATTTGTAACGGACCCTTAACAATAACATTTGTAGAGAAGTGGGTTCAAGAATTTGGCATCACCGAAATAATCAATGACCGGTATAAAGTTTTTAATGAAAATTGAAGACATGAGATCCACTGGATTCTAAATGTCCGAATTTGGCTAAGTGTTTGTGAAGCTTTCTTGTCCTCGGCCCAGGCCGAGGATCCCCCCCCCTGTTGTTGGGAAATCCCTTCACTATATATTGTCTCTTTTGGTTAATCTTAGCCGTCCATCTGGCAATCATCTGAGCCTCTAGGCGTACGGGATTGTCCCATCATCTGTATTTGCAAGCTTTATGTTATTTCCCAGCCGCCTTTGCAGGCTTTATAATAGTTGAAGTGACTGATGCTTTAGGGCTTTCAGGTCACCTCACCATTTAAAGTGGTCAGAATGTTGGTGAGATATATTCAACGGGGGTGGGATATTTTCCCTTTAGTGAAGTCGGTGCGCCGAGGACAGGTCATCCTCGGCGCGGGCTTTGGGCGTCCTGGGCTCAGTCCCATTGTCCTCGGCCTTAGCACTATCCTCGGCGCGAGCCTTGGGCTGCATGTAGTGGGCCAGCGGGGTGGGTGCAATAGGGCCCCACAATTGTTATTTCATTAATTATAAAATTATTAATTATTATTTAGCATAACATAATTTAATTTATTTGTCTTTTATAATGTATTGGTTAATTATACAGCTTTAATTATTATTGTTTAGCGTAACAATAAACTATATTACTTTAATTTGTTTGTCATTAATTATACTGCTTTAATTTGTTATATTGTTTAGCCATTTGTACACATTACACTAAAAGAGCTTGACATTACACATCCCATGTGCAGCACAATAATTAAAGCAGTGTAATGTGCAGCACATTACACTGCTTTAATTATTGTTTACCCGTCCCCATGTGCCCATCAGCCCATCTACCCCCATCCCACTTAATAGACAAGCACAAGCCTCATGCCTGATGCCCCAATCACAATAGCCTGCCAATTAGAAAATTTCACAATCACAGATTCACAAATCACAATACACATTACAATTAATATTACTTACAAAAAAAAAAAAAAGACAATTAATATCTCACCAACCCCAACACCAACAGATAAGATAAACTGATAAAGCCAAATTCAAAAAGACAAAAAAAAGGAAAAAGCAAAATATAAATAAAGCCCATTCATTTGGCTAGCTAATCAGACAGAGAGAGAGAGAGAGAGAGAGAGAGAGAGAGAGAGAGAGAAGATACTGAGTTAATTTAGTCTTAAAGAATAAAGACAAAAGAGAGAGAGACATTTTCATTTCAGAGTTTCAGTGAGATAAAGAGAGAGAGATTGAGAGACTGAGAGAGAGTCAGAGAGAAAAAGAGTGAGAAATACCTTGAGGGAGGGAGCACCGAGCACTGAGCACCGGAGCAGAGCGATCTGCGATGAGGGGCGAGCGACGAGGAGGAGGGGCGAGCGAGCGAGCGATGATGACGACGACGAGGAGCGAGCTACGGCGACGAGGAGCGAGTATTGGGGTTTTTTTGGTTTGGTTTTGGTACAAGGGCTCTGTATTGGGGTTTTTTTTTTTTTTTTTGATAAACACAGTATTGGAGTTTGTTCTGGGGTTTGGTTTTCTCTGTATAGATTGTATTGGGGTTTTGTTTTGCTCTGTGTAGACTGTATTGGGGTTTGGTTTTCTCTACTCTCTCTGCCAATGACGTGACCGTGGGTACGGTGGGTTTGATTTCTGATTTTTTTTTTTTTTTTTTTTCAGATTTTAGTTTAATTTTTTTTAAGGCTTTTTTTTGCTTGAAAGTTGAACAAATAATATATATATATATATATATATATATATATATATTTTTTTTTTAATTTGAGGGTGTTCCTAACACAGGAACACCCTGACCTGTACGTGGTGTTGCCACTGGAAACAAATGAGATTCTCTATATGAAAATAAAAAAATTATAAGATAAAGACCTAGTGTTGATCAGCACTCATGGCCTCCAAATGGGCACATTAGTTATACATTTGGACGTTATCTTTGGTAGTTGTTCTTCCATGGTTCAAATTCTAATCAAATTCTAATTAATTTAATAATAATAAAAAAACATTACCCAATTAGATAAATACAATTATTTTGAATTTAATGAAAAGATAATATTATTAGTATGGAATTATTTTAGTATTTGCATGTCTATCATAATTAAAATTAATAACCAATAGATTCAATATTTTTAATTAATCTTTCATGAAACCTTTTAAAATCAATCTTGGATTATCCCATGCATGCATGCATACGGTAAGATCATAGATTAATCAATCATATTTAAGCTTTTGTAAAACAATAATCTAGACACTGTTTTGGACACAAAAAGAGACCAATTCAATCACGATTGCATTATGACCAATCAGGATGTGAATTTAAGGTCTAGGGTTAATATTAGATTTTTCACACATGTAAAATTACCATTTTTTTTTGCCTCTTGTGCCAAAAAGTGAAGAATAATAAAAATAAAAGCAATAAGCAAACGCACCAAACCCCTTAGGCATTTATCTTTTTTGTGATATGATGTTTCTTCTTTTCACATTTATGGTAAATCATGCCATGATTTTTATTAGTCAGATCCACTATAAATATAAGAAGATAGAGCATCACATCATCGTGCTCTAGAAACACAAACACCTAATAATTACTTAGAGTAAACACTTTTTACTTTGTTGTACTTGCAAGCATCTTCCCCATGCAATTTGAAAGGAATATAGGGAGTTTTCAATTGGATAAATTAGCGTCATACAAACAAAAGTGGCCACCCACTCAAAATCTGAAATTGACTTGTGTTTGCCCCTTAACCCCTTCTCTCTTATTGGGGTGTCACATGTTGCCGGAGCAGGTGAACCGGCTTGAGAGAGTTTAGGAAGACAAGCAACTCCTCATTAGGGTTCAAATAGATTTGTTTATAGGGAGAAAAGCAACTCCTCATTAGGGTTCATGAATACAGTACATAAAAATTGTACCTTTTCTAATTGACGTTTTGATACTTTATTCATGGCACATTACTAGTCATTTATGGTCTGTTTAGATTGAGGAAGAGGGAGGGGGAGTAGAGTAGATTTAGTACAAAATTAGTTTATTTTTAGCCAACACTACTTTACTTTCCTCTACTCCCACCCTCCTTTCCCCCCCTCCATCCAAACAGGTCATTAATTATGAACAAATCACCTCGAATTTTCAAATGGACTCTCCATTTAGATACAAAAAGGATACAAACCTAATTCGATTTGGGTAGGGGAGTAGAGAGCTATTTAATTTAAAATCATCCCCGAGATAATCTTCAATTCAATTGGGGGAAAATATCCAGCGTAATTTTGGTTTTTATTTTTATTTTTATTATTATTTTTATTTTTAAATCTCAAATGTCATGGCATAGTTGTCATACCAAAGACTAAACCAAAAAAATGATTTAGAAAACAAAACAAAACCTTTAGTTGACACTGAAACAAAGTTGTAGCCACTATAAAGCATTTCCGTATCCATTGTTGTGGATTTGTAATGTAATAAATGGATTATATCTTTAAGCATTTGATACATAATATGAACTAACATTAAAAGAGGAAGGGGACATATTGGTGAGAAGATGTGATAGATTTCAAAAGAAGTTGTAACAAATGTATTCGCACAATTCTCTAAACTTCCCTTAACCTTCTTTGTCCCCTCCCTAATCTTGAATTCCTCGTAAATTGATGATGAAAATAAAAACAAAAAAAACAGATGCATTGGAGGTGAAGCAAACAGACTCATGACTTCCGGGCAAATAGTTCACAGGTTATCATATCACCAATCGATGTGGCAGACCTCCCAGCACCTAAGACAGGAATAAGGTTAAAGATGGGCTCTTCACCAATAATAATTCTCTGACCCAATTTAGCTAGTTCATTGAATGCATTGGTAAACATCAGGGAAAGTGCCTCCAGAGGCAAGCCAAGGCTTGTTGGGAAGTAGAACCTCAAATTCTTCAAAAGAAAATACACCAGGTTAAAATAATTATAATGACAAAGGTCACAAATGATGAATATGTCATAAGAAAAAGAAAAAGTAAAAAAAAAAAAAGAAGAAGAAAAGAATTGACACATGGTAAAGCAAATCTCAAAATCCTAAATGATTGCCAAATAGAATAGAAAAATCTATGATAAAATTTATCTATTTATAAAATATATAATAGAGGATAAGCAATTAATTTTACTAATCTCCTGTTGAGCCACATCAACAGTCTTTCTTGACTCTTCTTGTCCCCATCATTCCTCACCTTTCCACTACTCTTCTCCCAACCCTTCCTCTCCTTTTTTTAATTTTTTTTCTCCTCCCAAATTCTTTTCCATAAATTTGTTATTACTCCATCTGCACCTCCCCCTCCCATTCATTCCATGTTCTGCTCACAACAAAAAAGAAATGAGATTACTCTCTCTTTCTTTGATTTTCTTCTATTTGTAGGTGGATCTTTTATTATTTCTGCCATCTCTACTATGGATTTCTGATTCTTACTTGCAGCTCTGCTTTGTGCTGATGTGTTTTGTTGTTTTTGACAGATCTTCTTTGGGTTAATAAGTTTTGGTGTTTTGATGTGTTGATTCCCCATCGCAAGTCATCCATCTCTCTTATTATTTTAACAGATGTCATCTATCTCTCATATGAATTAGTTTGAGTTAATATGTAGTTATTTTAGAATTCGGAATTTGAGTTTATATCAAAACACTACTTGCTATGTATTTGATTGAGCCTAATAACTCTGAGTAATTGATAATTACTAAGTCCATATCTTATTACTTTGATTTTGGTTTGTTTTGTTGGGTTTTGGGCACTCAAAGTTCTTGTTTCAATTTTTTTTCCTTCAATGAATGATTTTTTTTTTTTTTTTTGGTAAACTGGAAAGGAAAAAAAAGAACAACTAGCTGGACAACGGGATATCAGGACACAGCCTGTTGAAAACCATCCCTTGGCAATCAGCCTTCACAAGAGGAATTAAGTCCACAGGAGGACAATAGTGAATAACAAAGCTCAAAGCTTGACTAAGACCTTGACTAGCTAAGCGATCAGCACACCTGTTGCCTTCCCGGTAGCAGTGCTTGATGCTTACATGGGGAATTTGAGCAGCCAGATGTTTGCAGTCCTCAAACAGAGGAGAAATAACAGAATTAGAGAATAAAGGATTGTTAAGTGCATCAACTAACGCCTTTGCATCAAGCTCAATGATAACAGCGTTTATCTTTAAGTGCTGGCAGAGAAGTAGTCCATCTCTAAGGGCCCAAGTTTCAGCCATGAAGCTGTTTGCTTTCCCGATCTTTCTAGAAAACCCCACTATCCAATTGCCCCATTCATCTCTGATCAGACCTCCTCCCCCTGCCGAGCCCGTGGAAGTACTTGCAGACCCGTTCATGTTGAGTTTCACCCAACCCGAAATAGGCTTTTCCCATCTAACTTGTTTGATAACCATACGGTTATTGCCTCTTGGATGAGTAACACACAGCATATATTCCATGGCTTGGGATAAAATCGCCTTGACAAGACTTGGATTCACTCCCTTATTGTTGAAAATAATTTGATTCCTCTGTTTCCATAAGGACCAGATTGCAAAAGGAAAGATGATGTGCCAAGGAATACCTTTTATGGAAAAATTGCTCTTACCATTAGAATTAGAGACCAACCAATTTCTAGTGTTTTGAGAGACGAAGAGAGGGTCAGAATTTTGGATACCCAATTGAAGCCAGACATGTTTAACTACCTGGCAATCTCGGAGAGCATGGGAGATAGTTTCAGCTTGATCATGACATAAAGGGCAGGAAGCATCTGTAAGAATACCTCGGCTAGCAAGACAATTCTTAACCCCGATGCTATTGTGCATGCATTTCCAAAGGAACATTTGAATTCTAGGAAGGGTTTGGAGTTTCCAAATCCATGAACCTGGAAAGGACTCATCCTCCATCTGATTTGAAGCTAAAAGATAAGAACTTTTTAACTCGAACTCACCCTTAGTAGAATATTTCCAAGCCATTTTATCCTTACTCCTTGCCACAATGGGGACGGGCACTGCTTGAACATTTGCTTTGATCTCAGAAGGCAGCTCAAAGGGAAGTTTGGACCAATTCCACCCATAAGGGGCAGCCAAATCCTTAATGGTAAGGTTGACCAAGTCTTGGGGGAGGGGTCCTTGAATCCTTGATCTGATGGTGCCAAGGTCTGACCAGCAGTCAGCCCAGAAGTTGAGCTTGCTCTCATGACCTGGTATCCATTTGATCCCTTCCTTAAAAATAACTTCACTTTTCTTCAACCCTTTCCAAGTGGGAGAGCTTGAAAGCTTAGCCTCGCTTCTGGAATTAATCCTCTGCCTCGTACAGTACTTGAACCTTAGAACTTTCGCCCATTGAGCTTCTTTTTCAGTGTGAAATCTCCAATTCAGTTTAGCTAGCAACGCCGAATTTCTTCCTTTTGCCGTTTGGAGGCCCAACCCACCCATATCCTTGGGTTTAGTCACTTCACCCCATTTGACCCAGTGCATTTTCCTTTTATGTTCTGAGGATCCCCACAGAAAATTTCTATTGACTCTGTCAATACCTTCCAAAACCTTGTTAGGCAGCAAGTTACTTTGCATCACATAGCTAGGGATGGCCGAGGTTGAAGCTTGGATGAGAACCAATCTACCAGCCATGGAGAGTAAGTTGGCTTTCCAACCAGCCAATTTTTTCTTGACTCTGTCTAACACAAAGCTGAAATCATGTCTTTGCCTCCCTGGGTGTTTTAAAGGGAAGCCTAGATACTTGCCAAGGTTGGAGGTGGAGTTAAACCCCAGAATATCAGCGAGAGCTTCTCTTTGGTCCGGATCAACATTGGGTGAGAAGTAAACCCGGGACTTGGCTTCACTCACTTTTTGCCCTGATCTTGCACAAAACTCTTGGAGCACAGAATTAATGGCAGCACAATTTTCCGGGTCTGCATTAGCAAAGAGTACTAAGTCATCCGTGAAAAAAAGATGGGAGAAGGCCGGGCCACTCCTAGATGCTTTGACGGGGATCCAAAGTTTGGCAGCACATTTTTTATCTATTAAATGGCCCAAAAACTCCATGCAAAGAATGAAGAGATAAGGGGAGAGGGGATCGCCTTGTCTAATTCCTCTTGAGGGCTTAAAGGCTTCAAGGCAGCCCCCGTTGAATAGGAGGGAGGTGGATACCGAGGTCACACAGCTCATGATAAGGTCAATGAGCTTGTTAGGAAAGTTAAAGTTAATGAGAATTTCTCTAATGAAGCTCCACTTAATTCTGTCATAAGCCTTTTCCAGGTCTATCTTGATAGCCATGAATCCTTTTTTTCCTTTGGCTCTTCCAATAGTATGAATTAACTTCTGGACTATGATGGCATTATCAACACCTCTCCTTCCAGGAATAAAGGCTGTTTGGTAAGGCGAAACAAGCTTGTCCAAATGCGGTCTGATTCTGGCAACTATGATTTTGGAAATGATCTTACAGATGGAGTTGCAAAGACTAATGGGTCTATAGCTCCTGATAGTTTCCGGACCTTGAATCTTCGGGATAAGAACAATGTGCGTATTGTTGAGGTACTTTGGAATTTTTCTCTCAATGAAAGCTCTTTCCACTTCCTCTTTTACCGAATCCCCCACAATTAGCCAAAATCTTTGGAAAAAGCCTGCATGAAGCCCATCCGGACCCGGGGCCTTAAACGGTTTCATAGACCACAAAGCCTCTTTAATTTCTTCTGTGGAGACCACATCCTCCAAGGACTGTTTTGCTTCATTTGAGAGCTACACATGCCATTGATCAAACATAGGAGGTTTCCAATAGACTACCTCCTGTGAAGTAGTGTAGTAGTCCGTAAACCCTCTCCTAAAGTACTCCATAACTTCCCTTTCCTCTGTTATCCACATCTCCCTGTCATCTTTAACTGAAGCAATGTGGTTTCTTTTCCGACGTGCAAGAGTCGACATATGATAGAAGGAGGTATTCCGGTCTCCTTGGATCATCCAGTTTAGTCTAGATTTCAACATCCAAAGATCACGCTCTTGGTCCAAGATGCTCTCAAGTTCTTGTTGTAGCAAATTTTCCAGGTTGATTAAAGAGCTGTTCGGATTATTATATAGCGCCTTCTGAACACCATAAATTCTGGCCATAATTCTTCTTTTCTTCTGGTGTATGTTACCGAAATGGTTTTTGTTCCATGCTGTTGCTTCCCTCGAAAAACTGTCAATAGCCTCTGCTAAGTTCCTATTTCTACTCCAGGCCTTAGAAACAATGGAAGGGAAGGAAATGTCAGATAACCAAAACTCTTGGAATCTAAATGGCCTGTTGAGCTTCACTGATCTGGCAGGGAAAGCTTCCATAAGAACTGGGCAGTGATCAGAGTGACATCTCGGGAGGTGAGTAACTCTAGCATCCAGGTAGAGGACGCACCAACT
Source organism: Quercus glauca (assembly GCA_023736055.1). Classification (NCBI taxonomy): domain Eukaryota; kingdom Viridiplantae; phylum Streptophyta; class Magnoliopsida; order Fagales; family Fagaceae; genus Quercus; species Quercus glauca. Next base: position 19,499,252 of record CM043321.1, on the reverse strand, counting down.
CGGGTTCATAAAGAATCTGTCAATTCTTTCTAGAATTAAATTGTTGAGGTCTCTCTTATTAGTCCAAGTGTATCTCGGACCTGAGAATCCCATATCCACCATGTTGCATCTATCCAGACAATCCTTAAATGCCAATGACCTGTTAACACTAACACCTCTACCCCCAAATTTATCTTCCTCAATCAGGGGCTCATTAAAATCTCCAGCCAAAACCCACGGCAAGCTATGTAACTCTGCAACTTTGGCTAGATTTTCCCACAGGATGCATCTCTCCTCACTCCTAGGACTAGCATAAATAGCAGAGAAAATCCAAGAGATATTAGAGGATTGTACCTTGACTTCAACGTGGATTTCCTGTTCTGTTTTGGCCAAAGCTTCCACCTCTACTTTATTTGAATTCCAAAGTAACCATAAACCGCCAGAGTAGCCAAGGGTCTCTGTATGAATTGCCCCATCCATGGGAAGCTTGTCAGTAATTGCCTTAGCTCTATCTCCACCTATTTTGGTCTGCATCACCACAAAAATGGCTGGGTCATAATCTTGAATTAAGTTACGGATATGCCCTTGAAAATTGGGCTTCAAGGCACCCCTGCTGTTCCAAATTAGCACATTCATGGTGAATCAGAGAAATGGACATAGGACACTCTTCAGGAAGACGGGGGAACTCCATTTCCCTCTTCCAAAACCATTTGATCATCTTCAAAGCTTTCCCCTCTACTGACCGAAGACAGAGCAGAGGACTGAACTTCCATATTTTCTTTGGCCTCACCTTTAATGGTACCACCTTCATTCTTCTCTTTAACTGTGGCAAGGGCGAGCTCGTCACCTCTTCCATCCTGAGTTGAAGTCGGGACCTCGCTTGGAGCAAATCTTTGTTGCTGAACTCAAGGCTTTCGAAGTTCCTCTTCTCCGTGCTTCCATTCTTGCTGCTTCCCTCAGCTTTAGACGATGCTGAAAATTCAAAGGATGGGTTTCCAGTGTGGTTGGAACCATGGCTAGTGGAAAAGGGAGGAAAGGATGAGAGGGAAGTGAGCTTTTCGGCTAGACTTGAAAGCTGATGAGTTGCGGCGTGACTATGGAGAGTACCAATTGAAGTGCCTCTGGCAAAGGCCTTTTTGCCCTTCACAGATAAAGGATAAGATAGTTGCTTACGTGTTGATGGGCCTTTTTTTGTGTCATGCTCTTGCTGGACTTCAAAACGCTTAGAACTTCCACTGTCAAATAGCTTCTCAACTGGGCCTGCCCTCATAGTTTCTTGAAATTTCGTTAGATAAGGATGTGATGGGTTTGGGATTTTGGAGGCCCATTTCATTTTCTCCTCATTAGAGATTGTCTTATCCTTAAAATACCTCTCTCTTCGTGGCAAAACATTGCTGGGACCACCAGAGAACATGTCCCCTTTATCCGAAATTTTCGGATCTAAATGGCGTGATGAAAACTCGGTAGTGCTGCTAGTACCTCCTGTATCATGTACTGACCTTGGCCCTTTCTGTCCATGCCGTTTCCTGCTCACAATCATCCAAGGCCCGTACATTCCATCTTTGCTAGTTTCCTCGCATGCGTTATGCATGTTGTCAACGTGGTCATCACCGACGTCGTTTGCCTGAGCACCTTGTACATCCTCCGACGATGCTAACGGCTCCTTCTCCTTTCGAATGGTGTACGGACATGCTTCAACTTTGTGGCCTACTCTGCCGCAGGAAAAACACAGCCTTTGGATACCCTCATAGGTAACCGCTTGTTCAAAACGGCCGATTAGGATGGTATTGATAAGGGGTTTGTTGATGTCTATTTGAACGCAAAGTCTGGCGTATCTTCCCCGTGCCTCCATGGCTGTATGTGAGTCAATCCTCAATACCTTCCCCATAGCTTCCCCAATTTCCTTCAACACCTCTGTTTCGTAAAGTTCAAAAGGAAGCTCATTGAGCCTAATCCAAACAGCTACAGACGACACCGTTGTGGACGATGGTTTAAAAAATGGCTCCCATGGTCTCAAAGAGAGAAAATGGTCTCCAATGAACCATGGACCCTTTTTAATCACCTTCTCAAGGTCATCCTTGGCATAAAACCTGACTAGGAAGAACCCATAGGTGAGGTCGACGCAGTCCAATCTCCCTTCAGGTCTCCATATCTGATTAAGCTTACTTTGCATGAAAGTTTAGACCCACTGTTCCCCCAACAATCTTGACAATAATGGCCTTTGCCCATGGCCCTCGTATGCGTCTTTTTGTTTCCTTGGATAGCTTGATTTTCACCACTCCTTCCCAACCGGAGCTGGTGATTTCACCGTTATCATCATCCGAATCGTTGTCCTCATCCATTTGGTCAGTCAAGTCAAAAGCTTGTGCGTAAGCCCCCGGTATTTCTCCCATGAGCTTATCCTTGAACGATGAGTTGGTGTTGGTTCCGGTAAACTGATGCTCAGATGGCGGAGACCCAGGCTGGGTTCCACCATTAAACTCGGCATGGCTGGTGTCTTTCACTTTTTTATTGCTACGGGTGAGCTCGGCCTCTTCTTCTCTGGAGAGGTTATCTATGTTTTAAATATTAGGAAGAGAATGTAAGGATTTTGATGTGAATTGTTTTTTTTTTTTTTTTTTTAAATAATGTTTGAAGGAATCCCTAATACATGTAATTGTGATACCACTAAGGACAATTGTGTAATATGGTATCTAGAAAACTAGAAAGGCATATATGATTATTTTATTGAACATAGAACGAAAATTGATTGTGGCCTGCTCAAGGTCAGGAAGAAGAAAGTAAAAGCAGTTTTGCACTGCTTAAGGATAGGAGGAATAAAGTAAAAGCCTGAATAAATGATTGTGGCCTAGTCAAGGTCAAAAATAATTTCACAAGCTAAAGCTAGACTTGATCAAGAAAGGCATATCAAATGTAATCGGGCCCCAAGGACCAACTTAAACTGGAAGAATTAGGTGTTGACATAAAAAACTAACCTTTGTATCTTCCCAAGAGAAATTGTTCTGCATATAAAGTTTATCAAGAAGATAAATGCAAAATCTTGATACTCTTTCCATTTGTGCCTCTCTGAGTGAATTTTGATGGTCTCCATTATCCTGATCACCACCTAGAGACTCAGAACAAATCTTCACAAGAAGTTCACTAGTGATACACAGGACAACTGCACAGATCTTTCCTTGAACAACACATTTCTGGATGCAAGAATCATGCCAGTGTGCATGCTGAATACCCCAATAACTGGGCATCCTGGAGCAAGAATGCTTTTGTTCAGTTCCAATTGTCACATTCATATCCTCTGGGACATATAGGAGAGGCTTTACTTCCACAAGTGCTCTGCATCAATAATAACAAAAAGATGTAATTCCAGTATTGCGGGCAAGATAAATGGTAAGCCCTACCATAAGTGTTCCCCACAATCTGCTAAAAAACGAAAAAAGAAAAATGCAGAACTCCATATTCATAAATCAGGACAATGGATGCATGCAAATGTAGGCCAGAACCTTCAAAGCACAAGACTTAATATCTTGATAACACCTACTGTATGACTGACTCTTCTAGGCAGTGGCCTCAAGATGCAAACCTGAACTCTTAGTTGTTTCTAACATATCCTACATTAGACATGTTTAGTATAGTACTGAATTAACCATTGTATGTGCATTTCTAGCATTTTAGGGCACATGATGAAAATCTTTTAAAAAGATGCTTCTTTTATGACAAATCATTCCCAATAATAATTCGAAGAAGAAGAACAACAACAACAACTAGTGGAATGTTCATTACTTGGAAAGCAGCATTTTAAGAAGGGGGGAAAAGGGGAAAGGAACAGAAGAAAGTAATGAAAACCTAAAGGTAGACTTAATACTACCCAGCATGTGTTGAAAAATGCAACTTGACAAAATATTAATTGCTGCAATCAACATTTTAGGCAGGATGCAACCAAGCAATGAGGTAGAGAACATATTGATAAATCATATAGCAGCATCACAATTGAAGTACTTTATTCAAGTCAACATAAAATTAGTTAAGCAAATCATTATTTATTGCCATAATTCTAATGCTACTATACTGTTGAATTATGTAAAAGTATAGGAACACCAAGATAGATATCATTTCATAAAAAGTCAAAGTAAACATGCCCAGCACTGATGCAGACAGATAGGAAATGCAAAATTTTTAACATCTAGTTTAATCCAATAAAGTAGTATAGACAAGATTCCAAATACAAAGTGTTGGTTGAGACCTAACACAAAGGACCTACACTTATGAAATTAACCAGCTAACCCATAATTGACTTTTCAAACAGCCATTGACAACTTCTAACTGACCTAGGACATCGCAAGGGCTTGAAATAAACTAGGCCTAGGACCAAAGCATGTATTACCAATGTTTATAGTCTTACCCATTCTTTTAATGACTTTTTTTTCTTCTTTTGGCCAGACTATCTTTTCTTTGTGTTAAAAATGTTGGCCACTTACATTTTTTAGTCACATTAGATCAGTCTAAAGCATTAGTGATTTTGTATTTTATGAAAATTTGATCAGATCTAACCATATCCAATACCAAGCACACTACTTCCTTAAAAAGCCTATAAATAAATTAATAAAAAAACAAAAAAACTTTGATATGGACATTTCTAGAAGGGAACCATATCCAATACCAAGAACAATACTTCTAAGACTCTTCCTGTTTTTAACTTTTGAAATTTCATGGATGTATGACCTTTTACTAGTATAGAATAGGAATATAATTGTGAAGAAAAACATAGGGTGAAAGTATTTATTAGTGGAACCCCACCACAATGTCCTACTCTTTTAAGAATTGTTTGATGATCAATGTATTAATAGTACTCTACCTGTAACCCTCTTCCGTACTTATGCTTCTAGCCAAAGGTTAGAGCATATAGAATAAGTACCTTTTTGGCAAATCAGGCACAAGGACATATAGAAAAATGGGATCAAGAACTTGAATGACACTTCCTTTGTCTAACTGAAGGAGCCTCATTTGCTTAAGGTAACTGTCCTGCTTGTCCTGAATTTTGTGTCTCTCTGATGATGGCACATATGTCGAGCAGTAAACAACAAAGAGAACAGCAGAGGTAGATATTGAACAGTTAAAGGATTTTGCTATTGCTTCACTGTTTTCCAATGCTTGTTCCAGCTCAGCAGTGGTGCCTCCTTTGCAGAGATTCATATTCGGAGGGTCGAGCCCCAACTGCCCAGCCATGTAAAGTATCTCCTTATGCAAGGTTGCCTGGAAGTAAAAATCATAAGTTAGACTACATAGCAGATGATTAAATGAAAGACTTTCTTTCATACAGCCTGTGTCAGTCCCCTCATTGAAAAAAAAAAACTGAATTATCTAAGCCTAGCATACATGAGATGATTACCATTGTTTGTGCTGAAAATGAAAATTGCAGATAATTTTTTTTGATAAGTAAAAATTGCAGATAATTTACTTGGCTATATGGTCCTATGCAACTTGGTGCCCAGCAGGAAATACTTTGAACATGCAGAACTCTTTTACTCTGGTCATTTGCCACCAAAACTTCTATGTAAGCACTTCCTAAACCCACTTGCAATAGTGGTAGTTCAATGGTACTTCGGGATGGAACACCAAAAGGGCACTTCTCCTGTGTTATATATCTCACATATGTCTCATTTGCTATAGAAAAATTATTCATATCAGCAATATATAGATGAATATAAAGGACATTCTCCCAGCCAAAACCATATCCCAAAAGCTCTAGCTCAATCTTCCTTAAAACAGCCTCCAAATCTTCTTGCAAACCTACAAATAAAAAATAGTAACATTGAAAACTAAAGCAAGAGCAAAAGGCACAATGATACTTGATGAGAAATACTCTTGCCAGGAATGAATCAAAATCATCATTCTTATTTTATCTACCTGCTGAAGTTCTGCACGAATCTTGCAACCAGAAACAAACGGAAAATGTATTGTCACTTTTCGTTCTTGCAATGTGAACTCTATTTTCTGCAACTTCATCTGGTTCAACGACTTCAGCAGCAGCCCTGAATGTGGCTTCACAGCTTTGTATACAGTCTCCTTGCACTTCAAATACAAAACCCTCTTTCTCCTTAGAAATCTCAGAGGCTTCATCAATGCCACTTAAAGAATGGTGCTCTGCCTTTTTTTCTAGATGAAAAGCCAAGGGGTGAAGAATTCCAACTGGAGCAATGGCATCAGAAGAGTGCAGTACAACTTTAAATTCATCAAGCACGATTCGGGCATTCTGTAAATTTATAAAGGTATATGGCAAACAAAAATATTATTAATATCAATTATTTAAAGAGTAAATCAACGTCCATAAATTTAGGAAAATGGTACAAGCTAACTAAATCATGTAATATATAATAAGACTTGGGTTTTAGAAGCGTGGTGGTGCCAAGTGGCTATCTTTTCTTTGTGACAAGTGTCAACACTCTCAGTAAGTATTAAGATAGCTTACCTTATATAAAACTCTATAACCAACAGTTTACTCAACCTAAAACTCCATTTCCTTCATTTTAAGAAATTTAAAATTCTATTAACAAAAATACCAATAATAAACTCTATGTAAAACTTTATTACCTAAGTTTTAAGAAATGTAAAATTCCACTTCAACTAAAATTATATTAACAAAAGCACCAATAGTTTACTCTACGAAAAATTATATTACCTATGTTTTAAGAGATTTAAAATTCTAAATCAATAACAAAAGGTTACAATTAATTTAAAGTAAAATTTACATTTATTTTATTTATATATCACAATTTTCTATGTATGCATTATATATCGTAAAATTAATGTGTTTATTTATTCTCTACAGGTGACTTATTAAGATAGTTAATTTACTTTAGGTCAAACATTATCAAGTTTCAAGCAACTAACAAATTATTAATAAAGTTTCAATTTACTTCTTTATAATTTTTAATTAAGTTGTGCATCCAGGCATAATACTAGTTATGACAAATAACAACACTATAAGAAGAAAATAACAAGATTAGTAGTAAAGACATTTGCTTGAGCATATATGAGATCATGGGCTAGGAAGAGGCATAAAACCCAATGAACAAAGAAGAGTCTGAATAAATCAATCATCAACATATATATATATATATATATATATATATATAAGCAGAGACCTCATGTGGGAAAACATGAGATTCTGCCAAGCGGCGCATTCTTTACAAAGAGAATTGGAAGATTCACAAATGCTACATCAGAGATAAAAACAAATTAAATATTGACTTTTTGTTTTATTTGGTTCAATGTTTCAAGACTTTTCTAATTAAAAAATAAATATTCTTTATATCATTTGGTTCAATGTTTCGAGACTTTTCATCCCTCACACATACACACAAAATTCTTTGCATTTTAATTCAACATTTTCAGCTCTTGCACTTCTACCCCTTTATATAGACCTACCCATAGCTATTCATGCCATCCTATGTCAAATACACATAAACAAGAAATAATGTCATGTACCTTCAATCTTTTGACGACACCTACCTAACTCTAACATTTTTGTTTCATCTAATCCTAACTCGTATGAGTTAGCTACAATCAAGGAAGGGGGGCTTGCATTTTATATTGAGTGACAATGACAATTACGATTTTGATGTTAAGGTCAGACATTGTGGATTTGTGATTTTTGTAAATGATGTGATTGACTGTGGGTGTTTAGGATGAGTATTTTGTTTTATATCAACTTTTATTCTATAATATTCCTCCAAAGTTTTTTTTTTTGATAAGTAATTTTTTTTTTTATAATTATTTCTCATTACTTTAATGAATAATTATAACGGATATGTGTGTGCAATTTATAATTGTTATTTTTTATGATGAACTCATTACTAATAAAGTTCTATAACAATTATTTTTTTTTGATAAGTAAAAAGATGTATATTCAAAGAGCTACCTCAGGAAAAACAAAAGGTAGAGCAAGGAGTACAGAGAAGGAAACAAACAACAAGAAAAGACAACAAAACAAATAAAAGCCAACAAAAGAACTAAGTACAGAGCAGAGAATTAAGGAACGAAGGGAGAGACTCACTAGAGGTGATTCCCTAAGCCCTAGTCCAATCAAAAAGAGAACCACTAAAGAAAGCGAGCAACTGATTATCGGATTTGTCCGTATCCTCAAAGGTTCGCCAGTTCCGCTCCCTCCAGATACACCACATAAGGCACAAAGGAGCTAAATTCCAGATGCTAGAAGAGTGCTTTCCAAACCAATTCCACCAACCAAAAAGCGTATCTGCAACCGATCTTGGCAGAACCCAAGAGATCCCAAAAGTTCTAAAAACCAAGCTCCACAGCTGAAAAGCTTTTTCACAATGGAGAAGCAAATGGTTCACCGTCTCCCCGTTACTACGACACATAATGCACCGGTCAACAAAAACAACTCCTCTACGCCTCAGAATGTCCCCTGTAAGAATCTTCTCCCAAGTTGCAGTCCAAACAAAGAAAGAGACACGCGGAGGAGCTTTAACCTTCCAAATACCTTTCCAAGGAAAGATAATAGGTAAAGGACAGCGAAGCTTGTTGTAGAAAGAGCGGATGTCAAAATCCCCCTTCTTTGTCAACTTCCACCTCATACGGTCTCCGAGCTCAGATCGAGGTAAATTAGAACCCAAGGTACGAAGGAATTCATCCACCTCACCCATCTCCCAATCATTAGGACCCCTTAATAAGCGAACATTCCAGCTGCTCCTAACCTCCGTCCCCAACCTTTCGAGAGACAAGGCCACCGATGCCTCCCTATTAGAAGCAATCCCATACACTAATGGGAAGGATCGATGGAGAGGTAAGTCCCCACACCACCTATTTGTCCAAAACTTCACTCTATCCCCCACCCCTACCTCAAACTGAATGCAATTACTAAACACCTCCCAACCTTTATGAATACTTCTCCATAAACCACACCCATAGGCACCCCTACCCAGCTTAGAAGACCAACCCCCCCACTCTTCCCCGAACTTCGAAACTACAACCCTCCTCCAAAGACGAGTCTCCTCAACCCCAAACCGCCATAACCATTTTCCTAATAAGGCTTTATTGAAAGTGGTTATTTTCCTTACACCCAGACCACCGTTCGCCTTAGGAGCACACACCTTATCCCACCCCACCAGGTGAGCCTTCGAATCCCCCCACAAGAAGTCCCTTTGCATCTTCTCAATCTTATTCGCCACATGCGATGGGATGGTAAAAAGAGACAAATAATAAGTAGGAAGGCTAGCTAGTGTGCTCTTTAGTAACGTCAGTCTTCCACCTTTTGACAAATACAGCTTCTTCCACCCAGCCAGCTTCCGCTTAATTTTCTCCAAAATAGGATTCCAAATAGAGGGAGATTTATGAGGAGCCCCTAACGGCATACCTAGATAGGTCATAGGCAAAGTCCCAATCCTACAACCCAGAATCTCTGCCAAGGCATGCACATTATTAACCTCTCCTATTGGAACCATCTCGTTTTTCAGGACATTAACCTTCAAACCTGTCACAGCCTGAAAACAAAGGAGAAGCATCCGAACGTTAAGGATCTGCTCCACTTCCGCATCACAAAAAAGAATAGTGTTATCCGCAAACAGAAGATGAGAAACACATTCCCCTTCACCCCGTCTACCATCTGCCTTAAAACCCCTGATCAAACCAGCACCTTTAACTCTTTTCAGCATTCTGCTTAAAACCTCCATAATAACCAGAAACAACATAGGAGAAAGCGGGTCCCCTTGTCTCAAACCCCTCGTGCTCCTAAAAAAGTCAGCTGGAGTCCCATTAACCAAAATAGAGAATTGAACAGTAGAAATACAAGTCCGGATCCATCTACACCACTTCTCCCCAAAGCCCATTCTCTTCAAGAGATCTAGCAAAGCCTCCCAATTCACGTGATCATAAGCTTTCTCGATATCAAGCTTACAAATAACCCCCGGAGTCTTACTCTTAACTCGGCTACCAACACACTCATTAGCAATAAGAACTGAGTCAAGAATTTGTCTACCTCCCACAAAACTATTCTGGGACTCAGAGATCAGTTGGTCTAAAATCATCTTCAAACGATTTGCCAAAACCTTAGACAAGATCTTGTACAAGCTCCCCACCAAGCTAATAGGCCTAAAATCTCGGATATTGGAAGCATCATTCTTCTTAGGAATTAAGGTTATGAAAGTAGCGTTCAGAGATTTCTCAAACTTACTATGAAGATAGAACTCCTCAAAAACTGCTAGAACATCTCTTTCCACCACTCTCCAACAATGGTGAAAGAAGGCCATAGAAAAACCATCAGGGCCTGGGGCTTTATCCCCAGCCAACTCATTAACAGCTAGAAGAATCTCCTCCTTCTCGAACCTCCTTTCAAGCCAGCACCTCTCCGACCCACCTATCTGATCAAACTCCAAACCTTCCGTAAAAGGCCTTCACTCCTCTATCTCCTGATACAAATTTTTATAAAATTGGACCACTTGAGCAGCCACCTCAGACTCCTCCTCATAAACCACCCCATCCACCTCCAAAATGCTTAGATGGTTAAACCTTCTACGGGAATTAGCCATCTTATGGAAGAATTTAGTATTATTATCTCCTTCCTTAATCCATAACATTCTGGATTTCTGTCTTCATGAGATTTCTTCCAAAGAAAGAAGACTCTCTACTTCGGATCTCACCATAATTCTCTCGTATGTCTCTGCATCAGAGAGGCCAAACTCCCCTTCCTTGGCATCAAGCAATTTCAAAGCCTCTAATAATTGAGACTTTTTGCGTCCGACATGACCAAACTCCGAGCGGTTCCACTGAATGATATCTTCTTTCAAGGCCTTCAATTTTTTGGCAAACACAAAGCTAGGAGTACCAGAGAAAGAATGCCGATTCCACCAAGAGTGAACTCTATCAAAGAACCCATCCGTCTTTAACCACATATTCTCAAACCTAAACGGACTTTTCCCCCTCGCCATTCCCCCAACCTCCACCAAGATTGGAAAATGATCTGAAACAGGACGAGGTAAAATCCGCTAAATCACATCCGGGTATTGCTCTTCCCAATCATGAGACACCAACACTCTGTCTATCCTAGACATTGAAGGCTGATCGGAGCCGCTAGACCAGGTAAAACTCCCACCCTCCAAAGGCAAATCAATCAAATTAAGATCCTCAATAAACTCCGAAAAAAGTTCCATAGCCGGAGTAAGACGAGAATTACCCAACCGTTCACTCGGGAAACGAACAATATTAAAATCCCCAATGCAACACCAAGGGACGTTCCAATATTGCTGAATACCAACCAACTCGTCCCACATAAGTCCTCTCGCATTATTATCAGTTGGGCCATAAACCCCAGAACACGCCCAGGTAAAGCCATCCCCCATCCCTTTCCACAGAACAGACACAGAAAAGGAACCCAGTAGAAAGTCCAACCTCTCCAAGACCCTCTTATCCCACATCAGCAAAACCCCACCCGCCGTCTGGACAGCATCTAAAGCCACCCAATCCACAAAAGGACAGCTCCACAAGCTGCCAACCATTTGTCTGTCCAAGCCAGAAAGCTTAGTCTCTTGGAGGCAAATTACATCACACTTCCACCCACGCAATAAATTTTTTACAACTGACCGTTTCCGACAATCATTCAAACCCCTAACATTCCAAGAAAGAATTTTTAAATTCATAAAGATATGAATATCCCAACTGATAAAATAGTTCAGCAACCTACACTCTACTTGCCATCATAGTTAACCGAAGATTTCAAGTTCCTCAGCTCTCTCTTCCCTCTATTCTTTTTAATGAGAGCTTTTCTAGGAATTGCAATTTTCCTGTTCAACACTTTGACTTCCTCCGTCTCCTTCTCAATCTTTTGTAGCAAAGCAATACATAGCTTCGCATGTCGACTCAGAGGAAGCCCAACCAGCTTACTAAAACCAGGAAGTCTATTCTTCACCCACCTAGAAATATCTAACGTATCCACACACTCCAATGCCTCATAATCACAGTTCAACTCAGCTGACAAAGGCAGCCCAAAGGGAGTGATAGATCTTAGAGGGATTGAAAAGCTATCCTCTCCTCCCAAACCCATATCTGAATTATTCAACTCTTCCACCACAAAAGCACTCTCCCCAGGGGTATCACCCACTGCCTTCGTGGGTATCACATCCAAACCCAAATCTGAATTGTTCAACTCTTCCACCACCAAAACTCCCTCCCCAGTGGCCTCACCCACTGCCTTCGTGTGAAACACATCCAAACCCATATCTGAGTTATCCAATTCTTCCCCCACCAAAACTCCCTCCCCAGGGGCATCACCCACTGTCTTCATGGGTGTGTCCACAAACCCAGCCCTCGAAAAGCTCAAAAAGAAGCCAGAGAGGAAGAGAAAAGAAGAGAAAAAATCCACCGATGGCCGCGGAATCACCAGCACAGACTTACCCGGTGTCAAAATGTGCTCATCGGAGCTACTTCCGGCAAAAGAAGGGCCATCGGCCACCGTCGGAGGCTGAGAACCCCGGCCCAGCACCACCGGCTCAAGATCGGAGCACAAGGAAAGAGCCATGGGGCTTGCCTCCTTCATCGGACTCTGGGTTGGTCTCTCTTCACCAGACCAAGAGCACTCACCCACTTCAAACTGACTTGGGCCAGAGCAAGAAGATTTAAAAAAACCCACACCTGGGTCGGTCAGCAGTGGGCTTGTGGCAAGGCCCAGGACTTGTTCCAAGGCCCAGGACTTGTTCAGCCTGCTTAGTTTCCTTTGCAACCCATTTAAGGGCCTTAGTAGCTCCTATATTGCAATCCAATGCCACAGCACGTGAATCCCCTCTGCAATTCATATCTCCCACTTTGATTCTGTTCCAGGAAACCCGCCTCCTCCCTATCACATCAACCTCAACGGTAAGACCACTTCCTGACCAGCAAGATCTCCTAGCATCACACTTCTTCCTCTTTTCATAATCTTTTGAATTTAAACTGAAGCTTGGGAAACGTAACCTCCTGTTTGCTAGATATTGCTCACCAACCTCTGCCTCCACATTAATGCTTTGCTTCCTCCTGTCCCCTCTCACCACCTCCATTCTATCAGCCTTACCCACCGGAGAAACCCCCACCTTGGCACCTTGACGTCTCAGATTCACCCCCTTCTTCTCATCCAGCTACTTAAGGTGCTTTCTATTCTCTGTTCTTCCATGGAAGCCTTGCACAACTTCAGCAAAAGTTCTAGAGTTTTGAGCTTCCAAGTTATGCCTCTGCACCTGAGGAAAAAACCTTGGAAGACCAGAACCAGCCATCGCATAATGGGAAGGATTCAACAGCTTTCTAAGTTCAAGGCCAAAGGCCCTCCAACCAAAGTTCTCTTTGCCTTCAGGGATAATAACTGACCTCCTACATCCACCCACTTTGAGTTCAGTCAGTAGCAAGAACTGACCAGAAGAGTTGATGCTCCTTTGGAGAGTGAAAGCAGTGTCCCCATCTCTAAAAATAAAAAACTGCTTGGAACTCTCCCCAACAACAAAGTCTTCAATATTATTCATCAGCCATATTGCTGCATTCTTACCCATGAAAACTGATCTCATAAAGAATCTGCCCCTCTCAAAGATCCGTAGCAAGAAGTAACGGCCCCCTTCCTCTAAAACTAATCTAAAGAATTTGGACTCAATGAAGAAACTACGAACTCCCCCCATAACAAATCCACTAAATCCACTTTCTTCTAAAGTTCTTTGGCATCAAACCTTGAAGAAGGTTGGATAACACAAACCTCAAAAAACCTTCATAGCTTTAGAAACTCTAGAAAACTTATTATTTTTAGGAATTGTATTTTTCATGCACTTAAAGTTTCTGATTGGAGTCAGAAGGCTTGAAGACAGAGAGTACAATTATACTATAATACATATATAACATTCTCCAAAAACCATTTTACATAAAACATTACAATATTATCCATGCATCGCATGGGTATCTTACTAGTTACAGATTAATGCAAAACACCTTTTTCATGACAAACGGTAAGCCTTGTTACAAACAGTTGGAGTGAACTTAAAACAAAGAGGGAGCAACATTGGGTGGATAACTCAATCAAAATTGTTAGACCAAAAAGAGCCACGGAGTGAACTTACAACAAAGAGGGAGCAATCAAGTGTCAGTGTCTCATATTCCCCTCCTTCACCACATACATTAATCCCGTACATCCTACGAAGTGATGGCAGAATGAATAAACCACTTACACAGTTGTCCTTGAAAATTTAGAAAATCAATGACAAACATCATACCAAAAAAGCAGCTAATAAATGAGTAACTGAAAAAGAAAAGAAAAGGAAAAAAAAAAAAAGATTTTGACATACTCTTTCAATTTATGTAGATAGGACTTCAAGAATCCTATATCTTTGCCCAAGTGTTTTGTAGGGTCCAACCCCAAAGCTGCAACCTATGAAATTGAAAGAGTGTTGGACTCCAATCTACAAGCCATCTATTTGAATATAAATAGCAATTACACTTATTATGCATTTAGACAGTACAATATGTTCTTATAAAAAAATAAAAAAAAAAAAGACAGTAGAATATGTTTCACTTAATTATTATCAAACCAACAAACCCTTATTAGATAAGGCCTAAAGTGGACATATTAATATAGATAAGCACATATAAAAACAAGACATGGGTCAAACCAGAAATCATACCTTTACTGTTATAGCCACAATCCCATTCGTTATCTAGTTGGGATAAGAGGAAAAACATATTGTTAGACAAAATAACTCAAATATTGATTGGCCACCATTCTTACTTTTAATATTCGATTTACCATTTCCTGAAGGAGCAATGACTGATCTTGTTTCCACATATATGCCAAAGAAACAAGCCCTAACCTTGAACAAACACTTTCCACTCGCAGCCTTTGATAGTCAGATGCAATAGCACCAGAAGATACTGCTGTGACAGAAGGTATCTGTCTTTTTACTTCATTTAACAGAATAAACATATCTTCAACTTCATCACCCGCAGTCATTCTGTAGCTAAGATTTTGATGCCTAATTGATCCGCAAAACCATTGAAAGTGAGAATATGCATTGAATACTTTCAATTAATCGTAGTGGATTCTTGAGTGACGCATACAATCTTCAATGAAAAACTTTGCCTTCAGTTATATCAAGTTTGATAGAAAATTCTTGACGTTAAATTGATAGAAAGTCAACCAACTAATATTTTGCCTTCCCTACAATTTTTCAAAAAGAAAAACCTTCCCTACAAATCCACCTATGCTCATGAAAGATAATTTATAAAACAAAAGGTTAAAAAAAATAGGAAAAAATTGTTATATCAGGTGAAAATATGCAATAATCAGGAAGCAGCATAGGAACAGCACACCTGAAGTTTTTAATTTTTTTTAAGTAAAAGATTTATTGAAAATGAGGAGATATGTAATGTACACAGGGTGTGTGCACAAAACTCTCCTAAAGAGTTTGCATTGGCCATGACTTCAAAATAAGTCTTGCAATTATTGCTTCACAAGTATAAACTACTTAACCCATAAAAAGAATAGATTGTTAAAAATTCCCCAAATCAAATAAATAGTTTTACCAAGTATTATAATGAAATATACATATACACTCTATACCAAAGAATTCCCACTTAAAAGGCTTGCCTTGATGATCCTTTTATTCGCCGTCTGAACAATGGTAGTCCCATGCATTCGGCATAGCTGACAATTATTTGGTGTCCAACCTGAGGAAAGGATTTAACAGCCCCAACCAAATGGTGAAACAAACATAAGTAAGAAGAAATATTTATCTTCACAAAACTTGTGTTTCTTTATCTTATTTGTTATGATAACAACTAACAGAAGAAAAAAATAAGTAAAATAGAATGAAAGAAAAAACAGAAGCAAGGGCATATAAACAAACATGAGTGGACATGCAAATACATGTCTTTACTATTGTAATGCAAGTGTCTACTGTGGGCTCAAGGCTTACTCCTAAACACAGTTTTCGAAGCATTTGCATTCACACACAATTTTGAAACAATGAATGCATAACAAACGATTGATGTTTGTTGTTGGTTAATGCAATGATAAATTTATTAGCACTCATTCTTAATGTGTTCAAAATTCTAGAGTCACATACAGTAGAAAACCAGCAAGATACAGAGACTAACAGTTTGGTACATGTAGCTATCGAGATCGTCCACTGAATCATCAGCCGGCATCAAATTTGCCAATGCAACAACCTACAAATAGCAATCAAAATTCAATCTTTAATTTTATATATAATTAACAATATACCAATGCCAGTCAATTATCAAACTTTAAACTGAATCATTAGAAAAGATAAGTAAATACTAGAATTGATTTATGAAAAGGAACCCAAAAAGAGCACTTGTAACTAAATTAATAACTTTGTTAGTACTAAATCACATGGGCATGGGCAAGGCTGACTTTTTCTTTTTTCAAATTTTCATCAAACCCCAGAAAACATCATCCCATAATATATTTTCTTTGCTTTTGCAAAGTGGGTTTTCTCTGTTGGAAGAGAAGAAAAGAAAGAAAGAAAGAAAGAAAGAAAGAAACCTGGTGACCGTATTGGATACACTTGATCATGGCATAACAGCTATCCTTGCCGCCGCTTACCAATGCCACCACCTTCATCTTCTTCTTGCTGTGTCGTTATGTTTTGGGCACTATAGGTCACCACCACCTCAACAATATTCAATATGGGCAGACAGTAAGAGTGAATAGAGAGTTGAAAGAGAGAGGATCGTGTTCCGTTCCGTGGCAGAAAGTGAGAGACAAAATTTAGTATTTCACTAATAACTTACAGTTCATGTCTGGTTTGAAGTTCCAACCCTACTTTTTACTTATAAAAAGCAATTTACACTCTAATGTTTGGGGTGATTGAATTTTATACTTTAAAATTTTAGAATTTAAATTTTATTTTATGAAGATTGAGTTGTGGAGATTTTACACTCTAATGTTTCAGAACTTGAATTTTAACTTCTAAAGTTTAGGTTGTATGAATTTTACACTTCCAAATTCTAAAACTATAGGTTGTACAATCCAAACACCCCAAAACTTTAGGGAGCAAAATCTAAAAACTTCTAAAATATAGAGGTAAAATCCAAGTTCTGAAACGTTAGGTTATGAAATCCAAATATCACCAAACTTTAGGGGGTAAAATCTAAATTTTGAAACTTCAGAGTGTAAAATCCAGTTACTCAAAAACTTTAGGGGTGTAATTTACAATTTACCCTAAATATATATATATATATATATATATATATATATATATATATATATATATATATATATATAACTAAACTAAATAAATAAATTGGATTTGTCATTTAATTTTTTTTTAGGGAAAATTTTCATTTAATTTCATTTAAACAATATGACTAAAATTTTTTAGTCCTTCAAAATCTGTTAATAATTTTTTTTTTTTTTTTTTTTTTTTGTTCTGAATGAAAAAGAGGGGTTTGCATGTGATCTATGTTAATAATTAATATTATAAATTAATTAATTATAGTTATGATTATATTACTTAATTAATTAGGTATGAAGAATTTTATTTTTTATAAATTTATAAGAAAAAATGATTCACCAATAATTTTATTCTCAAAAATTATATATAACCTTACTACAATATGGACTATTTATATTTTGAATACATTATGAATAATAATTTAATATAAATTTATAAATTTAGTCTTAAATATATTTTATACATATAAAAATGTAATATAATAAATACTTAAATCAAGCCTTGTACTCATAAGTTTATTTTTAAATATATTATTATATTATTTTATATAGATAATGTTTAGCTTCAAAACCCACTAAAAAAGTTAAAATTGTTATATATTTTGAAAATCTAACTATTGGATTACATGTTCTTTATGTTCTTAATACACATGTCAAATTTTGTTCCAATCGAATATTATTTATTATTCAATTCATAAACTTATTTTTTATGCATAATTTTGTATTACAAAAAAATAGAAATTTAAACATTTGCAGATAATATAACTATTAATTTTTTATTTCCTGAAAACTTTGCAAGTATGAAGGATTTAAGAAAAAAAAATGTAATTTAATGATGAATCTATCAATATTTACATCTAATAAAAAGATATTGAATAGTGTTCGAGCCAAAATTTATCCTTATTAGATTGAAATTTGACTTGTTTGCCAAATAAATGAACATAAACGAGTTTTTTTTCTCAACCTAAGCCTAAACTGTTCATAAACAACTTAGTTCATATATAAATACAGCCCTAGACAATGTGCAACTATGGACATTTTTGCTTACTAATAAATTTGCAAACTTATTTTGTTAATTAGGATTGTTTATAAGTATTTGGGGATATAGTTTTTAAAATTTGTGTTTTCAAAATTCGAAGTTTTTTGCACAAAAAAAGAAAAGGAAAAGAAAAGAAAATGATTCTAAGAAAATTACACAAAAATAAACTATATATATATATTGAAATTTGTGTCTCCAAATGTGGGTCTTTCGATATCATTTTTTAAGCTTCTTGCCCGAAAGTTCAAAATGCCCCTCTAAACTTTATGCATAGCTAGTATTCCTTAGGGCCTATTTGGATTGAGGGGGGGAGAAAGATGGAGTGGAGGTGAGTAGAGTAGAATTGGCATGAAATAGGCTAATTTTGGGTCATTTTTATTCTACTCTACTTTATGCCCCATCCCTCCCTCCTCAATCCAAGGAATTCCTTGAAGGTTGTAGTAATTTAGGGAGTTTTTCCTTACAATTCCACAAAGGTTGATTAGTAATTCCAAATATTATTCTCTAGGAGCTCCTGTAAGGTCAGTTAACAATTCGAAGAGTTGTTCTTTGGAATTCCCTGAAGTTGGTTAGCAAGTCCAAAATTTTTTCAAACTTTTGTGCATAGCAATTATTTATTAGGGATTCTCAAGGTTGGTTAGTGTTGTTATGCATTTTTTTCCGCCAAGATTGGATTGGTAAATAGAACCCACGAACAAGAAATTTGAGTCCAAGGGAAGAGAAAAGCATCAATGGCCAACAAATGTTTCCAAATTAGACAATAATAAGGGTCAAGGATGGCCCAATTTCCCTCCTTGAATGGGAAAAGGAGATCACATATGGTCTGGACCAAGAATGGGGCAATGAGGGCTGAGGATGGCCTAATCCTCCTTGAATGAAAGAATAAGCCTAGAAAGTGGTCTAAATTGAGAATAGCCTTAGAATAAGGCAAGAATGAATGATCCCAGAGGTGGCTCAAAGCTCTTAATAGTTAGAAAGAGTATGCATAAACGGCCTTTGAAATGGGCATGAAGTGGCCCAAGGCTTTTGCTAGAGGAATAGAGCAACCAAACAAGTCCAAAGGAAGACCGAGACCCAATCCTTGCAAGAAAGAGAAAGAGGAGAAGAAAAAAATATGCAAAGGAACCTAAACTAAAGCCTTCATTAGGTATCCAAGTAAGAGAACTAGAAAGAAGAAACCACACACGCCAATGGGTAAAGTGAGGAAGGCATAAGGAACTCTTATCTACATCCTACCCTAGGCATGAGAGTAAGAGAAAGACCCGTCATTATTGAAGCTTGGGGAGGAGTGTTATAGTATTGATATCTTGCCATGGCTCTTTCTTGTCTAGGGAAAGCACCCCATGCCAAAGAGGATACTGAACAGTGCATGTCTTAGGAAAGAGCCATTTTGGGGACTAAGTTATAAAGTGAGAAGGTGTTAGGCACTCGCTTTGCCCAAAAGATCTGGACTTCTAGACTTTGAATGACCATTCACATATCCACTAATCAACATACAAGACACGACACAAAACATACAACATGTTGATATTGGATCAAATAGCAAACACTTGTTGATGCCTACTTTGGCAAGAAGGCCCAATAAC
Source organism: Quercus glauca (assembly GCA_023736055.1). Classification (NCBI taxonomy): domain Eukaryota; kingdom Viridiplantae; phylum Streptophyta; class Magnoliopsida; order Fagales; family Fagaceae; genus Quercus; species Quercus glauca. The sequence continues at coordinate 19,479,433 of CM043321.1, read as the reverse complement.
AAGAAGAAGCCCAACAATATAGAAGGGAATAAGGAGGAAGAATTAGCAAAGTGAGGAAAAAAACCATTAAGCCTGAATGGTAGGAATAATGGTTCACGGGCCTATGGAATAGTAAAAAGGCTCCAAAGAAAGCAAACGGGTCCAAGGGAGCCTAAAGAAGGAAGTAGTAAGCCTATGAGAATTATAAGAAATGGGAAGTAAGCAAAAATGGGTTGGAGGAGCCTAAAGAAAGGAATTAGTAAATGGGGTTGGTACAAAGTCCAACAAACCCCAAAAGTAAAGGATATGGCAATTGGGTTGGGGAAGCCCAAAAGATGTAGCAAAAGCCCATGGGAATGTAAGAATGAAATAAGCCAAGGATGCCTAAAGGAATGAAATGGGCCAAAGAAGCCCAAGATGGTATAAGGATTAACCCAGTAGAAACACTGGGCAACGTGAATTGAATAAGAGAAAAGTGTGTGGCAGGCCCAAAAGAGGCCCAACAAGCACAAGTCAAGTGGTAACACGATAGAAGCAATGAAATGGCGTGGTGGGAACACTAGTTGATCCATAAACCAGAAAAAAAGAGAGATAGGGGCCGAACTAAAGGAAGAAGGCCCATACCCAAGCAAGACTTAACCTAAAGAAGAAGAGGTGCAAAGAATGAAGACCCAATGACTCATCCACGCCACAAGAGGTTAAGAATGAGTAGCAGAACATGCAGCAAAGACTAGACAAACCCCCAAGCAATGGCAAACGCATGGACATCAGACATGCCATGGACTTACATGAAAGTGGAGCACACACAAGGTTCAGGCGCCACCCACTTGTATCGCCAATACAGAGGCGGTGGGCCATGGGTTAGAGGTAAGAGAGGGTGTGGTCTGGTGGTGGGGAGAAGGGGGAAGTCTATTTTGGGATTCCCACTCAAGCTCTTTTGGGGGAAATGTCCTGCTGGGATAACATACCACATAAAAGAGGGAAAGATGAGCTGGAATCACTAGGTGCATGCCATAGGAGTTAGTAAGAGAGAATACCTAACCCTTATTTGGATAGGAATGCCACGGAGAGCAAGAAAACGAAACAAAACTCTTTTGTCTGGGAATGGAATGGGGCATGGCTAGCACAGAGTAGTGATGATGGTTGGGTAGCTGACAGACTAGTGGGTGATTTGGGAAGGACACCCACACCAGGCCAAAAGTAGTTGAGGGGTAAAACAGTAAAACTCATCACGATAGGCAGTATAAAAAGGCTTTAGCTGTGCATAATGAATGACAGCAACAAAAGGAGGAAAAACAATGGGAAGCAAGCAGAGAGCAAGAAAAAACAAGTGAGAAAAATAGCAAGAAAGAAAACAACAGAAAATAAGGAAGAAAAGAGGGAATATAGGAATAAGAAAGAAAATGGAGAGTATAGAAAAACAGAGAGGAAAAAAAGTGAAGTGAGGAAGCAAGAGTGTGGTAGGGGCATGCACTAATAGGCTACTCCCTTCTCTCTCTCTTAACAGCTTACTCTCTAACAAGATTAAAAGGATTCAAGGATAAGTCATTTAGGCCCATTCTTTCAAAGTGGGCAATTTGCACAGTAGACTAACCACTCCTTTTTTTATTTTATTTTTATTTTTATTTTATATTGATCAAGCATTAACATTACTCCTTTTTCTTTTATTATTTTCACTGACCTATTTCTGACGTACTCATATCACTATGTTTTTCTTACTAAGGAAGTGGTTTAATCATTGTCTTTGGTTGGTAGAAAATATATTTTTCTTATTTTATTATATTATGCCCTCCTGCTATAATATTTTCGTGACAACATTTTTTGCCATGGGTATGTGACCAAGATCTCAGTAAAGGGGTCCTAGCTTGCACATAAGCTGGCTTGAGGTGAGTTTCAATCAAGCCAGTCTCGATTCTCCTACCCTAGAACTATTGGGCCACAACGTGGTAGGCAACAGTTCAGCCTAGCAGTACCAAAAGGCCCACCACATTTAAATTGAAGACTTCATTGGGGAGTTGGGAAAAAGCCCTCGCAAGTTATGCCCCCAAGATCAAAGACGACGCGGAACATGAGTGCAGTGCTCTCATAGGTAGAGTCAAGGCCAGCAATGCCCTACTAGCACTAGCCTAACCAGGCGGACGGTGTCAATGGAGTGGGGGCTAGACCTCAGCAACAACAAAAGGTTCCCATTGATAATGCCAACTTATTCATCGAGGTGCTGCAGTCTGTGTAGCATTCCTAGCAGCAGATAATGGAAGAAACTCGCTAAATGAAGGTGGACAAGATAAAACAAAAAGGAAGCCAGCATGACCCAAAGCATGTGGTAGACAAGGAAGAGACCCCAGTGGGGGGTGGTCCGTAGAATGAAGAGTAGCGTTTCATCATCATGGCCGAAGTTGTAGCAGTTTTAGAACAAGAAAGGGCCAAGGCGCCGAAGGAAAGGTTTTATGCATGAAGGCCTCTTTATCCACCGAGAATACTCAGCAAACTATATACTGAGAGGAATGAGCCACGAATATTTGCACAATATGATGGCAGAAGGGGAAGCGCCATCAAACATGTGAGCAAGTTTATTGACACCATCGGTTCCTACACGGTAGACGATAACTTGTGTCTTTAGGAATTTTCCAAATCCCTATGTGACAGCGCGTACACTTGGTACACCAGTTTGAAACCAGGGTCAATCTCGACGTGGGATGACATGGTGGACGTGTTTTGCACTAAATACTTCCATGGAGAGGAGACAATAACGCTTGCGACTTTGCAGACAACAGAGCAAAGAAGTGGTGAGGATTTGATGGAATACATCAAGAGATTTAAAGACATAGCTCTTAACTGCTATGATTGTTTTAAGGAAAAGACAT
>CM043321.1:19466590-19471590 GCA_023736055.1 Quercus glauca | reverse complement strand
CCACGTCTTAATAAGCCTTTCATGGTTTCTCCTTCTGTTCATCACAAGTTGATTCCACCATATAATAGCATAGTTAGTAAACTTAATGACAACGAGTTTTACCTTTTTCTCTTCGGAGTAGTTGTGGCACTCAAAGATTAACTCCACATTTCTTCTCCCATTCCAAGTATTCTTCGAGATCATTTTTCCTTTGGAACGATGGTATCTTCATTTTGATGTTTCCTAGGTTTTTGTCAGTCCCATCTTGCCATCTCGGATCTCTTCGGAAACCTCTACCACGCCTTTCTCCCCTTGGCACAAACCTACCCTCATTGTTCAATGAAGCTTGATTCTCTTCATCTTCGAAGTCATCTTCGTGGTCATCATCGGAATCACCCATGCACACACGCCTTTCTTGCCTTCTAGCATTAGGAACTTTTTGGGGATGCTTCTTATGCAAAGTAGCAATAACAATGTCTTGCCTATCCATCTGATCCCGAATCTCATTAAACACCACGTTCATGCGTTCAAATTGTTGTTTCATAACCTGCAACATTAAGGACGACTCCTCCCCTCCCTCTCTGTTTGATGCTTCGCCCCTGGAAGACATACTTTTGAAACTATAGAAAAATGTTAGAAATAATTCCTCACAACACTCCTTCACGTGTTTGCATTCAAATTATGTCACTCACACTTGTGTTTCACTCTTAAATTGGCTTTTTCCCGATATTAGTCTCACACTCTCTTGCCTTTTTCCACTTGTAGCTTCCCATTTTCAGTTCTTCATTAACTAAACTTGATCAAGAAATTCAACTTGTAGTATTTAAAACTAATACCGATGGCAAGAAAATATTACAGAAACAATAAATCAAAGGAAGAGGACAAAAGAAGACAATATTTTGGTCTGAGAGAACTGAAATTACAAACAATATTTTTTTTTTCTGTTTTCTATTTCTTTTCTGAAGTCTCTTTTTTTTTTCACTTTTTTTTTTTTACATTTTTTTTTAGTTGAACTTGGTGCACGATTTTAACCTGGTGCATGTCACAGAATAAGAACAAGGAATAAAGAACACAAACGGAACAAGATATGATGATAACAGGAAACAAAAGATAAAGGGACAGTAAACTTGATTTTTGAACCTGTGCTCTGATACCAAATGATGTAAACCTCAATCAACATGCGTTGAGACCTAACAAATAATATTGGAATATTTGCCCAAGAAAGCTAAAATTCAAATTTTGATAGAAACCTTGACCCAATGTTTATAATTGAAACGCGAACCAAATGTATAAGTAACAGATCCTGACCCAATGATTATAACTGAATCATGAACCGAAGGTATAAAATTTGAACACCATAAGGAAGAATCCTTGATAACTTCACAGTTCTTGAAGAACCAAGAGAAGAAGCAAAATCTCATGTTTTTTCTGATTTTTATTCAATAATTCTTTATTACAATGAGTGCATGCTATTTATAAGACATGACTAAAAATAGAAAAATATAAAAACATACTAAATAATAAAAGTCTAAATTAAAGTTGATTTGGTCTGTAATTAACAGCTTCAAAATAGGAAAATAGCTAAAAAAACGTTCTAAATAATAGAAGCCTAAAATTAAGGTAGATTTGGTCTGAAATTAGCAGGTCTAGAATAGGAAAATTGTCTATTAATTGGTATGGAGCTAGAAAATCAATCAACCATTAATCCACTCCATAAATCACGTCCAATTAAGTCAGATCAGACCTCAATAGCTTGGATTAAATTTATTATGCCTTCATCTTCCTTTGGTCCAAGCTTGAAATGTCCTGTGTTAGAATTAGCCCATTAAATGCTTCTTTGGTTTTCTTGGATCTTGCTCTAGTAATAAGCCCAACTGGAGCATGCAATGGATCCTTTAATGCTTGTTGATTCTCATCAGAATATGAGACCCTTCCACCATTGTCATGTACACCATAGGAGCTAGATGTGCTCCTAGATAAATGGATTGCAGATGGGGTCTTCAAGCCCAACCAAGTTTCCAGAGAACCTACCGAAGAAGAGCGGAGAGACCCGCGTTTCTGCCATTTGCACAACTATGTGCAACACCTTACCATAGAATGCTGAGTACTCCATAGACTTGTACATTGAAGAATCAAAGAAGGAACTCTCGAATTATCTCAGCCAGAAGTCCAAAGAAACCCGCTCCTAAACCACAAGGGGAAAGGAGTAGCAACAGTTATCATTTGTGCAGATCCAAAGGAAGATAAGGAGGAAAGATCAGCCTTGCCTGCCGTAGCAATCACCACCTTGCAAAAGAGTTCTAGGTTCAAGAACCTATTTAATCAGTTGGAACTCACAGTAAATGAGCGAAGAATTGACACGAAGGCCCTAGTGAGCATTACCTTAAGAGTAGGAATAGAGTGCTTGTCGACGGAAACCAGAGATGACAAAGTTCTCTTATAGGACACAAACGAAATCACTTTTAGTGATGAAGATATGGAAGTGCGATATTCAGATCATAGAAGGCCCTTCTACCTAGCGGCTTCCATAAACCAAATCCCCATCAAAAGGGCCTTGGTCGATATAGGTGCTTTTGTAAACCTCATTTCGCTAGGCACATTACAAGCAGCAGGAATTTTAGAAAGAAAAATATTAGGGTCCCCAATGGAGGTAACAGGATTTGGGGGAAAAGGTGAATATAATGCAGTCCACATTCAGTTGTCATTGAAAGTGGGACCAATAGCCTTTTTGGCTTGCTTTCATGTGGTAAAAACAGAACTTTCATATCATATATTGTTAGGAAGGTCGTGGTTGCATAAACATCGGTTCGTCCCATTGACCTACCATCAATGCGTAAGGCGAAGGTTGAACAGCAGAATGATACGAATAGCGGCAAACTTGTCACCCTTTGAGCAAGCAGAAGCACATTTGGTAGAAACCATGTTTTATAATGAATGGGCATTGTCTAGTAAGAGCTTAATGTCCAAACCACAAGGCACCTTCATCCCAAGATGGGAGGATATTCAAGATGACTCGAGCCCGATTTAAGAGGGCTGCTAGTACAAAGAAAGAAAAGGAAAGAAGTGCCTGCTTTGGAGGCAAGTGATGCACCATGATATGTTAGGGTTTGGACCCGTGAAGGCAGAATAATCTACAAGTTATTAAGGTATGTGGGGCCCACTTGCGATCTGTAAGGGGGTCCCAGACAAGAGCTGCAGAATAAAAGTTTGGTGTGCTGTGTAGCTCAGGAAAATTTAGAAGAAGAAAGGAATGCAAAAGAAAAGGAGGGAATTGTAGCAAAAAAGGCTACACAGATAGCAGCAGAAGAGAAGTTGGAAGAAGTCGATTTGGGCACTAACTTATAGAGGCCAAGACCCATTTTGATAAGTTCGAAACTAACAAAGGAAGAAAAGTCAGAACTGATACTGTTGTTGAAAGAGTTTAGAGATGTCTTCACCTGGGACTACAATGAGATGCCTAGGCTAGACCCAGGATTGGTAATGCACATGCTCAACGTAGATCTCGAGGCTAAACTTGCCAGAGTGTTTCATACCGAAATAGCAGAGCTGATAGTAAAAGAAGTGCAAAAGCTATTGGCAGCTGGCTTCTTTAAGCCCATCCAGCACTCACGATGGTTGTCTAATATCGTGCCAGTAAAGAAAAAGAATGGGCAAATACGGTACTGTGTAGATTTTAGAAATCTTAAGTCTGCCCAAAGGATGAGTTCCTGCTGCCAAACATGGAACTACTAATAGACTTTGCAGTAGGAAACGCCATGTTCTCATTTATAGACAGATTCAGCGGATATAACTAGATTCGAATGGCACCAAGAGATGTGGAGAAAATTGCTTTTAGAACACCCATAGGCAATTTCTACTACACTGTGATGCCTTTCGGGTTGAAAAATGCAAGCGCAACCTACCAACATACAATGACCGCCATATTCCATGACATGATGCATTGCAAACTAGAAGACTATGTGGATGACATAGTTCTAAAGTCAAAGAAACGCGAAGACCATGTCAAAGTGTTGAGAAAGGCGTTCAAAAGATGCAAACTTTTCAAGTTGAGAATGAATTCCCTCAAGTGTGCTTTTGGAGTGTCTTCTGGAAAATTCTTGGGATTCTTGGTTCATAACAGGGGAATTTCTACTACACTGGGATTCTTGGGATTCCTTCAACTCTTCATTATTCCTTTTAAATGGGGGAATATAAAAATATTTTTCTTTTAAGTTAGGCTCAACAACAAGTTTGGCACTAGTTAATTTTTCAACTTCAGTTTTAGATTCAACTAGTTACTCTTCCAAACTTTTAATTTTGTCCACCTGAGATGAAATTTGATTTTTAAAATTCTCATTCAAATTATTGGCTTCATCCAATTTTGCAATCAAATCATCTTTTTCAAGTTTGACCTTTTTAAATTTAGCTTTTAATTTTGTAGAACATTCAAGAGATTTCATACAAAAATTATAAAGCTTGCAATAGGCATCTTGAATATCATCATCATCATTCAACATAAGATCATGCAAATCAAAACAATCAAGAGTTTCCATGACAACAGGGGTCAATGGATCACACAACAAAGATTAAAACCTAATCAGAGTGTGCTAGCTCTGATACTACTTGATAGGCCACAAATTGAATGACCCCTTGTGATTAAACCAATTAATTAATTAGCCAAGTTATTAATTAATCAATTTATCATGCAATTGCGTTGCAGCACAAACAAATCACCAAAACTAAATATGCAGCGGAAAAATAAATAATACGGTGATTTGTTCACGAATTGGGAAAATCCTAACGGCAAAAACCCCACCGGGTGATTTTCAAGTCACCACTGCCGAAACTCCACTATTATCAAATCAAGCGGTTACAAGTAAAGGAATCCCAAGTACCTTACCAACCTACAGTTGAACCCTTACCCCAATACCCAATTGGACTTGATCTATAGTGACAGTTCCCCCTTCAGATGCGCGGATCCCAGTACGCGACTTCAAACACCAACTTTAGAAAGAGAGGTTGGCTGCAAAGTTCTTCAGTTC